>CM060943.1:411566396-411881396 GCA_030765085.1 Allium cepa
GGGATATCACGGTATATAGGGTCATCCGCTATTATGCAGGGCACATAGGGTCTCATTCACTCCAACGGCGGGTATATAACCAACTACTAATATATATACTACTATATATATATTAAACATCCAATAGATAATAATTTATAAATTCAACCAAACATCCAATAATTAATTTTCACATTTTAAAATTTATAGCAATAATCCATATGAGTGAGATTTAACTTACCTTGATTTTCGTTTGCAATCGATTTCAATCCCGACTTGTTTTTCTCATGATTTTAGACCTCGTACGAAAATATTATACATTTTAAACATTCGATCTTAACGAAAATAATTAATCGTTTCTAAATACAATAATTAACTATATTAATTAACCAAAACACCTTTCCTGATGCACCACTAAAATGAAACTCGCCAAGCTCGGACTACCCTTTCTTCTTACCGTCTCCGCCATACCAGGCCACTGCCACCACCGTGATCATGACGCCGCCGCCCTTCCTGCCCCATCGCAGCCTCACGCCTAGCACCCTCTTTCCAAATATGCTAGAGCACGAACAACAGCTTCGAAATGAAATCCATCCCAGGCCTCCACTTCGTCCACACCTTGCTGCCATCGAGTTCGAGTCCAATATTTCCCATCGCGACTTTGCCATGCTCGAGTATGAGCCCTCCCCCTTCAACATCGATACCACCTGCCCTCGCTTTGTCATCCATGACCGCACGCGGCTGAGCACTGATCCACGAAAACCCTAGCTCCTCCATCGCTATTCACCCCCAGCAGCAAACACGCGTCCCACTTTTCCTGGTCGTAATCGCGAGCTTGATTCGTGCCCTTGTAATTTTTTTCTTTCTTTAATCTATACAAGATAGTTTTCATTTGACAGGATATGATATTGGATTTCATTTATTGCTTTGAATTCGAGAAAAAGATAAAGGAGGAAAGGATAAAATATACACGATTAAAACTGGGAAAAGCTTCCCGAATACGGCTGTAATGTTTGACTAGTTGGACTATCTAATTTCATTATACTATAAAATTTCCAAAATATCTCATTATAAATATTTTAAGTCCCGATCTCCTATCGATGCATGCCGCCTGGCGTTCTTAACGTTATACCGCTATTTCAAACCGAATGGAACTAATCTCGAGCTCCAATTCGATCATAAGTGGAAGATAGCTTTTTGGACCCAATTATTATATTGAATTTTCGATATTAATTTCAGCGCGTTTCTAATCCAGTATGACCAAAATATAACTCCAAACGCTTAGAAATTTGAAATCCGATAATAATACACTAGTACGGATCCAATAGAGATGGTTTTGCCAAATTCCGAGACTATGCCCTAGATTGCTATTTTAACGCGTCGATTAAATCAACAATTTTGAAATTTTACAAAACCATTTTGAATTTTAGTTTTAAAAACTTAATAACTCAATTAAAATTCAATATTTAAATGTGATGTCCCGGAAAATTAGGCAATATTTATTTAGTAATTTCCATTTATAATTATTTTAAAATGTGAAATGTTGATTTAATAATCTAATTCAAACAGAAATTATCTTTTGAAAATTAATAATTATTTAGTTTGACAAATATTATCTTTTCTAAATTTATAATAATGATAATAATAATTTAATTTGGAATTTTATTCTTTTCAAAGTTAAAAATATTTAAATGATAAAATTTTCTTTCTAAGCTAATTTAAAAGATATTTTATTTATAATGTATATATGTGTATACATTGTAAATAGGGAGTTTGATTTTAATTTTAATTTAAATTTAATAAGAATATTTTCAAATTTATAATATATGTGTATAACTTGTGAACTGTAAAATTTGATTTAAATTAGTATTGAAAACTACAACAACAAGTAAATTCAACTTCAGTTATTAAAATGGAAGCAAATTCACCAGATTCAACGGCTGCAAAAATTTAAATTCAATTCAACAGCAAGCAAATGCAAATCTGTTCCAGGAAAATGTGAAAATGTATATGAGTTTGGTCACTGCTTCTTCAATATTGGTGAGTAAACTTCTATTTTTAAAAATAGTTCTTTCTTTTAAATCAATGCTAAAACAAGTTTCCAGTACTCAAGTTTCAAGTTGCAAACTGCATACTGCTGTAAATATCTGCTCTGTCTTCATTTTTAAAAATTAGCAGCTTCACAATTTAAAAAGCTTAATTATATCTGTGGCATGTGGATTGATAGAAATAAGCATGTTTGTATGATTGCATTGTGATGAATATTTTGTGTGTTTATATATATAAATATATATATATATGTGTGTGTTGATTTCCAGGTATCTGTATACCTGTTCTGGTTTTTAAACAAAGATTTTTAATAGAAATCCATTTCCACTTGGTTTGATCTCTGTTAGGATTTGAGACTTAAACAAAAAGTGTTTTTTTAGTATGGATTTAGGTTTATAAATTATAATTTAGTTAAATTAAGAACTGGTTGTCTCTGTAAACTCTAAGAACAGTTAATATTTCAAATAAGCAAAATCCCAAACATCTTAAATTATTAAATCAGGTTTATAACTTGAATGCATGTATGAAATCATGATTTTTAAAACTAAAATCACATTTTTTAGTAAGTATTGTGTGAGCATTACTGGGTTGAACAGATATTGGATTTTGGGGTTTATCTGATTATCTAGTAGTTTTGGAATGGTGTAGTTCTTCCTGGAGGTGGAGGAATGATTGGTGAGTAAGGGAAAGTTGTCAGGTGGATGGTCAGAAGTTGGTGGCGACGGTGGTTGTTCATCTCAGTTTCTAAACCTAGTTTTTGTGTGGTCAAAGTTTTGTTGCTTCACGTGTTCTCTGGTGCACCGAGTGTTGCAAGTCTTTGGGGATTGGAAGAGGGGATGTAGATGAAGAGTTGGTCGGAGTTGTAGTGATTCTGATGCTCGGAGGTGAGTTTGTGAAGTGTTGAGAGGTTTGGGATTTTGATGTAATGTCGAGTTCCAGGTTGCTTGGTTATCACGATTTTGATTTTGAGCTTCTGTGTGGAATCTGATGGTCGTAATAATGTTGGAAGATGGTCGGCGACGTGGTGAAGGGGGTTATGGTGGCTGGAGGTTGCCTGAGCGCCGGTGCATATGCACCGTGCATATTTTGTTCTGATGAACATTTTGGGTTGTGCAGGGATGTGACTCGAGTTTTACTTGGGTAAATCGAGTAGTTTACTCGAAGCAATTAGGGCTTTAACTCAAAGTGTATGTTGAGTGGTCTCGGGGATTGTTTGGTTCCAGGTTATAAAATCCGACAGTGTTTTTTTTATTTAAATGAAATTTAAAATTTTAAAGCAGGATTTTAAAACAGGGTTTTTAAATGCAAAGTTTAAATTTGAATTCAATTGAACTTTTGAATCCTAAGTTTTTAAAATGAAATTTTAAATTTAAAGCAAGTTTTAGATCAAGTTTAAATATGAGTTCAAGTCTACTATGAACCTGGATTTTGAATTTAAACAGTTTTGTAAATTTTAAATGTTGAACATGTTTAAATGTTTTGAAGTAGATTTAAAAAAATGAGTTGTTTTCAAATAAAAGTTTAAACTTGATAAAATTCTTTATAAAGGTTTTCTTTAAATATTTGAATAAAAAAATTATGAAGTGTTTAACTTAAATTTGAAAGTTAAATAATCAATTTATTTTTAAGCTTGATTTCTTTAATAAAATTAAGTAATTTAGTTTTAAACTTTTTCTTATATAAGTATCTTATATAAGTAATGATTGTTCTTCACTTTTATTTTAAGGTCTATAAATTTATTTAAATTTGGATAAATGTTTTTAAATGGTTAAACATTTGAAATCTTAAAATTCAAAATGGAATTTGAATTTAAATTGAGAAGTGTAATATTTTAAATACACTTGAATGTTAATGAAGTCATTAATAAAGTAAACGAATTATTTTAGAAATAATTAAGATAATAAAAAGAATTGAATTTATAAGAGAATTAAGGAATGTCTTATTTATTTGATTTTAATTAATGTTTTAGATTAATTTATAATTAGAGATGATTAATAATGATTAATCTAAGATAGATTTCTTAAGGAAGTAATTATAGGAATTGTTATTAGTAATAAAGATAATTATCTAAGGATTATTAAGTAATTAATTAATGTGATTAATTTTGATAATTAACTAGATTAATTAATTTAAGATAATCAATTGTAAATGGTTAAGCATAATTACTTGATAAAAGTAACTAAGGGATTAATTACTTATTGTAATTAATTATGATAATGTGATTAGTTTAAATTAATTAATTTAGTTTAATTAATTTAAGTAAATCATTTGATGATTTAATAAGAGTAATTACTTAATGAAATTAATGGAGCATTATTACTTACGGAAGTAATAAATGATAATTACTGGAATGTAATTAATGAGAGATGATTATAATGAAGTAATTTGGGTAATTACTTTTGTAATTAATCAAGGGATTAATTAATGAAGAAAATTAATTATGGGATAATTAATTTGTTAATGAGTAATTAAGGGTAGTTAATTACTGGATTGATATTAATCAAGGGTGATTAATAATTATATTTCAAATTTTAGATTAATTATTAATTGTAATTAATTTTAAATAAAGTAATTAATTTAAATATAAAGTAGAGATCATTAATTAATATAATTAATGATGCAATTAAGAATTGTTTAATTAAGGAATAATTTATAATAAGTGATTAATTAATGTAATTAATTAAGGATAAATGTAATTAATTATAGTTAATTAATAAATGAAGTAATTAAATGTTAATTACTAATGATTAAGGTTAGTTAATTTTGTAAAATTTATTAAAGACTAATTACTTAATGTAATTAGAGAATGATTAATCAAAGGTGTTTAATCAAGTTGAATACTTAGATAATGATTAATTAACTAGGTTAATTAATTAATGGATATATAAGCAGGATTTATAGATGTGGTAATTAATTTAATTTACTTTAAATTAATTAAAGATTGAAGTAATTAATTTAATTCATTTTAAATTAATTATAGATGATGGTTAATAAATCTTTGCTTATGGATGATATTGATATTTCATTGGATGGTTGTGATCTCAGTAATGAGGTGAGTAATATCTATATGATATGGATGCTTAGTTAAAGGATGATAATATGGATTATCTGTTTGTGATGATGATACGGGTTATCTGTTTATGATGAGAATGTGATTATCTATTGTGATATGTGGATTATCTATCTGTGTGTATATAGATAATGATGAATAGAATTAATTGTTCAAAACTAAAATCACTTGGACATTAAGATGGCGTTTGGATTTCGGTGAGACCGGGATTGGGTTTCTAAATTTGGAATTCCGAAAACCACATCGATCCAAATTAAACGTTAGGTCATGAATCTCAAGTGAAGAGTGAAGACTCGAGGTGTAAGGACTATTCGTGTTAATACTCTGAGGGTGATTCCAACACGAGTTTAACGAGGGTAGTACTTTCAGGTTCGAGGTAATGATTCAGAATGCAAGGGCTATTGTCGTTAACTCTGAGGGTGATTCCAAAACGAGTGTAGCGAAATAGTGCCTTCGGTTTCGTTCGAACCCGGAACGAACTTGTATGGATTGAATGCTTTCAGAACATCGCCAGGTGGACGATGAGCATTCTAAGATTAATGTGTCCTATAAAGTTAATCATAGCCTCAAGCCTCATCGACCGGGAATGGCTAAAACAGGGGAGGTGCAACAAGGCTAAGTGGGTCATGCCCAAGTAGGATGAGATTTACCCCTGTCTAGAAGTCCCTTTTTATTTCGGCTATGTGGGCAGTTGGCGACGACCATCTACGGGGTTGTCTTGTTTGGGACTATCTAGTAAGGGATGGTTTCGACTTTGTGTTGCAGGGGATTGCGAGTGATCCTCGGTACAGTGATCTAGGCCACGTACTGTGACGGGCGGTACCCCAGTAGCCCTGCCATTGATGGAAACCCATTCTTCCTACGTGCCCTATGGTTTTGATTGTATTACCCACTTTTATGGCTAGTAGGTGGAATTTAATCATGTAACAATTTCGGCTATTTCTTATTTATTTTAAAACTCTAGAAACTATTATAATATCACTGGATTTCCTATCAAATGTTTTGGTTAGCGTAAAGTAAAAACTTTTCCATGTTTATGTGTGGGAAGTCTTACGTGATACCCTTTGTTTTTAAAAGATTTTTAAAGTTAAGCAATTTTAAACCGTTTACTCACACCAGACCCCTGTCTGACCCGAGTGTTTATTTTTTGTTTTATTAAACTCTTAGGTACTCATATTATGTATGAGTAGTCAAGTGATTCAGGATTTCTTTGACGAATTCTGGAGGAGAAATGGAGTATGTGGCTTCAGCATGTAAATATATATCGTGGTTCCGCTGTGTTTGAGTTGTGTCTGTTTTCTCTGACGTACTTGAATTGTAATAACTAGACAGGTGTTTATAACTGTCTAGTTTGTATTGTATTAGCTGTATAACTCTGACGTATATGATACTATGTAATACTTTATGTGATATAATATAATTTATTCGTTCCTCTGTGAGATTCTGATGTTGTTTGTTTGTTTCTTTCCTTTCTTTTCTCTTTTCTATCCCTTTCTTGCTTCTTAATGATGCGCCTTTCTATGGAATGAAAGGCGGGTCGTTACATAAACCTTTTGAATATTCAAAATCAAACGTTGAAAAACACGACTTTACACTCCTAAACATGGATGTTCATCCTCAGAGCACTCTACCCTCAATAGTATATGCATGGAGTTCGAACTAATAGCCCTGTTCAAGTTTTAAGGCTCGAGTCCAAGGTTAAGGCAAGATGGATCGAGTTTTGGATTATGGGTTCGTTCAATAGTCTAGATCGATCGAAATGTGATGATGATAATGGGAATGGCGACATTGGTTCTGATAGTGGATGGTGACAGTTCAAGTTGAGAGCAAGAAGTACTTTTATAGCGGACGTCGAAGTTCTAATTCGCTAGCAAATAAAGTAAAGGGAAAGAGTGATGTGGCTCAAGTATATAGCCACTAAACCATGAAAATAGGTTGAAATGTCATCATATCCTAGGGTTGTCGATCGATACAGATCCATCCTCATGGATCCATGTCAAATAATCAGTAGTTAGAGGTAAACATAACAGTGAAAATTTTGTTTATATATATGTATGTATGTATTGTTTTCACATGAGCCAATGTATAAATTGAGCTAAGGGACAATGGAAAATGAATGAACTTACGTATGTATAAGCTTAACATTTGGTAACTTGAACCAAACAAAAGCAGATTCAAACCTGAAAATTCTAGAAGAAGAACACAGTCAAAATTATCGAGCTTGGAATGACAGGTCATATGAGCACACTCTGTTTATATAGTTCTAGATGTTAATGAAACATCATAATGAATCGTTATAGACACAACACTTCACCGAAAGGGTTTAGAAAAGGAAAAAACTATTCCGAGCATGGATTGAAGACCAGCACGGCAATCCCATTCTTTTTCTATTTAAAGTACATCATGTTGACAACAAGATGCAGTTTGGAAGGCAAATGTTATCCAGCCTTTTGACTAGGTAATGTCCACAATAATTGGTGGATAAAACTTGAATGCTATCAAGGTAGAAGGCCCAAGGATATAGCCAAAGACTCCATAAAATAAAGCACCATTATGATCACAAGACAAAGACAAAGCCAACTTAAAAGTTCCACTCCATGATTCCACCATTTGATGGATCAGTACCCAACCATCCCTATAGATCTGTACCGATCGATACAAATGCACTCTAATCACTCCTTTTTTCCATGCTACCTAGCCTTGGTGCCGAAAGCCTAATACAAGTTCCTTGGATCATTCACATGTCATAAGATATTGCTCAAGCATGAGGAACTAGCAACTTTACTCCACCAACGATCCATCCTATTGGTCAAGAAACAAGCTTATAACAACACAATAAGTAGTTAAACATCAAGCTATTGATATTTCGATTCATCTCAAGGTAGCCAGAGTGATCCTTATCCAATTTTTATGGATCGGTACCGATCCATAGCCGTGGATCGATACAGATCGATCCATCTTACTAAGCTGGCAACATTTTCACTTGAGTAACTATCTGGAGATCGTGGAGCAATTGAGGATGAACGTGCTGGAGCTCTTCCAGCCACCTATAGCTAAGAATAGGGCTTGCGGGGCTTAATTTTGAGGATCTTTTGATTCTCAAACAACTTTGCATTTATTTCTTGTAATTGGCTACTGAGTGGCACCAAAAGATAAGAACAGTAGTTGTACAACAAAGATATTGTCTATAGAATCTCAAGTGGATGTAGGAAACGATTAACCGAACCACTATAAAAATTGTATGTACCGTTTTTACTCATTCTCATTTACTTTTTCAACATTTTTATTCTCTACGCGGTACGTTGGGTGTTTTGTGCCAACTTTGAGTAAACATTATCGACCAGCGGTATCGTAGGGGTCAATAGGTTGGATCTGGGTTTAATTATTATTTATTACCAATTTTTTTATTTTTGTTTCGATTTCTTTAGACGCCTATAAATTCCTCGTCTGAACTCCAGTTGCAAAACTCCAAATTTTAAAGTTGCACAGAAAATCATCATTAACGTAATGGTGCAAGTTCCGTGACCACATTCCATCGTTTGCACAAATTCCATTTTTGGAGCCTAATTGAAATTATATTATTATCGTAAATATATAGGTTGTTACATTCTTCCTGCCTTAAAATAAATTTGTCCCTGAAAATAATTCAATGATTAAATCATAGGGTAATGTAGTAACCACTCTAAACTACCCAAAGAAATAGTGTACAACCAATATTTCAGCCGAATACGCACAAATGCATAGTTTTTTACAAATAAAAAGCATGTATGCAAAAAAAAAGTCTAAATCGAGTCCTCATAATGAATGTATTCTTTTAAAAACATTTTTGAAAATATGATTCAAATAGCCTATAAATGTACCAGCAGTTCTATACATATGGAGGTTTGGAAAGATCTTTTTCACATAAAAATTTAATACTCCTATAAATACTTGCTTGGTTCAACCAATTTTGCATCCAATTCCTACCATTCAAAAATCTAACGCGTTGAATTTTCATTTCCTAAACGTTTACTCCTATGCCAAAAATGAAATTTGTATGGAGAATATTTACGTTCTTACCATTCTATTTGGTACCAATCTCAATATACTTTGGAAATTTCCTCGTTGCCAGAATTTTCTCCTAAATTTTACATGTACAATACGCATAAGAAGGCTTGTTTTCAAGGTCTAAAATGAAACTGAACCTAAAAATGAATTCTCGTACGTTGTTGACAAGGTATGGAAATAGAAATTCCAAGGCTAAAACTAATTTTCCCTTGTTCTCATGCGCTTATCCTTAACATAGACCTTAATACAATGCTAAATTCATATTTATTAACCAATTTATCTTTTCAACGTTAAAATGTGGCATTTGGAAACTAAAATATTCCATAAAAATGTTATCCACTTTCCAATCAAATGTGCATATGGTTAAAAAAAGTTAAGCTTCTAAAATAGTTAAACGCTATTTTATTTTAAAATATTTGGATAAAGGTGTCCTGAAATAACTTGAATGCCAAAAATAATTTAAGTGCCAAAATCTCTTTTGTTTTAATGCAATTTTTCAAACATTCAACTTTCCTATTTAAATAAATCAAGACACATTTCAACATATTTGGAAATAGGTTATGAGTTACAACATATGTTCAATCCTAGTATTACATAATCAATTCAAGACCTTTAAACTCATTCTTTTATTTTAGTATGATGACCCATTAATCAATTTGTAAATTTTAGCTTTTTAGGGAACATGAATAATGATCCAGGATTTCACAACAACCTTTGCATGTTCCTCGCTTGCTAAAATTCATTATTTTATAAACTTCTAGTCTTATGTTGCATTTATCGTAATTAAGTGTATTTTAAGATTTTATATATTTATGTTGTTTCTTTCCAAGATACATGTAAGAGCGATTTACAACTGTAGAAATAACAATACATTGAATAAATAGTAATGCATATCAATACATACCATACGTGTCTTTGATACAAGAGACAACTAATTGTTATAACCCAATAACCTAAAGAAAGAAAAGTGCAAACACTGGAAAGGAAAAAACAACACAACACTAAAAAACCCAATACATACTATGGGATGGTCCCGATCCTCTTGAGCCATTACTGCGACTCATGAACGGGCATAGCATAGTGGCTATGCATCCAATCTCACTGTTTCTAGCACCACTGCTCAGCTCGAATCTCTTGGATATCTACCTGGACCTATCGGAGAGCGACTTGCTTGGAATGGCATCCTCCAGTGCCTTATCCTTGCCTTGCTCCCAACTACGAATTCCCTCTTGCTACCGGTGGCTCAAAAATTCCCATCTTTCTAAGAGACGCTCTGTTGAATGCGGAAGGGAACCTCTTCCAAACTGGTTCTCTAGAGAGGTTCACTCTGTATTACCTAAGACATGAGTGAAGAGATGGTAGTGTGGAAAGTAGCTTTGGAGAGTACCAATTGTAAGACTAATACAGTTACTCACAAAGCATGAGCCAGTTGACAACCATACCACCTATGATGGCATAGGTGGTCTAATATACCAGCGGTTAAATCTGATCAAAGCTCCCCATCTTTAGAAAGATGTTCTATTAAACTATGCGGACAACAAGGTACACTGTATATTGCAAATTTTCTGGCCTCCAGATACCATTCTCTTAAAAGATCTATTGTAAAATCTCCAGAGCAACCATCTCAACATTATCCAAATCTGCTTCCTTTGGGGCTTTCCCCCAATTATCACTGAAATTGTCATCAGACAAATCGATCTCCACCCACTTCACTTCCAACTAGAGATTGTTGATGCATTCATATATGACAGGTTTACGTCAAATAGACACATGCAATATAAGTAGCGTTCCTGCTTAAAAGTGTCATGGCGAAGGTTCATTTTAAATCCCGTCGTTGGTAATAATTCATCAAATCAAAAGGTGGAAAAATCTCCAAATTTGGCTCAACGTCCTTCAAGAACGGTAAAATTTGTTGAGGCAAAGTAATTGGAGATTATCTAATTACTCCGGTCGAGCCAATAGATCTCTGTAGGATCTAGATTAACCCTAGAGGGGGGGGTGAATAGGGTTATAGAAAATTTTCTCGATATAAACACAGAAATAAACTGCAGAAATAAATATGCTGAAAAGTAAATCACACACAAAATTTATCCAGCTTCGGCAACCCCTGTCTACTGCTGCATTCCCAGATTTCTATTAGAATTAAACAGTATCACGCTTACAAACACTCTACTAGACTCGCAAACATTTGCTCCCGCTCACAAACACTCTACTAGACTCGCAAACATTTGCTCCCGCTCACAAACATTCTACTAGACTCGCAAACATTTGCTCCCGCTCACAAACACTCTACTAGACTCGCACACCCTCACCCTGCTCCCGCCTATAGAGTTTCGTTTACTCGCAAACTCTGCTCCCGCCTATAGAACTTTGATTACTCGCAAACTCTGCTCCCGCCTATAGAGCTTTGATTACTCGCAAACTCTGCTCCCGCCTATAGAGCTTTGCAAACTCGCACACCCTGCTCACTGAACTAATTCTAACTAGACAATCTGACACGACCTAATCCCTAGGTGGTGATTTACAAATTCTTCGATTCGAAAAATAAAAATAACAATTAAAAGACGAAAGACACAATAACCCTAATTACAAAATTAAACTAAAGCCTCTAATAATAACATGGCCGGCCCACTTTTTATTCTTTAACCCGTTCGTTTTCGTTTATGTTATGATGGCCGTTCCTCCTTCCAATTCAATTAGGGCTTCTGCGAATTTGGAGCTTTTGCGATTCAAACTAGGGTTCTTGCAAATTGAAGTCGCCACTTGATACGATTCGATAGTAGGCTTTGATGCTCTTCGATTTGTTCATGGCTCTTCAATCTGGATCGAGTTTGTTCTGTGTTTTCGGTATGTACTTTTCCCTTTTTCTTTACTGGTTTTGCCTTGCTCGAACTCGATGCTTGAATTGCCAGTGATGATTGGGTTATATATGCATTCGAATTCCTTGAATTGCGTTCGTCTAAATATATTTGAATTCGACAATGGCCGTTCGATCTTGTATTGATGCTTGGGATTTGTTCTGACTTTGTCACTTTCGTATTTTTGGTAGCTTGATTCACACGGTATTGATTTGATTTCGTGGTCAATTTTCTTGGCTATCACGATGAACACTTGTTTGACTTGTTCCAATTTTTTTTTAATTTCGCCCTCTTGAATTTTGACTGCATCTCACGGCTTTGAATATTGATGCTTTTGACTTTGGACATTTCCGTTCATCCCTGTAGGAACTTTGTTCAATTCTCTGGCCATAATTGGTTTGTATCTTCTTGAGCTCGAGTTGCTTGTATTTTCCATGTGTACAGACTTCATTGGTGTCATGTTAGTTCGAATTGCATATGATATCCATGTTCCAACTGTTTCATTGTTGAGTTTGTTGTTGACATATATGCCTGTGTGGTCTTGAGCATTGCTGGTCTCATATGCATTGAACTCTGGTTTTTTTATCTTGGCCATTTGGTCGTGCTGTAGTCTAGTTGCACTTGGTCATTTTGTATCTGCATCCTTATCTGTTGCATACATGAGCTTGACACTGTATTTTTGTTGTTTGCATTATTGCTGTTGTGTCACTTTGATTTTGGGGCTGCTGTGTTATCATCATGTTGGTGGCAATCTTCAAGTTTGCATAAGTGAATTGAGTCTTGATAGCTTGCATGATTTACTTGCATTGTGGCATTGTGTTCATTTGAGTTGTCTCCACCTTCTGGTATGCTGCAGCTTGGTCTTTGTTGCATTTGCTTGAGTTTGTACAGTGTTGTACTTGTTGCCTTGTATCACTGGTTCATTCCACTGTTTCATGCATGCTCGACATTGTGACTTGTTTTGTTTGCATTTGGCCCTGTTGCTGTTGGTCTGGAGTTGTTTAATGAAGAGGTTGAACCTGTTAGTCGAGCTTGCATACTTCATGTAGCCTTGTGTTGAACCCAGTTTTACAGCTCGGGTTTGACCTTGTGCTCGTGTCGTGATTTTAAATATATTGCACGTGAGTTGAACCCGGCTTTTTATTTGGGTTTGACCTGTGCTCACCTGTCCCTGTAAATCAATCAAGTGTATATATCGGCGTGCACGGCCTTGTGGCATATACAGTAATACACTGTGTATGTCACAAGTTGTTCGTGTATGATGAATTCAAATTTAAATTATGACGAACAACCCAAATAACCGAGGCAAATCATATTTTCAAAAATTATCTTTTATTTTTGAATTGCAAAAATATTTCTGTTTCAATTTTACTGCGTTAGTTTATATTTTTGTAGATTGCTCAGATGCTGGATTCAAATTGGAATGCAGTTGAAGATAAATACGAGTGTGAGTGATATGTAGTGAGGTGAACTGTAAATATGAAATGTGATGTAGTTGTAATCAAAGTTGTATAGCTATAGTGAGAGCTTGAAATTGTACTGTTCAAAATTGTAATAAATATTTGTTTGAATAAAATATCTGTTTGAATTCAAATTCTGTGTAATTTATTTTATTCAACAAATATTTATTTAAACTGTGAAAAAATAGAATAGTATATTAACAAATACATTTAAATGAATGTATATATGTTTATTATCATCAAACAAAAATCATATAAGCGCATATTCAACAATCTCCCCCTTTTGATGATAACAAACATATATTTAAGATTTTGAATGTATTAAATGTATTTGATCGTTCAATTTGCTCCCCCTATTTGAATGCTCCCTCTCTACACAATACTCCCCCTACATATATGCATACAAATAGAAATATATAAATGAGCCTATATGCAAAGTGAAAATTATTTGACCTTTGCTTGATTCTATTTGACAAAATCTTAACTTCTCTCTCCCCCTTTTGTTATCAGCAAAAGAATAACAGTGTTATAAAAATAGGGATGAAGTGACAGACATGAATCAAACATTTAACTCAATTGAATATAAATATCAAATTTCAATAAAACTCAAACAAAAATCATAATTACCCTTGTCAAGCGCATATTCCACTTTCAGAAGTGATGGGGATAAAATCATCAAAAATCATACAGTTCTGTCTATTTGTGGTATATTTATTTCGGGAAATTTGAATATCTACTAACCATGCATAACCGTTAGGACTTTTAAATGAGATTAGTAGTATTCACAATTTTTATTTAAAAAATAAAATCAAGTATCTTCTAACCACGCATGACCGTGAGGACTTTTAAATGGGATTAGAATCAACTTGTCTATTTGATCAATTAATTTTGATATGCGTTCCATACATGCATAACCGTGAGGACTTTTAAATGAGCATGGAAGCACATAATCAAAAATCCAAGTAATTCACCCATGCATAACCGCGAGGACTTTTAAATGAGAGTGAATACTTTGGATATTTATTTTTATTGCTAAATATAATAAATTGAAGCACAAATAATTTCCTTTATAAATTGAAGGACGAATAATTTCCTTTGTAAACTACCACAAATTTACATGCTACATATGATTTTGATGAGTGATGGTTGATAGAAAGATGGTAGAAATAGAAATGATCATGGAACTTTTACCCAACAAAAAAGTTTTTATAACTCTTGTTATGAAATTCTAAAGAAATTTTTCTAAATATATTGTCTTGAGTAATGTATGACAAATATTGACACTCATCACTTTTTCAATCACTATTGATCTTTTTGATAATCATTAGGGAGTTAGATTAGTCAAAGTTTGTCATTTAAAATCAAATAAAAATGACTAATCTGTAAATATGGTCAAACATGATTTTCTCGAGGGGGTTTTATAAGAAAATTTTCTGCTATTTGAAAATCATTTCAAGTGAAAAATATGCAGATATTTTCTTTGAAAAACGATGCAGCAAATGAATGTTTCAAAAATTAATCGCGTTACACTAATAATTTTTCTATCAACTTATTACCAGTGTAATCTGCATCTGAATTTAAATTTCACTAAATATTCACTTGTTTAATGTCAAAGACCAGATTGTGAAATTTCAACAAATTATCTCATAATTGTTTTCAACAATTTTTAAATGAAATTCCCTTGGATTTGAATTGAGACCGTGTTAACAATCAGACAAATATCATAGTGTCAGTTTCAGAAACCGTAGGGTAAACAGTTATATTCATGAGTAATCAACAGTCAATCAACATCATTATTATTTCAAAAACAATTTCTTGAAGTTTCAACAATTTCTCAAAAACCTTTTAACAGCTTTCACATGAAATTTAAAATCGTGCAAATTTATAAGCAGTGACCAAATATATCTACGTGTAGCATGAGTAGACAGTAATCAATCAACATCATAATTTGACCAAACAGATTAAGTTCAATGATGAAAGGATGGTTGGTCTACTTTTAAGCACAAACCAAAGTAAGAACAAATCAAAAGAAATCATATCAATTAAGAATAAGTCAGAATTAAAAAATCATCTCTTTTCAACATCACAATCTTTGGCTGATTTCATTCAGAATACGGTGCAGATTATCACATTTAATATATCGTTCAAAACAATTTTACCTGTTTTACCTTTACGATAATTTTTCGTTGTTGTCCATTGTGATTCTGTCACCTTTATACTAGGCTAAGGAACTTTGCCTTGTCGCCCGTTGTGTTTCTGTAACAGCCAAAATCCAGAGAACACTGTTGTTGTTTCTTAGCCTGCCACCACACCTACACGATGAAAGATTTTTGTGACCTATTTGTTTTTATAGGTCCATGATTGTTAGTGGCAGAATATGAAAAATATGTTTGTGGAGACCCAAAACTATTTATATATGTTCCTTTTGGCACCCAAATTTGTTTGACTTTCAAAGATTTTATATTTGTGCCATTTGGAACCCAAATTGGTATAGTTTTCACGTGTTTGGGTCTATACCAACAATTATTTAGATTATGTCCAAATTTTCTACAAATCGTGCACATCAAATTGACTTGATTAAATTTTGTGTTCTTTTTCCTATGACTATAATTTTCAACATGATGTCCAATTATTTCAGATCGAGCAATGACACTTTTACCTTTTGCATTATCATCATCTTGTGATTTCCCAAAACCTAGTCCTTTTCTATTATTAGCAAAAATTTGATTTCCCAATAGCATGTTGAAAGATTTTTCTCCTTTTGAAAAGTTATCCAGGGATTTCTCAAGATTTTGGACTCTGGTTTTTAATGTTGAGTTTTCAGTGACAAGTGAGGTGCATCGATTTATAAAATCCTTTTTCCTAGTGTCGATGGTTTCCTTAAGATTCAAGTTTTCTTTTTCAAGACTCTCAAAGTTATTCCTAATTTTTGATAATTCTGAATCTAAAATCTTACATTTTTTACATTCTAGGTTTTGAATATTTTCAAGTTCAGTTTTTAACCTAAAATTTTCACGAGCAAATTCTCTCTTATCAGATTTCAGTTTTTCAATTTTAGATTCAAGACTATCAATTGTTTTAGTAAGATCTAAGCACATAAAAACAAGATCTCTATAGGAATACTCACCTGCCTGGCTAGATTCCTCGGAGCTTGCTTCTGAATTTGATTTTGCCATAAGACACAAGTTAGCCTCCTCTGAGCTGCTATCCGAAGCTTCCTCTCCTTCTTCATCATCCCAAGTCGCTGCAAAGGCCTTCTTCTTCTTTTTCTTTCCTTTGTTGTCTTTGAGAAGCGGGCATTTTGGTTTGATGTGGCCAGGCTTGTTGCAGTTATAACACGTCAGTTCATTATCGGAATTTTCGTAATCTTTTGACCTATTGCCCTTTGTTTTCTTCTTGCGTGGCTTGAATCTTGACCATCTTCTAAGATTATTGACAGCCATTGCAAGCTCTTCAATTGGATCTTTTTCATCTTCATCGCTCTCTTCTTTGCTCTTTAAGGCAATCGTCTTCTTCTTTGGTTCGGAGTTGTTGCGTTCTTCCTTTGCTTTTAGTTCAAGCTCATATGTCATCAAGTTACCAATCAACTCCTCCATGCTTAGCTTACTCAGATCTTTCGATTCTTGTATTGCTGTGACTTTTGCCTCAAAGTTTATTGGTAAAACTCGTAATATCTTTCTCACAAGCTCTACCTCAGTGAAGACCTTCCCAAGCGCTCTAGCGTTGTATACTAAAGTTGAAAAACGTCCAAACATTTCTTTTATGCTCTCGCCTTTGTCCATTACAAAGTTTTCGTATTCATTGCTGAATAGGGCTAGACGAGACTCCTTGACTTGAGAAGTTCCTTCGTGTGTCACCTCCAAAGTGTGCCATATTTCCTGTGCTGTTGTACAGTGAGAAATTCTATTAAAATTCATTTTTATCAAGAGCACATATCAAAGCATTCATGGCTTTAGCATTTGTCGTTTTCAATCTCTTATCGTTAGCATCCCACCTATCCTTAGGTTTAGGAATCTCAGTATCACCAACGATTATAGTGGGAGGTTTATAGCCAGTTTCAATAATATCCCAAACATCATAATCAACGGAACTAAGGTAAATATTCATCCTAACTTTCCAATAAGCATAATCATTCCCATTAAACATGGGTGACCTAACAATAGATTGCCCCTCAGAAAAAGCATTATTCGGTGAATTCATGACTCTAGAGTTAAAAACAAAATACCATGCTCTGATACCAATTGTAGGATCTAGATTAACCCTAGAGGGGGGGGGGGTGAATAGGGTTATAGCAAATTTTCTCGATATAAACACAGAAATAAACTGCAGAAATAAATATGCTGAAAAGTAAATCACACACAAAATTTACCCAGCTTCGGCAACCCCTGCCTACTGCTACATTCCCATATTTCTATTAGAATTAAACAGTATCACGCTTACAAACACTCTACTAGACTCACAAACATTTGCTCCCGCTCACAAACACTCTACTAGACTCGCAAACATTTGCTCCCGCTCACAAACATTCTACTAGACTCGCAAACATTTGCTCCCGCTCACAAACACTCTACTAGACTCGCACACCCTGCTCCCGCCTATAGAGTTTCGTTTACTCGCAAACTCTGCTCCCGCCTATAGAACTTTGATTACTCGCAAACTCTGCTCCCGTCTATAGAGCTTTGATTACTCGCAAACTCTGCTCCCGCCTATAGAGCTTTGCAAACTCGCACACCCTGCTCACTGAACTAATTCTAACTAGACAATCTGACACGACCTAATCCCTAGGTGGTGATTTACAAATTCTTCGATTCGAAAAATAAAAATAACAATTAAAAGACAAAAGACACAATAACCCTAATTACAAAATTAAACTAAAGCCTCTAATAATAACATGGCCGACCCACTTTTTATTCTTTAACCCGTTCGTTTTCGTTTATGTTATGATGGCCGTTCCTCCTTCCAATTCAATTAGGGCTTCTGGGAATTTGGAGCTTTTGCGATTTAAACTAGGGTTCTTGCAAATTGAAGTCGCCACTTGATACGTTCCGATAGTAGGCTTTGATGCTCTTCGATTTGTTCACGGCTCTTCAATTTGGATCGAGTTCGTTCTGTGTTTTCGGTATGTACTTTTCCCTTTTCTTTACTGGATTTGCCTTGCTCGAACTCGATGCTTGAAATTGCCAGTGATGATTGGGTTATATATGCGTTCGAA
Source organism: Allium cepa (assembly GCA_030765085.1). Classification (NCBI taxonomy): domain Eukaryota; kingdom Viridiplantae; phylum Streptophyta; class Magnoliopsida; order Asparagales; family Amaryllidaceae; genus Allium; species Allium cepa. Next base: position 411,585,072 of record CM060943.1, read on the forward strand.
TTCCTTGAATTGCGTTCGTCTAAATATATTTGAATTCGTCAATGGCCGTTCGATCTTGTATTGATGCTTGGGATTTGTTCTGACTTTGTCACTTTCGTATTTTTGGTAGCTTGATTCACACGGTATTGATTTGATTTCGTGGCCAATTTTCTTGGCTATCACGGTGAACACTTGTTTGACTTGTTCCAATTTTTTTTAATTTCACCTTCTTGAATTTTAACTGCATCTCACGGCTTTGAATATTGATGCTTTTGACTTTGGACATTTCCGTTCATCCCTGTAGGAACTTTGTACAATTCTCTGGCCATAATTGGTTTGTATCTTCTTGAGCTCGAGTTGCTTGTATTTTCCATGTGTACAGACTTCATTGGTGTCATGTTAGTTCGAATTGCATGTGATATCCATGTTCCAACTGTTTCATTGTTGAGTTTGTTGTTGACATATATGCCTGTGTGGTCTTGTGCATTGCTGGTCTCATATGCATTGAACTCTGGTTTTTTTATCTTGGCCATTTGGTCGTGCTGTAGTCCAGTTGCACTTGGTTATTTTGTATCTGCATCCTTATCTGTTGCATACATGAGCTTGACACTGTATTTTTGTTGTTTGCATTATTGCTGTTGTGTCACTTTGATTTTGGGGCTGCTGTGTTATCATCATGTTGGTGGCAATCTTCAAGTAAGTTTGCATAAGTGAATTGAGTCTTGATAGCTTGCATGATTTACTTGCATTGTGGCATTGTGTTCATTTGAGTTGTCTCCACCTTATGGTATGCTGCAGCTTGGTCTTTGTTGCATTTGCTTGAGTTTGTACAGCATTGTACTTGTTGCCTTGTATCACTGGTTCATTCCACTGTTTCATGCATGCTCGACATTGTGACTTGTTTTGTTTGCATTTGGCCCTGTTGCTGTTGGTCTGGAGTTGTTTAATGAAGAGGTTGAACCTGTTAGTCGAGCTTGCATACTTCATGTAGCCTTGTGTTGAACCCAGTTTTACAGCTCGGATTTGACCTTGTGCTCGTGTCGTGATTTTAAATATATTGCACGTGAGTTGAACCCGGCTTTTTATTTGGGTTTGACCTGTGCTCACCTGTCCCTGTAAATCAATCAAGTGTATATATCGGCGTGCATGGCCTTGTGGCATATACAGTAATACACTGTGTATGTCACAAGTTGTTCGTGTATGAAGAATTCAAATTTAAATTATGACGAACAACCCAAATAACTGAGGCAAATCATATTTTCAAAAATTATCTTTTATTTTTGAATTGCAAAAATATTTCTTTTTCAATTTTACTGCGTTAGTTTATTTTTTGCAGATTGCTCAGATGCTGGATTCAAACTGGAATGCAGTTGAAGATAAATACGAGTGTGAGTGATATATAGTGAGGTGAACTGTAAATATGAAATGTGATGTAGTTGTAATCAAAGTTGTATAGTTATAGTGAGAGCTTGAAATTGTACTATTCAAAATTGTAATAAATATTTGTTTGAATAAAATATCTGTTTGAATTCAAATTCTGTGTAATTTATTTTATTCAACAAATATTTATTTAAACTGTGTAAAAATAGAATAGTATATTAACAAATACATTTAAATGAATGTATATATGTTTATTATCATCAAACAAAAATCATATAAGCGCATATTCAACAATCTCTTGAAAGGGGTGACCCGAATGGCATAAAGAAGAGCCAGAGGTTCAAGGTGGTACCATGGACTGAGTGGAGGTCACAAAAGGGGAGATTGGTTTCAGATATAAAGAGCAGGCTGGCCTAGAATTGGCATTCAAAAATTGTCCCTTTGAAGAGGAAGTTGCCGCTGGAGTTGGGTCTATAGTTGTGGAGTGGGAGATGGCATCACTCGTGTTGCGAGGAAGGGAGAGGAGTAGCGACGAAATTTGGGGAGGAGGAAGATGATGGGGGAAGGTGGCTGAACGGTCGCAAATTATAAAGTTGCTTCCAAGTTCGGTTTATGCCTCAACCCCGTTAACTTATCGATTGTTCCTAGGGCAACAGGTTGACAACTACCGGTCGTTGCTAGGGGTTAACTGGTCGTTGAATTTCAAGTATATGTTGAACCTAGACCCTATTCGGGCCGAATAATGTAAACAGTAGTCATCGTATCATGCCGTTTTCTTCGATCCAACATGATCCGAAAAATTCATGTCCTCTTCATGACGATTCCCTAGCTTATTACCTAGCAATTCGAATCCTTTCCTTAATTAATCATAATACTCCTAACTTATACTACTCCTACCATCAACAACTTCGAAAACCCAAAAACATTATAGCTACTATTCTTTGTATTATTTTTATACAAGAGTATTCGTCCTATTTGCTGGCGGTTACACAACACTTCCTATTAACATACCCCAACTAAACTAAATGTCATTTATATTTTGTCCATCCCTTTAAGTGGGAAAATTTAAAAGTTTTTCAATTCTTTAAACAGGGAAATCGTTAAGCCATATGTTTGCACCAAAAATGATCACAAACCCCAGAAGTAGTGAAAGAACTAGTGTTTATATACAAATCCTCAATATCCAAACACAGATCATATATCTAGATAATGTATAGAGTGAAAATGAAGAAATGACAAAACTGAATTGAAAGAAAGTAAGAGAAGACATAAGATTTATAGTGGTTCGGCTATCTCCGACCTACGTCCACATTGAATTGATCCTTTTATTCCTTTTATATTGAGATTACAGTTACAAGACTTTGAAATCAGTAAAAAAATGGCAGAGTTTCACCTGAAAAAGTAGAAGAAGATCCCTTTTTAGTTGCCACTGAGCTGCTATTTATAGGTGCAGATCTGAAAATTACCATCTCAAGACCTAGAATACCCCTTCTCATGTGTAGGTAGGCCCACCATATCGATCTTGAGTCATTTGGGATCGATCCCGATCGATCCTAGTATAATTCGTATTGATCCAAAAATAGTCCAATGAAGCTGAGATCGATCATTGATGTTCTTGAGTGAACAAGCAAGCTTCTGTGAAAATTTCATAGCATTTTGACTCATAGATCTTGAGTTACGATCAATCCAAGTTGGGGTTTACAAGCAGGCTGAAAGCTACGGATCCATTAAACAGTTTGTATCCATCAATTCGCCTCCATCAATTCATATCCATCATTATACTATTCGTATCCATCATATTCCATTGCCTTATGTCCATCACTTCATACCAATCCCTGGATATCCACTGCTTTTCATATCCATCCCTTCTTCATATCGACCCATCCGTTTGCCCTTCGTATCGATCCAAGTCCTACACTCTAGACCGCTTCATGTCCATCCAATGCTGTCGCCTTCTTATCCATCCTCTGTATATGTCCTTTGTATCGTTCAATACTTGATCGATATGAGATGCTCATCCAAACCCCCTGTGACCACTGCTTCATTCTTCATATCTATCCTAGCCTTGATTGATAAGAAGTATGCCACAATACTTTTTCCATGTCCAACCAAATCGATGTGCATTGCATTGATACGAAACCTATCGATCCGAAGTCCATGTCCATTTTGATTGACACGAAACTATTGATATGAACGAGTTTCCATGAACCTTGATCACCCATAACTAGATCATACGAACTTTGATTGACCTGAAATTCGAAGTGTAGCCTTTCCGAGCCTTGTTTATCATTCCTTATTGATACCACCTCGATCAGAGTTCGGTCCAAATTCGATGGCATCGAACATAGCCTTGTTTCCAATCGATTTCCAATCCCGATATCCATCCCTTTTAGCCAATTTGTTAATATCCCAACCTTGACCAAAAGGTGGGGTAATATTTGCCCCCAAAACTGAAAGTAACTATGTTATAGAATCGTGTAATATGGATAAACTACTTGTGCAGAATAATAAGTAAGTAAGTAAGTAAATAAAGGAGTAAAGTAAATGACACCAAATTTTTTTATATTGGTTCGAACTCTCGTTCTACGTCCACTCCCAGACTCCTTCTGGAATTAAAATAGCAACCCTTGCTTAACATGAAGGAATAGGCTTACACCACCTGAGCAACCGAACAAGACTTCTACCGCCCAAGAAACTGGATAGGACTTCTACCGCCTGAGCAACCAAAGAGGACTTTTTTATAAATAAACAAAACTTTCTGACTGTAATATGCTTTTTAAATAGCACTGATAAGTCAATTTAGCACAATCATCCTATAATCTTCTCCTTTATGATATAGTGTAATGCGCTTGAGAAATATGGAAGATGGAGTGATCAACGATCAAAGTTTGTATCAGTTAGAGTGCAAGTTGAAAATAGATTAAGAGATGAGAATTCAAGAATATTAAAACCAGTTAAGTTAATTATTAATTGAATTCTGAAATATATTTATAGGGATTAAAAACTTGCAATCATTGTTGAAAGGTGACATTGAAAAGAAACAGGTGCAACTGCTGGTTTGAAGATGTTTCTCTTCGATGAAGAGAAGTGTCTTTTCATAAAATAGCCATTGAAAAATATTCAGCCAACTAAAATTATTTATTCAGCCTTCTAAATTTGACAAAATCATAAACAACAAGGAAATAGGCTAATTTTGGCCTAATTTAGTTGTCTGAATGCATTCATTCAGCTAGCTGAATATTGTGAAACAATAAATTTCTTTCAGCAAGCAAACGGCTGAATGAATGCATTCAGCCAGCTATTTTCGGCCTCTTCTGCATGTTAGTGCATGTGTATATGTGTGTGTATATATATATATATATCATTTCAGGAGAGACTTCAACAAATTTCTAAATAATATAAAAACTCTAGACAATGGACTATCAGCTTCAAAATATTCTGAATATGAATATTCATCAAATCTCCTGCATAAGTGTAGTACGCACAAATATTTAATTATATAGTTTGTCATAATCAAAACGATGTAAAATCAAGATTCCAACATTCTCCCCCCTTTTCGATGATGACAACTACATAAGTATAAAAAATATATTTACATAAAAACTTACATTAACATTGCTACTCCCCCTGTCAATATGCATTATAATTTAAGCTACCAACTTTCTCCCCCATTGTCATCAACAAAAGGAAAGAAATAAATGCATATAAACATTTAAAAACAAACTCGAGATGTCATAATCTAGATTGAGAACCATAGAAATCTGAAAAAAGAAACTACGAACTGAAGCAAAAACAGAAACAAATAAAACTAGATAGAGACAGAAGGCTCATCGTCATCAAAATCCGAACACGTAGATGATCACTGAGAAGGAGATGGGTTGAAAGATTCGGTGGATGTAGAATCGAAATAATAAATTTTATCCCATATCTCTACTATTAATAAAGAGAATTCATTCTATTGATTTACTCGGTGTGTTTTTGAAATACCAGTAATACCCTTCGTAAGTATAATTGTTAATGATTGCCTTGGACAACGAGCTTCTACCAACAAGCCGATTGTCGCAACTTACTATGACTTGGAACATGGGATTTTCATGTGGGTAATTTATTAAATTGGCCAATTGTCGAGTTGCTGGATTTGTCTTCAAAGTTCAGACCATGTTATGTATTACAACTTCCATGTACTGTAATTAATGAATGCTTCAAAGTTCAGACCGTGTTATGTATTACAACTTCCACGTACTGTAATTACTGAATGTTGAGGGCTATGTGCTGACTTTGCCGTATGAAGTATGAGCTGTATCATGGACCCTATTAGTTACGGAGATGTATCATTTACATTTTTAATCTCTTATGTATCAAAGTATTATGTTCTGCATTCTATATTGAGCTATTTGTGACTTTGAAACGTATAAGTTGATAACATATTATGTACATAACAATTAATGCCTTAAGGACAAATGTATTGAAGTGAATGATATTGAGAAATGTATATTGTGACTGTGAAATTCAGTTTATTATTCGGGTTAACCGATTTGCAATTAATCGATTAAACTTAAGTGGTTACCCGTTAGATTTGTGCGGTTAACCATGGTTAAATGTAGGCGGTTCGGTTGGTACAAGCCATCCAAATTTATTTTCGTTTCGGTTAATTGAATCGACGAACACTTTGGTCGGTTAAATAGGTTAATTAACCGATCGGTTCAATTAACCGACCGTGTCCACCTCTAGCATTAAAAAAATTGTCTGCTTATCATGCTGCTTTCTCGTTCTATTAAGAAAACCTTTAATGGAGTTGAATTTCTTCTCCGTCTTCTTTTCAAGAATTTTAATGCCCCGATGAAGTTTTGATTGATTTCGGGAGAGAGTAATGATAACTTGTTGGGAGGAAGTTTTCGGGCCAACAACTTGAACGGAGTCATCGTCCTCTTCTTCTTCTTCTTCATGTTGGGTATGCGAAGAGGAGGCAATACTAGCGTCACAAGGTTGTGGAACACCTTGTTGAACACAATCTTCTTCTTCATGTCCTCTTTGAAAAGGCAAAAGGATTTTAGTGCCACAAACTACTGACCAAACACAATCTTCTCGATGTTGAGGGTTATGGTGGTCTACATTTAGATTTTCTAGAAATTTTTTAATCAAAAGATGATTAATTTTAACATTATTGGGAGCATACCCTATGATATTATCAAAGTGGAATTGCTCGGCCATCTCTCTAATTCGATAAGCTACAAAATCTGGAAACTTCATGAAAGCCCCTTCAAAGATATTGAATTTTTTCATGGAATTGAAGCAGGAGACTTCAACATCATTCCAAAGCCATCGAAGAATCTGATCTTTGGAAGGACCGGAGGTGGATTCCCTTGTATGTTTTGATCTAGGAGCCATTAGAGGTTAAAATAGAAGAGTAAATGATGAAAAATTTGAAAGGGATGTGCTAGGGTTCTGAAATGAATGGGTATGAGGTGAAAAGATGAATATATAGGTAAGTGAAAAGCAAGGGCAAAGTTGGAAGAAAAAAATGTAGGGCAAGGTAAAAAATGCCTTAGGAAGAATTCAGCCAATTGTTTAACTGTAAACAGGCGTCTGAATTTCTTGCCGCAAGAAAATAGTTCATTACTGATTCAGACATATGTTTATAGTTATTTAGCTGCCTGAATCTGGGGGAAAATTTTTCCAGGATAATATTCAGCCGTCTGTTTGGTTATAGACAGCCGACTAAATTGTGTGCATACATATGGCTACTTATAAATATTATAACAAATATTATTATTAAAGGAATACATTGAATATTTTTGAATAAATAAATAAGATTACATGAAAAGTAACTTTTAAATAGATTTGGAAGATAAGTTTGCAGTGTGATATTCGTCCAGCTCTATTTTTATGTTCTCCTGAAATGGCCTATGTGGCAACTATCTATTACCGCGTTCCCGTGAATTTGGATAAAATGGTGGACGCTGTGGCGATAGTTCCCATGGATTGCGTCGGGATGGAGAACAAACAGGAGTCGGTTGATGAACTGTGCTTTTGGATGAGGAGCCGTAGAATTTCAATGCAACTTGTTCCAAAAAGCTTAAACATTTGGCGTTAACTTTTTGTTCATAATAAAGTTCGCACTGTAATTGTAGGTTTCCCTTTGGTAGTGATGAATATGATCTATCTTTTCTTTAGTAGATGGTGAACCAAAAAATAGAGACCGTCTTGTTTTTTTACGGGGCGGAGTGTAATCCGTATGAGTAGAAGAAGGAACAATTGGAATTGGTTCATAAATCAGTGTTGGAGTACGTAAATTTACCAATCCTGAACTAGGAGAAGAATAAGATAGCGCAGAGGATTCATAGTTACGCAGGGAAGACATTTTGAGTAAGAGAGTTGAGACTATTTTTTTATTTGATTGTAAAATAAATAAAAGGAGAGAGGAATTTATATGTAAGAGTTTTATATAAATAAAAGCAGAATTGATGGTTAGGTTGATAAGAACCATTGAAAAAATTGGTTGTAATGTAGTTTAAAAAATTGTAAGGTAAAAATTAAATAGTAATAATAGAATGTAAATCAAGTTTAGTTGTAAAAAAAGAGTAATGAAGTGGTAGAGCACCAGGTGTCCAAGCAAGAGATCCCGAGTTTGAGTCTTTGAAAAAAAATTATTAAAAAAATTATAAATCCTTTATGGAAATAATTCCTAATTCTCTTCTTAATTTTATGAAGATATTTTCATTTAAAGGTTTGTAAATATATCTGCCAATTGATTTTCAGAGGATACAAATTCCAGTCTGACTAGATCCTTTTCAATATTATCACGAAGAAAATGATGACGTATGTCAATATGTTTAGTTCGTGAGTGATTGATATGACTTTTTGGATTTTTGGATAAGTTTATAGCACTAGTATTATCACAAAAAGTTGTTGATTTAGATAAATTAACACCAAAATCTTGTAGTATTTCTTGCATATAAATGACTTGAGCACAAGTTAAGGCAGCAGAAATATATTCTGCCTCACAAGTTGAAAGTGAAATACAATTTTATTTCTTGCTAAATCAAGAGACTAAGGACTATTCAATGAAGTGACAAGTCCCACTAGAACTTTTCCGGTCCGTCCGACATCCTCCAAAGTCAACGTCACTATAGGAAACTAACTCGAAAGGACATTCTTTGGGATAGAAAAGTCGAAAATCTTTGGTTTTGTTCAGGTAACGCAATATGGTTTTACTGCTCGCATATGTGATTCTTTAGGATTTGCTTGGAATCGAGCACATAAACAAACACTCATTATTATGTCAGGTCTATTAGCAGTTAGATAAAGTAAAGATCCAATTATACTTCGATATAATTTTTGGTTAACACTTTTGCCATCTTCATCTCTATCGAGATGAACTGTTGTACTCGTTGGAGTTGGCTTAGCAGAAGTATTTTCCATTTTAAAGTATTTAATTAGATTATTACAATTTTTTTATTGATTAATAAAAATTCCATTTTCTATTTGTTTAAGCTATTATGCAAGAAAATAAGATAATTCTCCAATATGTGACATTTCAAATTCTTTAGTCATCATTTTTGAGAATTCCAGACAAAACTTTTCATTTGTAGAATAAAAAATAATATCATCTACATAAATTTGAATAATTAAAATATCCTTCTTAGTTATTTTAATAAAAAGAATTTGATCAGCCTTTCCAACCTCAATCTATTGGATAGCTCTTAAGACGTTCATACCAAGCATGGGGTGCTTATTTTAGACCATATAAGGCTTTCTTAAGTTTATAGACGTGGTCTAGAAATTTTTGATGTGTGAATAACGGAGGTTGTTCACAAAATCATTTACTTTTATATAACCATTTTGGAAAGCATTTTTAACATCCATTTGATAAAGTTTGAAATTATGCAAACATGCAAAGGCCAGAAAGAAACGTATTGCTTCAAGTCGTGCAACTGAAGCAAATGTTTTTTCATAGTCAATTCCTTTCTCTTGATTATATCCTTGTGTTACTAATCTAGATTTATTCCTAGTTATATTACCTTGTTTATTTGCTTTATTTTTGAAGACCCATTTAGTACCAATGACTATTTGATCACTTGGTCTAGAAATTAGTTCCCAAACTTCGTTTCGTTCGAATTGGTTTAGCTCTTCTTGCATAGCTATAATCCAATAGTCATTAGTAGATGCTTATTTTGCACTTTTAGGTTCGATTTTATAATGGAAAGCTACGTGGTCCATTTGATTAAATTGATTTCTAGTTCTAACATGTGAATCAGTTTCTCCTATAACATTTTCTACTGGATGATCTTGTAAGATCCTAGGAGGAGATCTTAATTCATTTTCATTATGAACAATGTTTTCATCTTCTTTAAAATTATAAACAATGTTTTCATCTTCTTCAAAATTATTTTGAGTAACCGTATTTGTGGCCATCTTAGGTATATCTTCATCCTCCTCAAAAAATTTATTAAATTTGAAATTTCTTCGAATGAAATGTGAAGTGTTTCTTCGATTGTTTTTGTTCTTTTATTGAAAATTCGATAAGCTTTCCTTCGTTCTGAATGTCCTATGAAGTTTCCTTCATCGGATTTTGGATCGAATTTTCCAAGCCGATCTTTTGTGTTTAAGATAAAACATTTTAAACTAAAAGTTTTAAATATGAAATGTTTGGTTTTCTTTGATGAAAAAGATCATATAGAGTGTGTTTTGTTAAAGGTCGGATGCAAACACGATTTAGAACATAGAAAGCAGTGCTACAACTTCTGCCCAGAAATGGTTTTGTAATATGCTTCCAATGAACAAAGTTCTTGCACATTCTTGTAATAATATATTTTTCCTTTCTACAACTCCATTTTGTTGTGGTGTTCTAGGAAAAGAAAATTTATCATAAATTCCCATTTTATTACAAAAATGTTCAAAAGCTCCATTTTTGATTTCTCCTCTATGATCACTTCTAACATTTTTCATTTTTAAAATTTTGAGATTTTGAATTCTCTTTGCAAAAATCTTGAAATTTTCAAAGGTATCACTTTTATTTTTCAGGAAAATAGTCCAAGTATATCTTGAGAAATCATCTACTATAACAAACACATATTTACTATAATTTATAGATTGAATTTGAGTTGGACCAAAGAGATCTAAATGTTATAGTTCTAGTGGTTGTACAGTAGAAATATTTTTCTTTGATTTAAAGATGATTCTGATAGTTTTCCTGATTGACAATCATCCCAAATATTGTTTACTCTAAAGTTCATTTTTGGTAAACCTTTTACTAATGTTTTTCAATAATTTATTTATAGTTTTGAAATTAATATGACAAAATCTTTTGTGCCATGACCAAGGGTCATTTTCTTTGGCTATTAAACACATATTTGTGTTATAATTTATATTCATATTTAAAACATAAATATTTTTATCTCTAAAACCTTCAAAAATAAGATTTTTATTTTGATCAAAAATGCCACACTTATTTTCAAAAAAGGAAATATTGAATCCTTTGTCGCACAATTGGTTAATACTAAGTAAATTATGCTTTAAATTTTTAACTAATAGGACATCTGCAATAAGAGGTAAATTAGATATACCATTATTGCTCACATCGCCTTTACCGATGACATATCCTTTGGAATTATCTTCAAACGTAACAGAACCTCCAACCGAGTAATTAATGTTTGTTAGCATACATTTGTTTCTTGTCATGTGTTTTGAGCAACCACTATCTAGTATCCATTTCCTCTCTTTTTGGATGGTACCTGTAAGATATAGAGATAACAATGGTAGCCATCCTTTTATTTTGGGTCCTAAAATTTAGGTCTTAGGAAGTCAAACCCAAGAGGGTTTAGAATTCTTTTTAAAAACTAAATCTTTGTTTTCATGAACAGTTTTAATAAAAAAATTCTATATACTTATTTCTAATTGAAAAATTATTTGTTTTAGGAACTCAAATTTTAATTGATGTAGTAAAATTTGAAAATTTTGAATTAGGGTTTTCAACCTTATTATTTCTTTTATATGAAGAATTCCTTTTCTTTCAAATGATTTTAAAAGACTACTTATATCCTAATCCTCTTTTATTTGAAACAGTCTGAGAATTTTCTATAAGTTTGGAAAGATTTTCTCTACCACTATTAAAATTAGAAACATTTTTAGTAATGTATTCTAATTTAGTTTTAAAGTTAGAGTTATCTAACTCTAAAATATTGATATTTGCTTTTAGATCATGATTTTCAATTAATAAAGCATCATTTTTTTCTTACCGAGTTTTTATTTTTTGACGTAGTAGAGAAAGTTGAGATATCATATTAGAGCAAGATTCTTGAGTAACTCGAAGCTCTTCTTCTAAAATTTTCTTTCCATCTCCTAGCTTTTCTACTTCGATTTCAGTTCTATTCAATTTTTCAAGAGTTTCTTTGTACTTTCTATTTTTTCCATTTAGTTTGTCAAGTAATTCTGAATTGATATCCAAAAGGTCATTAAAAGTTAGATCACTTACCTCATCTTTTGTGGCCATAAAGCAAATGTTAGCTTGTTCTGAATCATTGTTCGAGTCACTTTCTAATGATGAAGATGATTCCATCTCGTCCTATGTGATAGAGAAAGCTTTCTTCTTGAGTTTTTCTTTTCTATGCTTATAGTGTCTTTCCCTTTCTCAGGACAGTCTTTCTTGATGTGACCTTTCTTGTGACATTCATAACATTCTAGAGCAAATGATGATGGTTTGTTGGCGTTGTTATTGTTGCTGGAGCTATTCTTGTTATTTCTAAATTTCATTTTTTTTTGAAATTTTTAGCAATAAACGTCATATCTTCTCCATCTTCATCTGATTCATCATTTTCTGCTTGGAATGTTATATTTTTCTTATCTTGAGCCTGTACGAATTTTGCATGGAGATTAACTTCATAAGACATTAGATTTTCAATTGGCTATTTTGGTTGTATGGTTGAAATGTCGTTAGCTTCTTCTATTGCTAAGACTTTTAATTCCCACTCATTTGTTAGTGAGTTAAGGATTTTTGAAACAATATCAAAATCTATGTAAGTTTCTCCTAATGCTATCAAAGAATGGTATATATCTTGAAATCTAGAGTATTTTCATTTATAGTCTCATCTTTCTTCATTTTAAAATTCTGGAACTGATTTTTAAGCATATAAATTTTACTCTGTTTGAGTTTGTTAGTACCTTCATGTGTAACTTTAAGTGTACGCCAAATTTCATGAGCAGTTTTACACATGCTTATTCTATTAAACTCATTTTTGTCTAATGCACAATATAACATATTCATAGTTTTAACATTTGCAGTAGCATCTAATTGTTGTGTGTTAGACCATGTTGAATATTCAGTAGTAGGAATAATATATTCAGATTGCATAATGGTCTAGATTTCATAACTACTTGCTTGTATTTAAATTCTCATTCTTCCAGCCCAATAGTTATAGTTCATTCTATTAAATAGAGGTGGTTGTTGTAACAACCCTGTATTTTATGATTATTTTAATTTTATATTTTTAATTTTATATTTTTAATTATTTTAACTGAAATTCCTGATTTAAAAACTTTATTTTATTTATTAAAATGGATAAATTTTGTTATTTTAATAATAAATTTTGATTTTTGCATGAATTATAATTCCAAACTTGAATAAATGGAATATTTCCACAAAAGTGGATTCTGGTCAAAATGGTCAAACTTTGACTTTTAAATTTAAAATTTAAACATTTTAATTTTTTAATTTTATCTTTTATTATGAAGATAGATTTAATTTCAAGAATACTGCTTTTCGTTTTGTGGAAATCGGGTTAATATTGTGAAAGTTATGTTTTTTACAATATTATGTGTAAATTGTTTTATTTAACAAATTTGTTTATTTTAATTTATATAAATAATATTTTGTTTGTTAAAATCACGTTCTAATTTTTATAACATGATATGTTATGCATATACTTTATTTTTAAAAACATTTTTAAAGTATAGTTACAATTTTCAAATGTTGATTGTATATTGTTTTCAATCTTTAATTCTAGTTTCCAAATAAAGTATTTTCTTTATTTATTTCCTACTTTTCCTAAAAATATTTATTTATTCTTCATAATATTTATCTCTACCTTATTTTTCTATTTTAATTATTTATACATTCATTTAGTGATTAAATGGATAAGTATTTAGATCCCTATTTATTTCTTGGAAAGAAATTTCAAATATATATAAGTTATTATTTTAAAAGGCATACCTTTAAATGTATTTAATTTAACTTTATTGTATTTATTTGTTTGTGATAGCTTCCTATACACACCTTTCTTTAATATATAGGAAACACATAAATTAAGATACGTTACCTATTTTTAATGAAAGGCATACGTTACGCTTTGATTTATTACCTCTTTATCTTTCCATCCATTGATTTCATACCATAACTCCTCCGTATTTGTTGCCTTTTATTTCCTTGATCCCTAGCTGTGTATTTTGTATATTACGTGAAATAAAACATCTCTTTCTCATTAATCATGTACATGATTTTCAGATCTGAAGAGAAAGGTAATGGCTTCTTAAATTTTTTTACTCTTTTCTCTTCATTTTTATGGTATTTTGCTTTAGATTTGCCTTGATCTTCACCTATGTTGCTCGGACCATACCCCTACCATCTCCTCCATGGACCACCACCACTTCCCTCCCCATATAACCCATGGCCTGACATCATTCTCATCTGACCTGAAAGTGCCTTGATCATCCCTTGCACAAAAGTCCACAAAAACAATGCCAAACTCCTTGAATTTATACCTAGCCAAGCCTGTATTCACATCCACTTCATTTACTTGCCATGACCACCTCCTTAGCCTCCACCAGAAGCAAGCACCACACCTGAACACCGCTACTAACATCTGACCTGACCTGAGTTAGCCCCTGGCCAAGCCCAAATGTGCCAAGGCCGAGCCTAAAATGATGAACATACCACCTCCCTTTTGCTTGTCTTTTTACCTTCCTCATGTTGTAACCCCCAAACCCTTTGCCTTCTTGACCAAGCCTTGTTATTTTTAGATCCAAACCTGACTATTTCCACCTGAAAACATCCAAGGCCGAACCAATATAGCCTTATGGCCGAGCCTATGTGGGTAAAGGTCAAGCAAATTTGATGGGAAAGCTTGGCGATGTCTCTTGTTATTTCTATTTCCATTTGGTTTCAATAGGTTTTTGGTATGGTAAAAATATTTATATATGGTTTGTTTCATTGTTGAATACAAGATTTATATCTTGGCTCTCCCTCCACTCAAATCAAATCTGCTATCGTGCTTTCTGGATCTTTGTGTGTGTGTGTGTGTTTGATTTGCGAATTCCAGCTTTAAAGAGGTGAGCTTTCACTCATGACATTTATACTTATATAATTAGTGAAGTGACAACAAGTGAATGTGTAGAATTGTTAAATTATGTTATAAACTTGTCTCATCATCTGTTATGTTTAATTCTGTTATAGTGTGTATTTTTTTCTGTTTCTCACACTGCAAGTTCCCTGTAGAATAGAATCACCATGGGTTGAAATGATACATACCCGAATGGACTTTAGAATAGGAAAAAATCATTACGGGCTGAAATGATAGGCCTGGGTGATTTTTATTTATTTGTATTTGTCTTGGATTGCGGGTTTGAAATAATCAAAACCTAATTTTTTTACAGATTATGGATTTAAATGATAATTTCCATATCACTTGATTTAGGTGTGAAATATTTTCCGGACCCGTGGTTGATTTCAAAATATGATTTCTTATAAATTTCATGTATTGTAAATGAAAGAAAAAAATATGAACTTTGACTTATATTGGATTTAAAATGGTTAAGCAGTGATTTTCTAACATGTTAAATGGTATAAGTTAATAGATGGGTTGAGTTGTAGTGTGAAAGTTTGATTTAACTTAATAATGGGAATTTAAGAGAAAAAATGGAATTATAAGCTTAACTTGGTAATTTATATAATTGATGTATGAATTGGACAAATATAAAGTAAAAGAAAATATCAAGTTATTTGTAAAATAAAGTTAAGAAACTTACAGTGTATTTTGAATTTATGTAATTAGTTTAAAATGTTAAATAAATAGATGGTTTAAAAGTGTAATTTGAAATATAACTTGACTTGGAAATGTGAAGTTTGGTTTAAAAATAAAAGCTAAGGAAATAAAATGGAAATTTAATTTTTGAAATGGTAAATTAAATTAATGTGTAAAGTAAATGAAAGTTGGGAAAATTGTATATTGACCTTAATAAGTGAAACATTGAGATTTTTGAATTAATGTATAAAATTTTACTTTATGAAAATAATAAGTTAAAGGGTATTCAAATGAACATTTTTGAAGTGGAAAAATATGATTTT
This sequence comes from Allium cepa, assembly GCA_030765085.1. NCBI lineage: Eukaryota > Viridiplantae > Streptophyta > Magnoliopsida > Asparagales > Amaryllidaceae > Allium > Allium cepa. The sequence goes on from CM060943.1 coordinate 411,600,769, forward strand.
TTTTATAAGTTAAAAAGGTTATAAATTGAAGTTTAATTATTTCTAAAATTTATTATAAATCTGGAAATTTATTTAGTAGCACTTCAAAAATGCTATCGCTTCTGAAAATAAACTAAAACTGAAATTACAGTTGTTTTTAAATGTTGTCTTTACTGAAGTGAATCGTTTTCAATTATAACTTATTGTAGCATTTTTTAAGTGCTGGGAAAAGCTGAAGTTTCAATATTTGAAGTATTTAACTGAATAAATGAACTCAGAAAAGGCTAATTTTTTTTGGGAATTGAATATTTGATTAGAAGGAATAATGACTTCACTTTTTAATGGTTTAAACAAGTGATTTTAATTTGGAATTATAAATCATTTTGAAATTTATAACCACGGGTACACTGCTTTGTGTGTCACGTGATTTCCTTGTGATTGTTTGATTTACACGTTTGATTTTAAGAGTGTGGCAAGAGGTGAGTGGTTACTGTAGCTCTACTCTACCCTAGTCACTATAACACTGTTATTTGCATTGTTTACTTTAATATTGACATTTCTATGATAGCATATATTTCTGTTTAAATTGATGGTTTAATGGATCCTTAAAGGATGGGCGATCCCAAGCATCCTCTAAGTTATTATGCATTGCTATTACAGTTCACTTGAGTTGGTTTACATTGTATAAGTATGTATGTCCTGACTCGAGTGTTTTGTGTTTTAATTTACGCTCGGGTCAGCCTGAGAGTCATAGCTTTGGATTCAACTTCTGGAGTAAGAGAATTGTTGGAGCTTATCTGACTATTTACTCGTCTATTTTTGATCCAGTTATCGCCTATTCGGTATTGCTTCTGTATTAGTGATTTATGTATCCAGACTTCTATTGCATCCATTTTCAAACTATGATATTTTGTATATGTTTTGAGAGTATGTATATAGTAGCTTCATGAACTACTATGGTATTTTATTTCCGCTGCGAGTTATTCAGATATTTTGTGCCTGTGATTCTGTGTTGATTTTATTTGTCCCAAATTTTATTACAATATATTATTTTGAATTATTCAAGTCTGACATGTGTGGATTATTGTCGATTTGAATGGTCCAAAATAGTGGGTCGTTACAGTTGTGCAGTAGATTAACCTTCTAAAAAGGTAGTGTTAGCAACAGTGCTGGTGTTGTTTTCCATATTAAAACAATATCAGATAACTACGTTATGGTTATATGATGGCATTGCTCTGATACCAAATGAAAGTGCCCTGATACCAAATGAAAGTGACTGTGCAATAGGATCATGCAATATGGATAAACTACTTGTGCGGAATAATAACTAAGTAAGTAAATAAATAAAGTAGTAAAGTAAATGACACCAGAATTTTTATACTGGTTCGACCTCCCGTTCTACGTCCAGTTCCATATTCCTTCTGGAATTAAACTAGCAATCCTCACTTAACCCGGGGAATAGGTTTACACCGCCTGAGCATCCGAATATGACTTGTACCACCTAAGCAACCGAATAGGACTTCTACCGCCTAAGCAACCGAACAGGACCATTTTTACAAATAAACAAAGGTATCGGATTGTAATATGCTCTTTGAATAGCACTGATAAGTCAATTTAGTGCAATCTTCTTATAATCTTCTCCTTTATGATATATATTGTAATGTGCTTGAGAAATGTGGAAGATGGAGCGATCAACGATCAAAGTTTGTATGTAGTTAGAGTGCAAGTTGAAAATAGACTGAGAGATGAGAATTTAAGAATATTAAAATCAGTTAAGATAATTGTTTGTTGAATTCTGAAATCTATTTATAGAGATTAAAAGGTTGCAATATTTATAAAAGGTAATATTGAAAAGAAATAGGTGTAACTGTTGGTTTAAAGATGTTGCTCTTCGATGAAGAGAAGTGTCTTTTCATAAAATAGCTATTGAAAAATATTGAACCGGATGAAATTATTTATTCAGCCTTACGAATTTTAAAAAATCGTAAACAACAAGGAAATAGACTAATTTTGGCCTAATTCAGCCGATGAATGAATTCATTCAGCCGGTTGAATATTGTGAAACAATAAATTCGTTTTAGCAATCAGACGGTCGAATGAATGCATTCAGCCGACTGTTTTTAGGATCTTATGCATGTTAGTGCATGTGTTTATATGCTTATATATATACACATTTTAGTAGAGACTTTAAAAATATCTAAATAATATAAAACTCTAGACAAAGAACTATCAGCTACAAAATATTCTGAATATGAATGTAACAACCCGCATATTTAACGATTTTATATTTAAATGTTTGATTTAAATACAGCATCGTTATTCGGATTTTGGGGTCCGAAATGTTACTTTCTGCAAATGGCCGAATTGGAACTCGAAACTACCTCCATTGGTTCCAAAAGGGCGTTTGCGATCTTTTTGAGTATAATCTTTGATATATTTGGAGTAAGTTGAAATTTGACCCTTTTTCTACTTGGGCTTGAGTTTGGGTTCAGCCCATTGGCTAGCTAACTCACTTAACCTTCTACTTCATTCCCTTCCCCTCATCTCTCTTCATTTCATTTTATTTCTTAAGCTAAAAACTGAAATGGGGGAAAGGAAAGAGAAATAGAAATTAGCAAGCCCTAGTTTCTCCTTTGTAACTTGATTCTTGCTCCAAAATCAAAGAGAATCCATTGGTAAGTTCATCTCCACCTTCTCCATCTTTACTCCTCTTCAATTTCAGTAATTTCCTAACCCTAACTTAGGAAATACTTGCTTTGATTCTAGATTGAAGCTTGTAGTGTTGAAGTGGAGTGTAGTTGGTTGATTCCTTGCATTTGTGCTTCTTCATCTTCTTTGTTTTGTGTACAAAGGTGAGTTTTGAACTCACATCTACTTCTCTTGATTTCATTGATGTTGGGTATGAATTCCTAACACCTTGTTCATATGCACTTGCATTTGGTTTGGGTTGAATTGGGGAATATTCCAATTTTTAGTGTTTTGGGTTCAAATCTTTGAAATCCTAACTTTGGTGTTTTGATCATGTTTTGGTGATGCATCGAGGAACATATAGGGCCGGGTTGTCGATTGGCATAAGCCCTTAGAGCCAATGTTCGTCCGATTTCATTTTGGAAGAGTTTGCTCTTCATTTGAATAAGGCTGAAAAACAGCCCAGGCGTGATTCAGTCGACTGAAAACTCTGTTCAGTCGACTGAACCTGGAACCCGAAAGTTTCCAGGCATGATTCAGTCGACTGAAAACTCTGTTCAGTCGACTGAACCTGGAAACAGAAAGTTTCCTAAACCTGGAAAATTTCCAGGTATAGGGTCAGTCGACTGAAAACTCTGTTCAGTCGACTGAACCTTCTGTTTCAGCCCACTTTGCCTTTGGGATTGAATTTCCAATTTGAATCGATTCATGATGATCCCATGTGTGATTATCAATTGTTTTGACTTTGATGGTTCCTTTTAATTTTAATCCACGGGTTTTTATAAAATAATCTCTCGAATCGCATTTAAAAGTTCGTTTCTCTAATTTATAAATTCTATTTAAAACACACACTTTCGCACTTCGAACGAAGTGGAAGGGTGATTAAATGGTTGGGCAAAACATGGACCATGAATCTGTGCGTTTATCTTTCTGATTAATCCTCGACCTATTCGATTGATTGTTTTGACCTTCGGGTTTGGTTTATCGATGATATGAGGTAAACTTTGTACTGCTTTGAGTGTGAAAGGGACTGACATACAGTAAACCGTTTAGTGCGAACGAGTGGTTATGGGACATACGTTAACACTTTTCGGATTCCTTTTCGAGAGTTGCGACACATTCCGCCAGTTAGTGGTGTCCAGTACTGGGTCTTCGACGTTCACCACTACGGTTTGTTGCCTCTGGGATAGTGTCTTCGGACTGTCTCCCTAGGTTTGTTGCCTTCGGGTATGTTGCCTTCGGGTGTGTGCCTTCGTGTTTGTTGCCCTATATAGTTTCGCTCTGATGTTAGCCTTATGTGCCGCATGGGTGATACTTGGGTTTGGAGTCTTCGGGCTCATGGATCCTTGTTTGTACAGTACTGAGCTCGAGCAAATTTTATGATGTTTCATTGATATGTATATTCCCTTGGTATCGCCCTTCGGTGTTGGTCTTTTTGAGCCGCATGGAGTATAGCGATTACCTTGTGGAACTTGTATACCTTATGGGTATTTGTTATTTGCCTTCTGGCTTGTTTTGGGATATTTGTATCCTTTGTTTCTATATGTTGCCGATGATATGAGGCTTGTTCTATATGATTCATCTCTTGTTGATGATTGTGTTATCTCCCCTAGAGATATTTATTATACTGTATGACCTTGCAGGTTTATTATTGTTCAGTTTATCTAACTGCTTTGTTATCTAGACTGACCCGTGTATTTTATACTCGGGTCAGACCGAGATGTTTCAGGTTAGGTGCTTTTGGACTTAGCCTATTTTTCTTCCTCATGGACTATTCGCTAGCTTCTTTTTGTTATAGCGTCTTTTGTAGTCCTTATCTGTTGTAACTCTGATTTATACTCTTTCGTCTCGTCTGTATATTGTGGTCTCCTGTACCACTTGACATGTATTATTTTGTATACTCTGTTGTGTATCTGTGTACGTGTATATTATGATCGACTGTTCTGTGATGTATATTACATTTGAGTTGTTATATTTTCTTCTGATAGATCCTATAGCCATTGCAGTTTTGCTTTAAATATTTATTGAATAGGTCGAATTCTAATGTGTTTCTACTTTTCGACGTATTTAGTGAATAGTTAAGGTAAGATTGCACATGGTCGCTTCCATTATACTCTATTGTCCGCGTTAGCCGATCGTATTATCTATGTAATACTCTTTGTTAACGAGGCTCTCGGAGTGGGGCGTCACAATGAATCTGCATCAAATCTCCTACATAAATGATTAGTAAACACAAATATTTATTTATATAGTTTGTCGCAATCAAAATGATGTAAAATCGAGATTACAACAAAGCATGCCTTGCAATGGGAAGGCGTGTTTTGAATAGCTTCTAATCCAACATCCAAAGTCCATATTTCATCCATAGCCATATCATTCGATCCATAACCCAATCCATTACCAAGCTAGTTCATCCAAGTCCAATGACCAAATCCACATCTAAATCCTTTTAGAATAACCAAATCCGAACCCAAATCCATGACCATAACCAAATCCATATCCAAATCTATGAACTCTTCGGGTCATTAACCGAATCCAAGACCGCTCTGGGTCATCCAAATCCGTAGACCTTACCGGGTCATTTTATCATGCTTCGACCTCGACTTTCCTGCCTAGATCCAGCACCATCTTCGTCTAAGGCGGGCGGTGGCTGCTCTTGTCCCACTGCCATAACTCGATTTCTTATGTATTATTGTAGAAGATCATTCCTTACATGCTCCTCAACAATATCTTTCAAATGCCTACAGTCGTTCGTGCTGTGCCCATCCAACTCATGGAATAGGCAATACTTTCCCAATGCCCATTCGTATTCAGAGGGTTCCCTTTTTCCCGGCCTTCGATATTGGAGGCGCCCTTGAGTATCCAAGTAAATCCTTTCTACATTTTCAGTTAGATCCATGTAAGAAGAGAATTTAGAATCCTTCCTAGGCGGGCCTCCACCTTTTACCGCATAAACATCAGCCTCTCTCCCCTCTCTTTCGGTCCTCGCATCTTCCTGTCATAAAAACCTTTATGCTTCCGATAAAACTCTCCGAGATCCATCATCGGATCCCGTTCCAATAATATCTGAAAACCTGAATAATCCGCAATTCCTGAGACTGTTGCCATCAAAACCATCCACTACTACAAAACAGGTCATTTGCATCGGTTGTTTACCCCCCTTTTGCATCAGTTCAACAACTGATGCATATGCAAGCGATGCAACAGGCTTAACGCTTTTGCATCAGTTCTGAAACCAATGCAAAAGGATCCTTTTTGCATCGGTTGTTACTATCAACTGATGCAAAATATCATGGTTGATTGCTTGGACACAGCCCCCTGTTGCATCGGTTGTAATGAAAACCGATGCAACAAAGGAACTTGTTGCATCGGTTGTTGTTGAAAACCGATGCAAACTAATCCCTCTATTGCTTCGGTTTTTTATAACAACCGATGCAAACTAATCCCCCTATTGCATCAGCTATTTATACCTGATGCAAAAAAATCATTCTCAGAAACCATTATTACAGTACTCAAATAGACTATATATATATTATTAATTATAACAAACAATTATTGCATGGAATATTACAAACATTCAAAATTAAATTTGATGGCAAATACATAATCAGATTTAATAAATAGCATAAGTGCACGGGTTAATACATAATCAGATTTAATAAATACAGTACTCTTAGATTTAATAAGTAGTATATTCAGAACTCTTCTCAAAATGTCTGAAGATGAATACGGGTTAGAAGGAAATAGGCCTATTATAGTTCCATGCGATGTAGTTTTTGTGGACTGCATCTTGGCTTTGCTTCAGTGTCGAGTTCCGGAAGACCTTAAGTTAACTTTCTTCAGTTCTATATTCCCTGATCAGTGTTCCATGACTTCTTCATCATTTCATGGATCTGAAAATTGCTGCTGCCAGAAGTGAATATTTTTCTATGTTATTCAGTTACTCTTCAGATAAATGATTAAACCAACATGAAAAAAGACAGAAGAATGTAAACAACTTCTGTAAATACAGATATTACCTCAGTAGTTTACCCATTAGAAGCAGTGACTATGTCACCTGGCCTCATTGTTGTACCACTTATCATATTTTCACATGCAGCCACGACAAAATGAACCTGAATGCAAGAAATCAACAATCATAATTTCGGCACATCAAGCACTTACAAGAACCTATTTTTTTCTTTTTCTTTCTTAATTTCAATTTTTTAAGCAATCCATAAGCAATACTTGCCTCAACTCCAGCAGGCTTGATTTGTCCAATTGCTTTTGCAGCCCCAAGTGTTGCTGCAGAGCCACCCATATCGAATTTCATGATATCAATAGATGTTCCTGCACCAACCTTGATGTTGTAGCCACCACTGTTATAAACAAGAAGTAAAATTATAATAAAACGAATTTCACTTTATCTGTTACTATTTATCATTAATAAAAATCAAGTTAATCGAGTGGTGGTCAAACATACAGTCCAGCGAAAACATAAATGGCATATTTAAGATCCCTATGTCATTGATCCATATAATTACAGATAAATCATCTTGAATATAAAAAAAATTTAAAGTATTTGCACGAGCTATATTATTAGAATAATGCACCAGAGGAGATCCTCTATCAATTTTCAAGTTTATGGTATGTTTGGTAATAGCTTATAAACAACATAAGTAGCTTACAAATTACTTCTATAATTTAAATGGTTTGACAGTAATTTAATTTTTCAACTTAAAATCAGCATATAAGTTGACAGGTCAAAAATTTCAAATTTTAGAACTAAAATTTTAGAACAATCAACTTTTCTATTTAGGCACATTTATTATTTAGCATTCACTCAAAACTACTTAAAAATTATAATTCAAATTAGAAGATTTAAAATAAGTTTATACCAAACAGGCTCAAAATTACTCTTAACTGACATATCTGATGGTGATGTGAAAATGTAGGAATTAGGGGTTACGATATCATTTTATAGGGCACCATACCTTGTAGACATAGATTCTGAAGAAGGGAGAAGAATACTGAAACTAGATTCAATTTCGAGAAATAGCAGCAGTGAGATTAACAAAATTCATCTTTCATTTCATGGTATCAGAGCTAGTATAGCCAAAGGGCAATTATCAATCAGAAAAAAAAAGATGATTTTTATCCTTCTCCCCTCAGAGCATTATCATCACAGGGGGTATACCGATCTCTTGATCATCTTAATATCAAATTCTTACCAATTCTTGCAAACTGTGCCATCCTAGAAGAGGATCAGATTAGAAATCTTCATCTCCTCATCTGATTGCACTGATCTTGATCACTAGAGTCCACTTTGGCTGCAGTATTATCACTGCCTTGCCAAAAGCATCATCTTCTTGATCAAGATCTTCTCACCTGATTGCTCTGCATCCATAACTATTGGATGCAAAATTATCATTGCCTCGCCAAGGTGCTGCTTCACTGATCAAGATTTCAGACAGCAGGGTTCTTGACCCATCATGGCGAATCAAGATGATGATGCCACCTCTGTCAATACAGTAAACAAGTCTAGAAATGGGCAGAGTATTGATCCAATCTTGATCAGACCTAAAAATCAATTCAACATGATAGCTACACTTATCAATTATACAACATGCTATAAAGACATGAGTGCACTTAATTCATGAAATATTCTTTTAGAAGCAACTGCAGATTCTGACAACGGTTCTGGAACCATAGTAGCAATAATGTAGTAGCATTTTCAAAAAAATATGATGAACTATATACATTTTTGACTTTTTAGACTTTAATCTACCGTTACAGACATTCAAAACAGTAAGATTCATATAAGTATATGCATGTCAGTACATTAGGAAAACTTTTGCTAATTAGATCAAACTTTTTCATGAATATCGTAAGATTCATGTATCTAACGTCGGTTATAGGACTATTTGTTTGTTGAATATATCCATTCAACTAGTAAATATGCATTCCTTCATAAGAAAAAACAAAATTTTATATATAAATCAAGAGTTCAGTTGTTGTAACAACTCATTATTCTTAGTATGGTCATATATTTTGTTTTAAAAACCTTTTATTTCCATTAAATGACATTGTTGCTGATTTCAGTCCAACGGAATGGAGTGATCACCATGTGTCAACAAATTGTTATGGAGTAGGCTGCATAGAATCATGATTAAAAAAAATTGGTAGAGGATATTGATTATTTATTCTGAATATTAATAACGTGAGTAGGCTGCATAGAATCTTGAATTGCTTAGTACCCAACCTAACCCATCGCTTTTAAAAGGATACATTTTCTTCTACTTCTATAATTATATGGGTAGGTTTCCATGATCTGGGAACATGGAGGCAAATTTAAGATTGAAGATACAAATGCATCTTACTGGCAAGTTGATGGTATACAATAAGTTGATAATATCCAAAGTTTCCAAACTTTGGAAGGTGGTCAAAAGTCAACGAGTTTACTAGAATAATGAATAGTGTAATGAAAACTGTATACCACAGCTACTTGGAAACCTCTATTGCATTTGAAATATATGACTTATATGGCTAGTTGAAGAAGAATATTAGTTTGATCTTATTTTCCTATAGAAGGAACACAGAATTTATATATTTATGATTCCTTGGACTTGAATAATTAGTTCACATGATCATGGTTAAATGTGATGTTAAGTGTAATGAAAACTTTTGAACACTGCCTGTGTTGTTACTGAATGCACTTACAATGACATTAGCAGAGGGAAACTTGGCAGCTAAATATCTTGTGCTAACTCCTACAGAGAAACCGATATCAAGAATATCCTTTATAGCTAGGTTACCAAATTTAACATGGTGGTTTTCAATCGCTTTAAGCCAGTTACTACGTAGTATTTCGTTTGCCTCGGCTATTGAAGAAGCATCAGGTATTGCTCGCTTAGCAATTGATAGTGTAGCAGCTTCTGCTTCAGCTGCTGCCTATTATTATATCAGTTGATTTTTCAAGTTTAAATTTTTCAGAATATTTTTTTTAATACTGAGGTAAAAACAACACAGGACATGAACTTTTGAGTAAGTATACACCGATCCTATAAAAGATATATATTTTAGACCATTCAAGCAAACTTTACCAGCCAGGATAGGTTGCCTTCATCATATGCATGGAATGGATTCAGATAATCTGTTCATGTGCACAAAGGTACATTTCATCTTCATTTGTTTGTTTAAGTAAAAATGAATGAATGGCAAAGGTAATGTTACAGCTTACAATCAGGATAAATGAGAGAAGGATCTTGAATTTTCTCATATTCCTGGTACACATCGGATTCAAGAATTTGGTTTGTCATGTCCCTCTATTGAATATTTGCCTTCTCAGCAGTACTTGGATAATAGCAACCACCAAAATAGTTCAGAGAAGGGGAGAATAGTAGTATACCAACATTATAAGATAAAATACAGTTTAAAGGGAAAAAAATGTAAGTACCTGATGAGAACCTATCGAGCTCCGAGCTTCATTAGAGAATATAGAGGCTTAAAAGAGATGAGGGCTCATATATCAGTTTCATAAAGACCGCACATCCACAAATGAACACTTCACACTTATTCAGAATTTAATTTCTAATCGTTATATTACTAATTATGTGCATACACCTATGACACTGTTTTTCTGAAGAAAAACAAAATACAACTAGTAGGCAAATTTAATGATAGAAGAAAATTATCTAACCTGTAATTTATTGCAGAGGGATTTGGTCTGATCATCATCTTTGCTTTTCATCTGCAATATTAACTTAATCTTCTCTATATCCCTACATATCCAAACATACATAACACAATTGTTACCGATCAATATTTGCTCACAAGCATTTCACATGATTAACAACAACAACAAAAACTAAAACTTGCTTTGTACTTTGTTTAGTAAGCTTTTAATGTCATTATTCACTTGAAGCAACGAATGATTTTCAATTACTTATAACTACTAAAAATTAAGCAGTTTTTTAGCAGTAATTGAAGTTCTTTTTTTTTAAGTAACTATGATTTTGTATACCTAGAATCAATGGTGCAGTAGTTATATTAATAATATTACAATTTACAAAAATTAGAATGTTCAAAAGTTAAAATTCAGATGTATCAACATAATCTTACACTAGTTGTTCTTGGTTCGGCGACCACTTTAACATCTTCCCAGCTAGTTCGGATTGACTTACAATTCGTTTGTATGGACTTAAATAAGCTACTTTTCAACTTTTTGAAAGCCAAAATGAATTAGTTTTGACTTTCAAAGAACTAAAACATAGCTTACTTAAGTCCATTCAAACGGACGCTTCGGGATTGGATTATTATCATTATTTAGTGAAACATTTGTCTGTGGAAAATTCATAATTCTGCAAAGAGAAGCCAAACGTTAACATGCCCCTGAAAATTCTTTTGCAGGCATTCAGTAAATATCATTAATCATTTACTGATCCACATGCACTTTCAACTACGCATGTATTTATTAAAGCAATGTTATTTAGTTTGCAGTGGTTCCACAAGCATTAATGTTCCACCAAAAACGATATGAACAATTTGTTTACTGGCATTTAGAACTAGACAATGGAAACTCCTTATTAGAAGCTTGCGAAAGCACCTTAGAAGTAGAAATGAATTGTGAAAATATTTCACAAGTAATTTTAACCAAACAAATGACAAATAGCTTTATGTTTTCAAGTATCACTTGTAGTAGCCAAACACCAGAACTTATTTTAACTTAAAATTACATCCAAACGCTTCTACATAGAGGTTGCTATACAAAACTACTCATAAGTTACCATTGAAAACTGATTTTTAGAGTATTCAAAATAAGTAATTAGTAAACGGGCTTTTAAAGCACAAGGAACATAAAAATCGAACCTTGCAAATGGAAATGAAATCAAAATCGGTTTCTCTATCGCCAATACCGACATGAGGCAACTCCTTCCCGAATTCATTCTCAAGTGCATTCCTCTTGCTTTCACCTACAAGAACTCCAGGTTTCATAACAAACCCAGTAGCCCTTCCAGTTTTAGAAACTTCAAGCTCAGTTCCTAACACTTTATCAGCTCCAAGAAAATTCTTTACAAATGGCCTTTGCTTTTCCTTCTTCAGCTAGTACCTGAAGAAACAAACATGTAGCAAACCAGGTACCATGTTTATTTTACACTTCAAGGTCATACTATATTGTACAGAATCAGTTCAATATTATTGTCTTACTTTTAAGTGATAAATATAAAAAGGATGGAACTAATTCTACGCTATTCTTTACTAATTCCACACCCTCTATCACTAAGTAATTTTCTTCTTTCCTAAACAAAATGGTGTGGATTTAGAACAGAGTGTGCATATAGCCCTGTCCATATAAGAATATGCATTTCTGAATATTAACTGCACATACACCTACACCCAATAGAAACATAAAGGCTTAAAGTCCTAAATAGAACAGGCAAAATGCAAGTCCTGCATTCTTGACTAAGCTTCTCTTTTTCTGTTCGCTGTAATAAAAAGAACTGTGAAATATAGAAGTGCATTGGCAGCTTAGCACAACATTTAATATTATTCTAGTTTATCGAGAGAGAAATACCTTTGTGATAGCTGTAGTAAGGGTAGTTTTCCCATGATCTACATGGCCAATCGTTCCAACATTTACATGAGGCTTCCTGAAGCCGAAAAAGAATCAATATCAGGCCACTTGGTTTTGCACAGAACATTCGCTATTCGATTATTTTTTCAATAAACTGAATTTCTGTTACATTCCAGAAGAAAAAGGAGATCAAACTGAATTACCCATACTCTTAATGGCTTCTTATGCATTGAATAAGTTTAATGGTACATTTAAAAGCTAGTTATAACTTTTTAAGCTATATTTAACCTTCAAATAAGTAAAAGTTTTATTCCACCTAACTGAATTATCGGAATCTAATTGTTACATTCCATTGATTTCATTGGGAAACGAAGTCCAGACAAGGAGTTATCTTGCTTGCGGAAGGAAAAAAAGTCACAAAACCCTACAAATCTAAACTTGAAAGTAGTATTATCATCAGCTAACATTTCAACATTTATTCCTGCAAATATTAGCAGACAATTATCAAATTAAAACCAAAAAGCATATCCAAAACAATCGACGAGAGCAATACGTTAGAGTGAAGGTGGACATAAATCGAGAACGGAGAAATCCGGCAGCAGAAGAATCATATGGTTCCTGAACATTGGCTCTGACAAGACATGACTGCAGATAATGAGACTGCGACAATCCACTTCTACAGCAAGAATGGTACAAATTAGAAGAGTGAGATGGGAGCTGAAGAAGGCGCCTTGAATTGCTAGTATTTCTGAGCACCGCAAATGATGCCATGGCCGATGAATATTCTCCAGAGAAACTTGGGTTCAAGCTTTGGGGAGATGATGCAAACGGTGATTTTAGGGTTTTTTTTTTCCTTTTTTTTTGAGCTGGCGAATTATTTGGGGAAAAGAATGGGAGCGGCGAGAACAAATTGGAAAGGCGGGATGTAAAAGTGAGCAGCGAATAACCTAACTAATTTGAAATTGCATCACCTCCGCAAGGGAACCAATGCGTAAATTATTATTTTGGACGCAGTTGCATCACTTGACTTTAAAACCGATGCGACTAAAACTATTTGCATCAACGTATTTGCATCAGTTGTTGGTGACAACTGATGCAATTTTGATTTTTTTGCTTTCCACGTACCAATTGCATCGGTTATTAAGACATAACTGATGCAAATAGTTCTATTTGCATCAGTTTTTAGTTAAACCGATTCAAATGAGGCGATACAAATGACCTGTTTTGTAGTAGTGATCGACGGATCAGGTCGATCCACCGAAGCTACGACCGCATTGAATCTGGTTAAGAAATCCCTAAGTGTTTCTCCCTTCCATTGTTTCATCGATGTTAAAGTCATCACATTCTTGGGTATCACGACGTGGACCCAAAATTGCCTCATAAATCTCTTAATCAACTCCGTCCAAGTGCCTATTGAGCCACTCTCCAGTTGTTTGAACCATAATGCTGTTATATCCGTCACATACAAAGGGAAGCACCGAGCCATAACTCCTTCTGATTCCCCTAGTACTTCCTTATGCCTCATGTACCTCATCAAGTAAACAACGGAATCCATTCTCCCATCATACATCTCTAGCGTAGGTAGTTTGAAATCCGGTGGATTCCTAGCCTACCTGATCATAGGAGTGAAGGGACTCCTATTCATGTCCTCCAAATCTTTATTTACCAATCCTTCCCTCATAGCCTGTCTGATCATGTCCGTTAACCCATCATTATCATCAAGTGGTAGCCTCTGTCTGCGATCTCCAACCTGCCTCTTAAGTCCAAGAGGGAATCTTGAAACATCTCCTTCTGGACGAGCATTCATATCCCGATCAACACCAAACTACTCAGCGCCTTCTGGAACGCTTCCTGGAATTAAGCCAACATGATTCAGAGGCGTGCCCCCTAGCCCACGGACTATTCCAAATGGTCCCACCCTATCCTAAATCCCAGTTGCTCCTTGCTCCTGATCCAGATTCCAAACTATCTCCGCTTCTACTGCTCTAGCTTCACAATCCCTATTTCCAGCATTTCCTGCAGTGTTCTCTTGATTTTGCGCTCCAGCTTGTCCAACTTGTCGGAGTAGGTTTTGCATCATCTCCTTTAGCCTTTTTAACATCCCTTCCTTCATAGCATCCATCATCATCTCTATCTCATCTTTGTTGATGAAAATTGAGGTCCGATTAGCTCCTAAGGAAGCCTCCTGATTTCCTTCATGCTGACTCCTCTCCATTCTCTGTCTCCTCGTTGACTGCTTATCCATTGTTTTTCAGATCCAAGCTCCTAAGCCATCAAGTCCAAAATCCAAGCTTCAGAATCCTTGAGTGCTAGCTTTCTCAGTGAAAGCACTAAAGTGTTTGCGCCAAAAATGGTCACAAACCCTAGATGTAGTGAAAGCACCAGGGTTTAAACACAAATCCTCAATATCAAAACACGGATCTCAGATCCAGATAATGTAGAGAGTAAAAATGAAGAAATAATATAATTAACATGAAAGAAAGTAAGAGAAGACATGGAATTTATAGTGGTTCGGCTATCTCTGGCCTACGACCACTTTGAATTGATCCTTTTATTCCTTTTATATTGAGATTACAGTTACAAGCTTTTGAAATCAGCAAACAATATGGAAGAGTTTCGCCTAGAAAAGAATAAGAAGATCCTTTTTTAGTTTCCATTGAGCTGCTATTTATAGGTGCAGATCTGAAAATTTCCGCCCCAAAACCTGGAATACCACTTCCCATGCGCAGATGGGCCCACCAGATTGATATGGAACCATTTAGGATCGATCCTGATCGATTCAAGCATAATTCGTATCGATCCAAAAATAGTCCAATAAAGCTGAGATCGATCATGGACGTTCTTGAGTGAATAAGCAAGCTCCTGTGAAAATTTCATAGCATTTGGACCCATCGATCTCGAGTTATGATCGATCCAAGTTGGGATTCGCAAGCAGGCTGAAAGCTTTGGATCCATTAAACAGTTCGTATCCATCAATTCGCCTCCATCAATTCGTATCCATCATATTCCATTGCCATATGTCCATCACTTTGTACCGATCCCTAAATATCCACTGCTTTTTGTATCAATACCTTCTTCGTATCGACCCATCCGCTTACCCTTCGTATCGATCCAAATCCTGCACTCTTGACCACTTCATGTCCATCCAATGCTGCCGCCTTCTTATCCATCCACTGTGTATGTCCACCATATTGATCAATACTTGATCTATACGAGATGCTCATCTAAACCCTTTGTGACCACTACTTTAATCTTTGTATCGATCCTAGCCTTGATCGATACGAAGTATGCCGCCACACTTTTGCCGTGTCCAACCAAATCGATGTGCATTGCATCGATACAGAACCTATCGATCTGAAGTCCATGTCCATTTTGATCAACACAAAACTATTGATACAATCAGTTTCCATGAACCTTGATCCATCCATAACTCGAGCATATGAACTCCTATTGACTTGTACTTCAAAGTGTAGCCATTCCAAGCCTTATTTATCATTCCTTATCCAATCCATCTCGATCGGAGTTTAGTCCAGTTTCGATGGCATCGATCTTAGCCATGTTTCCAATGGATTTCCAATCTCAATATCCATCCTTTTTAGCCAATTTGTTGATACTCCGGCCTTGACCAAAAGGTGGGGGTAACACCACACATATGCCAACTTTCACTTTATTACCAAAATGAAAACTCTTTTTGGCCTAAAACTTTGTTAAACAAAAATTAAATTCTAATTTTATTATATATTTAATAATTTCAAAACTTTCTTTTTAAATTAAAGCTTTTCAACACAACCAAATTCATTGGTTTATATTTTTCTTATAAAAATAAATTCTTAGAACTCTCTTACTTCCAAACAGTAGTTTCCAAATGGACCTTGGGAAAACACACACCCACACACATATATAATTTATTTTTTTCTCTCTTGTAAAACTCATTTAAATATTTTAAATTATTCTCACATGGGGTCAGGCTAAGAAATGAGATTTACTTTTCTTCAATAAAAATATGATTCGTCATCTTGAGTTGATTGATGAATATTCTCTTACGAGAACTTGCCTCTGGATATTAGTGACATAAAGATTCTTAATTCTAGCTTTTTTTGATAAAATGTGCAACTTCAGTCGACAATCCATCGAAATCCACAATCACAAGGCAGCTCAGTCCCAACAAGCAAGTCAAGCTCCATTTAGCCTTCGGGACCCTTCCATATTTCGTGCTCATGCTCTTCAAAGTTTATGCCTTACTTACAACCAATACTCCATAGGGTAATGGGGTGGTGTGTAATCAACTTTATAAAACTTTCTAACTCATAATCTCTAACCCTTTCGGAATATGGCCGCAACTATTCTATTGCTTGAATTTGTAGAGCTCGAAGTAGATTTAGATTAAAAATACAAATACATAATCTCAGCATATCCTAATCATTATGATCGACGAGCCTAGGCTCTAACACCAAATGTAACAACTCGCGCCTTAATGGGAAAGAATTTCGAAAAAGATCGAGCTAAGTTCATTAATGTATAGATCATTGGTTTTGGTAACCGGTAATAAACATGAATATATCAGAGATCTACCAAACTAAACTCACAGTGGAAAATAAAATATAATGGGATACTAGTACTGACTAAAGCTACTACCGCGAAATCAATAATATATCTTGGACATCAAATCACCTTGTCAATACCGAGCATGAATAAAGAGACTGATCCATCAACCATCCCGTCTTGCTCCTATGACCCGTTCCTCTAAATCTATCATGTAAGTTGTAATACAAAGATGGTCAGAACGACGTTCCAATGTTTTGAAAATTTCGTACTTTATCCACAACACAAACTTATACCGATCGGTTTCCATTTAAATGTTACATTTTATTATTTAAGGTTAAGCTATTTAATTTCATATATGTGTACGATATTTCTACCTAGCCTTCTCCAAGGTATAGTACTAACATATGCCTATAGTGCATATGCTACCCAAAATCCAGCAACCTAATACTTTTTGAATAAGGAGGAGGCAGACCCACTAGCAATTTAATACCTCATTCCTCGAAGCAGGCCCTTCTGTTTGTTGACATTGGTCTATCGATCCTAGCTATATATACCAACGACTCCTATGTATGGCTTTATGATATTAAATTGCCGCATTTATAGCTAATAATGTCCTAGCCATGTGAAAGATAGTACCCAAGCCACTTAATACCTTTTTCTGGATTATGAGGATTCTGACCATTTAATACCTAATCTTGAGGTGGACTCCTCACTAGTACTTATCTAGCTAACATTGTACGAAAATCTCTTTGGCTATTTAATACTTCCTATTAAAGCTGACCTTTTCGAGATATCCTTCATCATGCATAACTGCTAATCCTAACCATTTAATACAATATAAGGGAAAGAGAAGGGTCCTCAAACAACCACTTAATAACCTTAATCCCCAAAGTAGGTCCTATTTTTTAAGGCATATCCCATTTTCCCACAAGTCTTATGGTTGGATATGTCCCATATCAGTAATAAGCATACACAACTACTAGTAGCCTCTGAGTGAAGGGCAAACTTCTGTTGTGTAACTCTACTAACCTTGAATCTCAACCCACTAAGTCCAATTAATTATTCATAGCTTTATTATCAGACAAAGCTCATCAGTCTCTGTTTGTATATTTACGGCTATAATTTATTCTAATGATAATTATGCTATATTATAAGATTTATTGCTACCTAGCATGTTTTATTTATTATCCTCATGTATGTCCCTTTTGTCCGTTGTAAATTATTATCTTAACGGAAGTTTCCAAAGACATTTATTTACTGATTCAAACCTTACCGTTATTTCTTCCTTTTATTTTCCATGGTTAATCTACTAATTTCATTAATCAAGTCCGTTCCACCCATTTGTAACTTATTTTAATTATTGTAACTCCCAATTTATTGCGTAATTATTGCATATTCATTTTTGAAGTTACAATCATTCCATCTTTAATTTCTAATTCCACCATTTATTACACTATATATTCTAATGTTTAATTTACATTTAATGTGAATATTAAATGCATAAAATGATGTGTTAATTATATTTTTGTTTTTGATTGTTTTAGCGTAGTTATACATGTTTATTAATTTATCATTAACATTTTCGGTTATTATTTTAAGGTCTTTGTTTAATCTCATTATAACCTTCCATAAATTAACCTAAATTACGAGATTTTCTTTGTCTAAAATTACAAGGAATTGTAGAAATAGACAGTGTAAGCTATGGAAAGGAAATCCATACTTTACACAGTTCTTTCTTCTTTTGATGTATATTCCTTATTGAATCAAACATTTCCCTTTCGATGCATATTCCTTATTAGAACCCTTAGTTTACGATTTCGACGATGATAACTATACAATGGAAATTATATATATATATATATATGTGTGTGTATATATATATATATGCAGATATGAATTCAAAGCAAGATAAACCACTACTATGACAAGATGATGACTGAAGCACTAAAGACATTCATCTACAAAATTGCACGAAGATCGAAGAGAGATGCACTCAAGAATAAACCCAGGAGAACGTCACTTAACAAGTTCAGACATCTGAATGCAGAACTTCAGATATCTGAATGTAGAAGATGAAAAAAATATAATAGGTTCTCAGACATCTGAGAACACCATTCAGACGTATGAATTTGGGCTCGGGGCAGAAAATTCAAATTACAACTGTCATCTCCGAAGAGACACAACTCTATCTCTCCTCCACAACTCTTCACCAGTGAACATTGACGACTCTAGACGAAAAGGGAAGAGATGTAACTACTAGAATTAACCTTCTACAACTATATAAACAAGAATCAAGAAGGATCAAAGCACTTACTTCACTTTAAACTTATTTACTCTACTTTCGATCTTGATCATCTCTTGCTCTAATCATCCACTTCCTATCAAATCTGCAATTCCGAGATCATACACTTCCATATTCTCTCGAACATTATTATATTCAATCATTCAAGAGATATAGGAAGTTCAATTGTACTATATAGTCAAAATCCGTGTAATAGAGAACACACTCTTGATAAAGAAACTCTGCTATTGTAAACCTGTACCTCCAGGTGAATTGAGGGTTATTTGGTGAAAGGAAATTTCGAAGAGGAGCTTCGGAACTGGACGTAGGATGGTTGGTCCGAACCAGTATAAAATCCCTCGTGTGATTATTCTTATTTACATACTTTACTATTGTTACACTATAGTTCAAATTACTAATATACTTGTCATTTGTATGATCGATCCACCTTACTATAGACTTTCAATTGGTATCATAGCTTGGTTTGACCAAAAGTACCGTAACAAGTTTTTTGAATCACTAATATGGCAAGTATTTTTCAAGAAGGCCATTCTAACGCACGCCCCCATTATATATTGGCTCTAACTATGCATATTGCTTAACCCATATGCGTATTTTTATAGAAGCCAATGGTCTATAAATATGGTCTACTACACAAAATAAATATGAACCACCTGACACTACTATGAGCATATGGACCGATGCACATAAAACCATAGCCTCAAACAATGCTAAAGCTATGAAAGTTTTATTTTTCTCTCAAGATAAAAATGAATTTTCACGAGTCAAGTTATGTACCACTGCGTTTGACATTTGGCATACTTTACAAATTACACACGAAGACAACAAAGGTCAAACAAACTAAGATTTCAATTTTGCAAAATCAATTCTCCTCATTCAAAATGAAGCAAAATGAAATTATTGTTTACATATACTCTAGATTTCAAACTATTCAACATGATGTTATGGTATTAGGAGTTAAGTTTACTGATTTTGATTTAATTTCTCGAATACTCAACTCTTTAACATCGGATTGGGAAAGGAAGTTATTAGCTATTGAAGAAGCTAATGATCTTTCTACTCTTAAGGTTGAAGAGTTGATAGGAAATTTAATGTCCTATTAAGCTAACTTACAGGCAAGAAAAGAACAAAATGTTGAAAAGAAGAACATAACATTTCAAGCAAAGAATGATGACTCAGATTTGGATGAAGAAGAGAGTTTTCATTGCCAAAAATTACAAAAAATTCAAGAAATTTAGACAGATGACCAAATTCCAAAAATAAGGAAAATCTAATACAACAAATTTATCTCAAATCAAGTAATATGAATGTGATCAATACTGACACATGAAGAAGGATTGCCCTAAACACAACAATGAGAAAAAGAACAAATTTGAGAAATTTAAGAAGAAAAGAGCTTTTAAAGACACTTGGGACGATTCCGATTCATCATCTTCTTCTGATAGTGATAATGATAGCGATGGAGAATAAGCTAATGTATGTTTTATGGCTAATACTGACGAGGTACCCAAAAATAAAAGAAAGAAGAAATGAATATTCGATAATGGCTGCTCAAAACACATGACCGGGAATGCCAAGATGCTCTCAAATATAAAATATATCGATGGAGGCACCGTAACCTTTGGAGACAACTCAAAAGGATATGTCACGGAATTGGAGAAGTCACAAACATCGGTATTTCTAACTCTCCTATTATTTCTAATGTTTTATTAATATAAAATTTAAAACATAACTTGCTTAGCATTAGTCAATTATGTGATAAAGGTTTTCAAATAAATTTCGAGAAAAATCGATACAACATATTGGATAATGATAAAAATTTATTATTTAAAGGTTTTCGAAATAAAATATCTATATTTCAAATGTGAATATAAAAAAAATTTGATTTATGCTTGTTCTTTAAACTTGATGATCCATGGCTCTGGCATAAACGGTTTTGTCACATGAATCTCATACTTATAAATAAATTATCAAAACATGAATTAGTTAGAGGTTTACCAAAAATAAATTATGAAATAGAAAATTTGTGTGATGCATGTCAAATTAGAAAATTAAAAAGGAGTTCTTTTAGATCTAAAAATAATATTTCAACAAGACAACCATTAGAATTGTTGCATTTAGATTTATTTGGTCCCACTCAAGTAAGATCAATAAATCATAACAAGTATGTTTCTGTAATTGTTGATGATTTTTCAAGATATACATGGAATTTGTTTTTAAGACACAAAAGTGACACTTTTGGTATGTTTAAATTTTTTGCAAAAAGAATTAAAAATCAAATGAATTTGAAAATTAAAAATATTAGCAGTGATCTCGTAGAAGAATTCGAAAATGAACTTTTTACAAATTTTTGCAATAAAAAGGGAATTAATCATAATTTTTCAATTCCATGCACACCACAACAAAACGGTGTAGTTGAACGAAAAAATCGTACATTACAAGAATGTGCAAGATCAATATTAAACAATAGTAATCTACCAAAACATTTTTGGGCTGAAGCTATTGCCACGGCTTGTTATGTTTTGAATAGAGTGACACTACGATCAATGACAAAAAACACTCCTTATGAAATATTTTTTGGTAAGAAACCTAAAGTATCATATTTTAAAACTTTTGGATCAAAATGTTTCATATTGAATACTAAAGACAATATAGGAAAGTTTGATCCTAAGGCCGATGAAGGAATATTTATTGGCTATTCGGATCATAGCAAAGCTTATAGAATTTATAACAAAAGGACAAATATTATAGAAGAAAGCTTACATGTTTCTTTTGATGAAAATTTTGCAACTACATAAATTAATGACGTAGAAGAAATACATCCAAATAATTCTTCTAACACACCTCACAATATAATAAAGCTATTGATCAAAATAATACTCTAGTTTCACCTACTAGTATTTTAAAAAATCATCCAATAGATAACATTATTGGAAATTTAAATTCTAGAGTAACTTGAAATCAACTTAATCAAATAAGTTATGTTGCATTCGTTTCAAATTTTGAACCAAAGAACTATAAAGAAGCTTCTAAAGACGACTTTGGATTTTAGCTGTGCAAGACGAATTACATCAGTTCGAACGAAACAATGTTTGGGAACTCGTTCCAAGACCGGAAGATCAATCCGTCATTGGAACTAAGTGGGTATTTAAAAATAAAGTCGGTAAAACCGAAAATATAATTTGAAATAAAGCATGTTTAGTAGCACAGGGGTATAATCAAGAAGAAGGAATCGATTACGATGAAACGTTTGCGCCCATAGCTTGATTAGAAGATATACAAACTCCACTCGCTTTTGCTTGTCATAACAATTTTAAATTATATCAAATGGATGTCAAAAGTGCATTTTTGAATGGTTTTATCAAAGAAAATGTTTATGTTGAACAACCATCGTTATTTGAACATGAAAAATTTCCAAATCATGTTTTTAAATTAAACAAAGCATTATATGGGTAAAACAAGCTCCTAGAGCATGGTACTATAGGCTTAAAACTCATTTAATCCCATCAGGATTTCAAATTGGTAAAATTTACATGACTTTATTTATCAAAAAAGAAAATAATGATATTTTAGTTATTCAAATTTATGTCGATGATATCATATTTGGATTAACTAATTAAAAATTTATGTGTAGAACTCTCTAATATAATGAAAAATGAATGTGAAACGTCACATATGGGAGAATTAAATTTCTTTTTAGGATTACAAATAAAACAACTAGAGAATGGCATCTTTATACATCAAGGAAAATATTGCAATGAACTATTAAAACTTTTTGGATTGGATAAAACATCTAATAAATCTACTCCTATGAGTACTACGGTTCATCTTGATAAAGAAGAAAACATGAAAGATTTTAAAGAAAAATTATATAGGAGTATGATTGGTTCGTTATTATATTTAACTGCAAGTCAACCCGATATAATGATGAGTGTTTGTTTTTTGTGCACATTTTCAAGCAAAACCAAAAGAATCTCATCAAAGAGCCGTTAAACGTATTTTGAGATATTTATCTAACACGAAAAACTATGGATTATTCTATCCAAGAGGATCATCCTTCGAATTTGTATCATATAGTGATGCGGATTTTGGAGGATGCAAAACAGATAAAAAAAGTACTGGTAGAGCATGTCATTTCACCGGACAATCTCTCATCTCATGGTTTAGTAAAAAAACAAAATTATGTTTCTCTATCCACTTGTGAAGCCGAATATATTTCAGCGGCATTAGCATATGCAAAAGTAATTTACATGCAACTAACCTTAAAAGATTTTGGAAAAATAATTAAAAAAATCCCCAATTTATTGTGATAACACTAGCACAATCAATCAATCTAAAATTCCGGTAAATCACTCTAGAACTAAGCATATAGATATAAGACATCATTTCTTAAGAGATAATGTCGAAAAAGAAACTATAACTCTAGAATATGTTGACACTGAAAATCAAATAGCCGATATCTTTACAAAACCATTAAACGAACAAACTTTTGTAAAATTACGACGAGACTTAGGTATTTGTTCACTTAATGAACTTTTAAATTAAGAAAAATTTCTTATATCCATAAGTTTAAAAACCTTTAAAAATTTTAGACAAGAATTTTTAGACCATAAACAAAGTACCTATTTTATATTTGGATTGTAATAAAAACTAACTTTCTAAAGTTTTTTCTTTAAAACATAACAAATATTGAAATCAAAATGTCATCTCAAGAAATAAGTTCGTATAACTCTAGATCACCATCCTCAAACGTATCCACCCCTTCTCTTTTACTCCTTCACCTCCTCGTTCCCTACCTTCTCAAAAAGTCGATGGGGATTGTCATCTCTACTGAAGAAAACCAAACAAGAAAAACCACCTAAAATCCATGAAAAACTTGATGAAATATCACATTATCAATTCGCAATGTTGGATGTTCAAAAGGAAATGTACTATACATAGCAAGGAACAATCAAACATTTAAACTTCTTGGAAAAAGCTCTATATGCTACATGTGGTCATTCTCTAACAAAGAAGTGTTTACATAAAAATCTCCACGCTTTGTTGAAACTCCTAAAGACGAACCGTCAACTTCGTCTCCCAGACCTCCTTCCTGGTCTCCAATCAACTATGGTGATCCCACCTACGAACCGAATTCATGGGATCGTCAGGAATGGAACCATGAAAAATAAAATATGACGTTTGGAGACGATTATATATATACACACACACATATATACATTTGTGTGTATTATATTCTATTTATTAAATAAATTGTTTCTTTACAGAACTCTCAACAAAAATCCAGTCTGGAGTTTTTAGACGTCTGAAATAGATTCCAGACGTCTGAAATAGGAATCTAGAACAAATTATATATGTTCCCAGACGTCTGAATTCAATTACTGACATCTAAAATTACTCACTGTCTCATATTTAAACTTTCTAGACGTCTGAATTTTGATTCCAAACGTCTGATTTTCCTCTCTGTTCCTAATTTAAACATCTTTAGATGTCTGGTCTACTTTTTCAGACGTTTGGAACTAGAAACGATAGTTTTTTAAAACTCTACATCTGATCGATCAACTACTTTTCCACCACTTCAATTCATTTCCAAATTAAAATTTATCTTTCTCAAAGTCTCAAAAATTGAATTTCTTATCAAATTATTGCCACAACGAACTAAAAAGATGGGAGTTAAGGAATGAAAGCATGGAGAAGAATCTTCCTCTCAACCATTGATGGTAACTGATACTCAAATCAATAATTGGTTGTTTCAGAATCCAATAAATTGATGACGCTTTGACGACTTGAAGATTAAGAAGATGCATCTAGGTCCTTTCTATTGCCTAATAAAATTTCCTTCTTATGATATGGATGACATATGTGAGCAAGGTGAATTGCAAACCCTTATTTCTTTTAATGCCAACGATGTTTCTATCGATCATTAGCTATATATATCTCTTTTACGCTAATCTGGATAGTCCATCGGTATGGACTACTGAGAATGATGAAGATTG
The DNA here is from genome assembly GCA_030765085.1 of Allium cepa. NCBI lineage: Eukaryota > Viridiplantae > Streptophyta > Magnoliopsida > Asparagales > Amaryllidaceae > Allium > Allium cepa. The sequence goes on from CM060943.1 coordinate 411,625,832, forward strand.
GTTATGGACGAGTGTCTATGGGACAACAATCAAGTTAACCCCTGCTATGATTGGACGATTCTTAGAGTGTTCTTATACGGGTCATAATTTATCTAAATAGAGGACATGCAATTCAAACCCTGTGATACAATCACTCATCAATTATGAGAAAGTCGAGTGCCTCAATTTTCTTCCAAATTCCTCAGGCCACGGGCTAGGCTCCTTACCCGAATGCTTATAAACACTATTATTCCTCGATTAGGTAGCCATGAACAAATTACTTATCTTGAACACAAAGCACTATATGCACTATTTAATTGAACTAAGATCAATTGGGCTCAGTTCATTTCCGATGAACTAAAAGGTTTTTGGAATAGATCTCGCCAGACAATCATTTACCCAGCTTATATTATGCTTATTCTCAAAGCACTAAACATCCCATAATATATTTCTTCTTTTGAGGAATTACCTATCAAATACAGTGGAACAAATTTTTTTATCTTATGCATTTGCCGGAGGAACCACCATCTTTTATAACTTTTTTAGAATGGAAAAATGAACAAGATCAACCTCGTGCTCCTCAACAACAACAACAAAGTGATGTTGAACTACCAAGGCAACCATCTCCACCTCCTCTTTCCTTGTTTGAATATTATTCAGATATGGAAATCTTGGAAGCATGAAATCAGCCTATTGCTAATGAGAATATTGCACACTTAACCTTACAAAACCAAGTGTCCTATCTAGAAATCAAATTCTCCTTGGTAAACAAATAGCAAAGCTTGATCGCACGTTGTCCACAAAGATTTCCAAAGTTGAAAGTTCTTTTGATTTAGTGGTTTCCAAACTTGATCATGCACTTCAACAAATCCGTCAACCATCTTCTGACTGGTCTACACCTTCTAAATCTCCTCACACTTCGCCAAATACCGGCGATAAGGACAAAAGGAAATTAGACTCCTCTCATGATGAGCTACTTTGACTTCGTAAAGTAAATATTTTATTGTACTTAATTCCCTTATCATAATTCTGGTAAGACACTATCAATATTTTGATGTGCTTAATGATGTAATCATAACTTTTTTGTTTGTGTTATAATTATATATGTACATCATACTTGGTTTTGCATTATGTTTATACTTCTTCGATTATTTTTTGATAATGACAAAGGGGGAGAAATAAATATTCACACCTATAGGGGGAGATCATATTTAGGGGAGAACCTTTCTATAATTATTATCTAAGTACATTATATAGTTGTCATCATCAAAAAAGGGGAGAATGTTAGAACCTTTAGTTTACGATTTCGATGATGACAACTATACAATGGAAATTATATATATATCATACAACTATGCAGATATGAATTCAAAGCAAGATAAACCACTATTGTTACAAGATGATGACTAAAGCACTGAAGACATTCATCTACAAAGTTGCACGAAGATCGAAGAGAGATGCACTCAAGAATAAACCCAGGAGAACGTCACTTAACAAGTTCAGACATCTGAATGCAGAACTTCAGATATCTGAATGTAGAAGATCACTTAACTGGTTCAGACGTCCGAACAAAGAACTTCAGACGTCTGAACGTAGAAGATGAAAAATAATAATAATAGATTCTCAGACGTTTGAGAACACCATTCAGATGACTAAAACTGGGCTTGGGGCAGAAAGTTCAAATTACAACTGTCATCTCCGAAGAGACACAACTCCATCTCTCCTCCACCACTCTTCACCAGTGAACAGTGGAGACTCTAAACTGAAAGGGAAGAGATGTAACTACTAGAAGCAACCTTCTACAACTATATAAACAAGAATCAAGAAGGATCAAAGCACTTACTTCACTTTCAACTTATTTACGCTACTTTCTACCTTGATCATCTCTTGCTCTAATCATCCACTTCCTATCAAATCTGCAAATCTAAGATCATACACTTCCATATTCTCTCGAACAATATTATATTCAATCATTCAAGAGATATAGGAAGTTCAATTGTACTATATAGTCAAAATCCGTGTAATAGAGAGCACACTCTTGACAAAGAAACTCTGCTATTGTAAACCTGTTACTCTAGGTGAAGTGACGGTTGTTTGGCGAAAGGAAATTTCGAAAAGGAGCTTTAAGACTGGACACAGGACGGGAGGTCCGAACCAATACAAAATCCTTGGTGTGATTATTCTTATTACATACTTTACTATTGTTACACTATAGTTTAAATTAGTAAAATACTTGTCATTTGTATAATCGATCCACCATACTATAGACTATCAATATTGTCATTTTGGAGAAAATAAATTTTATTTGAATTAATGAAATGAATAAATCAATAAAGATAAATAATTAGTAAATTTAAATATTTTGTGTAATCAACCCGAGTATATTTTTGCAAGTAACGATTTCAATTAAGTTATAAATATATTCATAAATATTTGAAGTTGTATTTATTTTTGTAAGTAAAGAGGGATCAAATATAAAAAAGAGATAAATAAGAGTTTTAATTGCATACAGACTTATTAGTAAATAATAATTGTTCTAGTCCATTCCTTTTAACTATCTAGCCACTACTACGCCCTTCTTCTTATCCCATAACCAAATACCCAAACGTCGTTCTCTCCTTTTAAAGAATTTCGATTAATTATAACATTTTCATTTACAATATTAAAAAAAGAAAATTCATTCCAAAATCATAATTTATATTTAATATGTTTTGTTTCTTTCAAAGCAAACGCTTTAGTTCATTTATTCCTTTTCGATCAATTTTGAATATCATGTCCAACTATTGCCATCATCTATTTATTTTGCAACAACGGATAATATTTATGTGTTCTACCATCAAACAATATCATAGCACAACAAGGATCAATTAAGGATTTGCAACACTATTTCAATCAATTTAATCCATTTTAGCAAAAAATTCATTACTAACAATCAAATAAGGAGATGCAAATGGAAGTTAATATTAGAACATAGAAGTGAGTTAATAAATAACTAACCAAATCGATGAATGCAATCTAAAACTGTTCATTGCTTCATTCATAATTGCCACCGACCTTCGTCCCTGCTCTAGCCCTCTACCACTAGCTCCAAGCTATGGTCGCATGCAAAATGCAGATCCAAACATCCTATCGTGCTTACCTCCATTGCTTAGTCATGTGGTCCTCCCTCTCCATCACGCATGCTGGAAACCATAACCAGGATTGAGCCTCTCCTCTATCGTATCTAGGTGTCATTGATGCCTTGCCAATCCCAGGTAATAATATGATTTTGCAGCGTGTTTTGTCTTTTTTTTTAAATCGTGATTTCGTCTTTTTTTTGTAAAAGGTTTAGAATAATCTAGGGCTAATTTGGGAAAAATAGGCAAATGGGTTTAACGTGAGCGACTAAGGGCTTAATAGAATGATCTATAATAGATGAGATGATAAAAAGATGCTCTAGACAATAATTATTTAGAAATACACCCATATGCAAATAAAATCCTTATTTTAATCTTTTATATGCATTAAGAAATCTATTCTATCAGAAAAATTTAATTTTATTATATATTTATAAATATAGAAATTCAATTAGATTGAATTACTACTTAAACAAATACATTTTATAGCTTATAAAAATTATTTAAATTCGATAATTATCTTATATCCACTAATTTGTTTATTTTTGTTAACAACAAATAAAATTTCTTCATTTATTCAACCACATAGCAATTATTTTCAATATTAAAATATTTATATTCTTGTAAATACTTTATTTTAATTTAATTTCCTATTATTTTTATTTTGAATTGAATTTATGTACTAATTTAATTTATTAAAATAAACTCCTTTATCGAATAATTTTAACCCATTAAAATATATTCAAACTGTCCAAAAATTAAATGTTTTACTTTAATTAAAATTATTACATAGGCATATAAGGTCGGTTTGTTATAAGAAAAATCTCAAAATACTATATCAAAACTATATATACATATAAAATAGGATGTTGCTAAGGCATATCTCGTCTTCCCCACAAACGTGGCTTAAGGATAATCTGGATAGCCTATAAACAAGTAAAGTAAACTCATCATAAAATAAAAGAGAACTCTAAATAGCTATCATACCTCCTGCACGTCTCTGAAATCTTATTCGTCTAAAGAGATGCTTGAAAACCCCAACATTCAAACTACTAAAAATCAATTGAATACCCGAGAGTTTAAGGAGAAAACATAACTTTGAGTCATACATAAAGCCTGATATGAATAATAATCTACCATCTCAAACCGTTTAGATATCTAATGAGACCATACCGCTTAGTAGTTTGGGTTTTCCTCTCACTGGTATCTAAAACTTTCTTAAGCCATGTATTGTGCTCCCGCATCCATAATGATTAAAACATTGTAATTCAAAATATTATGATGATATGTGTATAAGTTAAACATTCTGGATTTCCCACCCCCTATTTAATTGACTACCTGTCATATTTATAGTTTCTAGGGTCACCATTAACTTATTAGTTTTCATGGACCGACTAATAACCTGTTTAATACTTATGGACTCCCTTCCTAGTTTCATAGTTTTCATGGGCTTACTATTAACCTGTTTATATTTATGGACTCTGTGTCCTATTTCATAGTTTTCACAGGATCACTAAGAACCTATTAGCCCCTGACAATGACATCATTGTTTCATGGGTTCTCCCTGAACCTATCGGTAACTCCACTAATTTTCCTCTTATCCCAGTTTTCATGATGTAGCACCGCATATTTTAATAACATTATTTATGATATTTAATTAGCTAAATTAAATAAAATAACGTGAAAATTAATAGACTAAGACTTGATTCAACTAAGGGTAGCCTTGCCATGTTAAATATAATTCGTAACGACATAACATGAATAAAAGTGTTCAAAAATAAGGAAAAGCAAAATGGGAAAATAGGTATTCTAACACCCTAAACCCTTAGGAAATGAAAATACACATTCATTTCATTCTCTCAAACTAAAACATCTTAAGGTCGACCACCATTTTCAATCTCAAAGGAAGATAAAGCTAGGATTTCAAGAGAAAGAAGTTGATCAACTTATTTAACATCAAATCTCTTATCTTTTAATCTCAAAGCTAAGGTGAATGATTACTACATCCCTCTCTTCTTATAGCTTTTGGCTTTAAGCTAGATCCAAAATGATTTTGCTATGCATGATTATGCCATGTTTTAGATGATTAAATGTTTATATACACTTGTTGATGAATTATGAATGTTTATATTAGTTTTTATATTATGTTTGATGTGAAAACCCTATTAAATTACTTCCAATGCCTTACAATTTAAATATAGATCAGAAATGATATTTCAGAGATGGGTTCTAATATTCATAATTTTCTGAAGTGAAGTGGATTTTATATTAATTTTTTAGTGAAGAAAATGATTTATTGGGTTATAAATTATTTATGGCCAAATATATAATTATTTAGATTTGAAATTTATATAGTTGGAAAACATTAAAATAGTTTTTTCTAGAATTTTTTGGATTTTTCCTAAGTGTTTTGATGAATATATAAAATTATTTATGGTTTGAGACTTAAATATTTTATATATTGAATTAAAGAGAAAGGCCATTTTATAAAATAAAATCTTTGTTTATTTCTAAAATTATTGGCTGCACTTTTCTAAAAAGTATTTAGTAACTAATAAGAATTTGATAAACAAAGGTAGATTAGTTGAAAAGTTTTCTCTTTTTAAGTTAAAAACAAGAATATCATGATTTTAGCATGTTCCGCCACTTTCGGCATAACCCAGACCCTTCGCCATTATTGGTTTCAAAACCAATGCGCATGGAATCAAGCTATTTGGTACGTAGCCTGTTGGACAAAGGTGAAGGGGTAATTGTAAGCCAAAGATAAAGCCTGCTTTACTTTCAAAAGAGATTGGTTTCGACTCAGATTGTAAGTCAAGTGATTTCAAAGTTAAGGTTTTTACTTGGTTGCTTTCTTTTGTTTTAAATAAAGCTTTCGAAGGGGTCGAAACCATTAGCTAGCGCCTTTCTACCTTTCAAAGTCAATGGTTTCGAAAGGTTACCTATTTTTAAAATAGCCACTTCTCCTATGATTTCTAAGGGATGGTTTCGACACCATAACTTCTTCACTTAGGAATAAGGTTTTGAAAGAAAGGTTTTGAGTCAGATGTTTTATTGACCCTTTTATTCTAATTGAAGCATGACTCATGGGTTTCGAAAGAGATGATTTATATAATTTCAAAGGAGGTTTTCCATATGTTTTAATTGAACCCGAAGAGCTTTTGAAAGGTTTGAGTTTTCAAAAGGTTTAATACTTTCGAAAGGTGTTTTTAATAATTTCGAATGGCAGTTCCCCAAATGGTTTCGAAGTAGTTGAAAGGCACTATTTTCTGATGGTTTCAAAAGGGTTGAAATGGAAGGTTTTTCCAAGGTTTTCTAAGACAGTGTTTTGAAATTTTTTAAGATAATATGTCTAAGGTTTTATTCCTTTCGAAAGGAAAGATTTTAAAGGTTTCGAAAGGATTTTACGTATGGTTTCGAAAGGGAAGCTTTGGCCTTTCGACCTAGATAAATAGTGGATTTTACTTGGTTTCAAATTCAAAGGTTTAGAAAGGGGTACTTTCAATGGAATCAAATGGTACTTTCAAGTGCTTAAATGTTTTCATCAACTAAGTAAAGTGTATATATATATAAAATAGAAAACTGATTTTGAGTAAAGCATAGTGGTTATATATTTTCCTTCTGTGTGTTTGTTTAAAAGTTTTAAATCATTTTGAAAAGGTTTTCAAGGAAAATTATGGGAAGAAATCGCTAAGTGAAAATGACTCGGTTATTAGAATGCCAGATGGGACTAGTATAGGGTCACGCCCTATGCATTAGCTGTTTGCCCTAACTAATTATTGTCCAAAATTCCAATGTAGGGCTTGGTCACTAGTAAGATTAAAATTATGATTGCACACTAAAATGAATATATGTTTGTGTACAAATAGGTTATTGGTGAGCCCGAAAAACCATTAGGATCAGGTAGACCTGGGAGATGATTAATTTAAGGATAGACCGTCTAGAAGAGAAGTATTTTAACAGATAGTTAAGCACAGACCGTTCGAAAGAGGAGTGTCTAAATGATGTTAGATTAATTTTATTTATATTATCCAATAGTCCCGAGTCAGCCAAAGGTTAAAAGTTATCTAAACAAAGCTTATGTGTTGAACATATAATTTATTTATTACCTGATTTTATGTATGTTTACGTAACGATTCTTTACATTATTTAATTAGTTTTGGTTGTAGGATTTGATTTGCAAAAGATATGTTTTAAAAGTATGTTAGTGAGGGGAAACCCATGCCGCTAAGCGGTGTAATCTCCTTAACTTTATTTAACCGGGATGTATAGTATTATTCACACCAGGCATTATGTCTGACTCGAAGTTTATGTTTTCCCCTTAAACTCTCCAGTGCTCGAAATTGATTTGAGTAGGTTGAGGGGTTAAGGTCTTCTTAGGTTTTAGTAGGACGACGAATAAGGATACTGAAGGCAAGTAGGAGGCTAACCGATAGATATTTAGGAGTTGCATTTTATGTTTCGTTGTATTTCCATCGTGTTTGTATTAAGTCAATTATGACTATGTGATACTGACCATCCAAGGGGTTATCTTCATATACCGCTCATGACCTGTTGTAATAAATATACTTCACCTATGTCTGGAAACGTATTGGCATTACGTATTAAGAATACGGAACAACTGTTTTGAAATTTATCGAAGAAATGTTGTTTGAAATCTATGTTTTTTTTTATATTTAAGTGTTTCTGATATTATAGATATCTTTAAAATAGTCATATTTAGCCGGAATCTAATATTATAGATGACTGCAACATCTGTAGCGGTTAGTTTTGGGCATCTTGATAAGGGATGTTACAGCTTGGTACTAGAGCATGGTTTATGAAATACTTCAACTAAAAATGATTTTTGAAAACATAATCATTAGGAATTAGAGTTAATATCAGAGTATGGAAAAATGATATAGTAGCGTACTTGTATTTGTTATACATATAAGTATACGCTATATCTCTAGACTCCTATCCTTATTAGGCCATTCATCTGTATCTCACGAGGCAGGCTTAAATACAGATATGGACGAAAGAAGAGGCAGAGCTAATCTTGGGGGAGAGAGAACCGCCACTAATATAAATTCCTGACCAAATGCTAAAAAGGGTCCTGGTCAGGCTTAGGCTGAAAATGCTGGTGCTGGGATTCCCCAAGTGGATATAGGAGCCATATATTAGTTTTTCGTAAACATGATGCAAGCTGGAATTGCAGCTAGAGTTGTTGGAGGAAATGCTACTGGAGGAGGAGTTCGAGAAGCTCCAATAGTCAACCACTATGCTAACCTGAGCAGAGACTACATTAGGCTTGGAGAGAAATCATTCATTAGAACCAAGGATGCGACTGAGGTAGAAAACTGGTTGTTGCATTGTGAGAGGGATTTTGCTGACTTAGGACTGAATGACGAGCAGAAAAGGAGACTTGCTTTAAGACAGCTTTAGGGAGCTACTCTATTTTGGTGGAATACTACTACTACTAGTGTAAAAAAGAAGACAATGACTTGGGCGAAGTTCAAGAGAAGGTTTTAAAAAAGGTTTATGTCAGTAATGGCGCAGTCAGTGTTGGTTAGGAAGTTCATTGAACTAGAATAAAGGGAGATGTCTATTCTGGAATTTGCTAGAAGATTTGAAGATCTAGCGCGTACGAGTATACCATGGTTAATATGGCGATGAAAAGAAACGAGAAGTTCATTAAAGGTTTAAAGTTGTAGTTGGCAAGAGCTACCTTACCGCATATAAATATCCATGTGATGTAGTGGTAGAAACGGCGTTGAGGCAGAAAGAGGCGTTAGTTAGTTTGGAAAAGAAGAAAGAGAAGGAGGTTCAGGTGGGACAAGGCCAGAAAAGAAAGTTTTTCAATAAGAAGAATGCTTAGAAAGGAGCAGCATCAAAGAAGGGGAAATCTGAAGTGGTCTGTTATAAGTGTGATAAGAAAGGGCACTATGCTCATGAGTATTGGGAAAAAGGAAAAGGAGGTAATTTGAAAGAAGAATATCAATTGCTTTAATTGTGATCAGATCGGCCAATATAGGAATCAATGCAAAGAGCCTACTAGAGAAGGAAATGGGCAAATGTATGCATCGGTGCCCGCAAATTCAAGGCCAGTTGTCAGGAGAAAGGGAAGGCTACTCTGGGAGGCTCGCTACAGATTCACAGTATGTCTGTTAGCGTTCTATTTGATACTGGTGCATCACATTATTTTATTTCTCAATGTTTGGTAGATAAGTTTAGCATAGAACCCACATATTTATTTACTTCCTTAAGGTTTTCATATCCGATAGGAGGGTATGCGTCCCTTAGGATGAGGTGTGACCACTTAGAGTTTGATTTGTTAGGACATACTTTTGTTAGTTATTTGCATGTAGTTGATTTTTGTGGGGTTTGGGATCATCCTTGGGATGGATTGGTTGAGTAAGTATAATGATAGGATATTTTGGCTTGATAAGAAAATATCACTTAAACATCCAGATCGTGAGATCGGATTGTTTATATCATAAAAAGCCCTAGTTGCAAAGCAAATGCTTTTATTGGGTAGTGTGGAATATGAGGATGATTTTCATAGAGTCCTTGTTGTTAGAGAGTTCTTTGATGTTTTTGAGCAGGTAGTTGGATTACCACTGAAATGGGCCATTGAGTTTTGAATTGATTTGATGCCTTGAGCATAACCGGTGAGGAGGCCGCCAAGTAGAATGACACCTGCAGAGATTAAAAATCTGAAGGTGCGGTTGGTGGATTTAGAAGGAGTTTTTTTATTCGACCGAGTAGTTCACCTTAAGGTGTAGCGGCAGTATTTGCTAAGAAGCCAGATGGTTCGTTGAGGCTATGTATCGATTATCGTAAGCTGAACGAGAAGACAATGAAGAATCAATATCCATTGCCGAGAATTGATGATTTGTTCGATCATTTAAGCAGAGCCAAGATATTCTCTCAGTTGGATTTGGCAACTGGATTTCATCAGCTTAGAGTGGCAGAGGATAGTATTACTTTCATGACATTTAGGATGAGATATGGATCGTATGAATGGTTAGATATGCCGTTCGGATTAACAAATGCGCCAACATTCTTTCTAGATCTGATAAATCGGATTTTCAGAAGCACTTGGATAGGTTTGTGTTGGTCTTCGTAGATGATATTCTGATATACTCTAAGGATGAGAAGGAGCATGAGGTTCATCTTAGGGTTGTGCATGAGACATTAAGAGAGCACCAGTTGAAGGCTAAGTTTTATACGTGCTATTTTTGGAAGAAGGAAGTAAAGTTACTTGGTCATGTAGTCTCATAGAACGGGTTGTCTGTAGACCTGACTAAGATTGAAACGGTAAATAACTGGAAGAGACCCGAGACGGTGATTGAGATAAAGAGCTTTCTTTGGTTGGCCAGATATTACCGAAAGTTTATAAAGGATTTTTCACGGATAGATGCACCGATGACTAAGCTTACATTAAAGGATGATAAGTTTATATGAAATGATAAGTGTGAGGAAGCATTTCAGATCTTGAAACACTTACTGAAATATGCACCGGTGTTGGTGGTTCTGGAGGGAAATCAGGATTTAATTGTTTTTATTGATGCATATGGAACTGGATTGGGAGCTATGTTAATGCAAAGAGGTAAAGTGATTGGGAGATCGATTTGAGCTTTGTACGGATCATAAGTCTTTAAAGTACTTATCCTCCTAGAAGGAGCTGAACATGAGACAGCAGAGATGGTTGGAATTTATTATTGCTTATGATTTTGGAATTGAGTACACATCCGGAAAAGAAAATAAGGTAGCAGATGCACTTAGCAGGAAATATCAGAATGCAGTATTGGCGATGATTGCTGAGTGGAAAGACTTAGAAGCGTTATCTTCTTGTAGGGTGCAGTATAGATCAAGTCAGGTTCTAGTGCAAGAAATGTTGTATTGTCTTGTTTAGAAATTTGACCGGTAATGAGTGAGAAGATAGCTTCTAAACAGGAGGAGGATTCAATTTTTGATGAACAGATCAGAAAGTCAAGGGATGGGACAGAGTGCGATGACTTAAAGGATTCCAGTCTTGACCAGAACGGATGTTTGAGAAAGAAGAGAAGGTTGTGTGTTTCGAATAAGGAGATTTAAGATAGGAAGTTTTGGAGGAATGCCATCGTTTGAAGTTCACTATCCATCCAGGAGGAACAAAGACGTATCAAGATATAAAGAGAAGTTTTTTTGGGAATGTATGAAATAGGACATTGGTTTATGTGTTAAGTAGTGCTTGGATCGCCAGCAGGCAAAGGCTGAACACCAGAATCCAAGTGGATTGCTTTAGCCGTTGGATGTTCTGATATAAAAATGAGATTCTATCTCTATGGATTTTATAGATGGGTTTCCAAGGTCTAGCAAAGGAAATGAAAGCATATGGGCCATAGTAATAGATTGACTAAGAGTGCCCATTTAATTCTGGTAAAGTCAACCAAGATGGCACCTATTTTGAAGTTATTCATGAAAAATGAAGTTAGACTGCACAGGATTCCTAGTAGTATTATCTATGATAGAGATTCTTTGTTTAGTAGCGAGTTCTGGAAGAGTCTATAAGAAACTTTATGAACCAAGCTCAGGATGAGTATCGCTTATCATCCACAGACGGATGGACAAATGGAAAAGGTTAACAATGTCTTGGAGGATTTGTCAACAACTTGTATATTGGATTTCGGGGATCATGGTAAGATCATCTGCATCTTTTTGATTTTTTATATAACAATAGTTATCAAACTAGCATTAGGATGACACCATTTGAAGCTTTGTATGGAAGACCATGCAAATGTCTTGTACGCTGGTTAGTGACCGAGGATAGATTGGTTCTTGGTCTGGATTTAGTAAAAGAAGCCACAAAGAAGATTGAGTTGTTGGAGCTAGGATGAAGGAAGATCAGTCTAGGTAGAAATGTTATGTAGATAGAAGAAGAAAAGACTTGGAATTCTCTGCTAGAGATTATGTGTTTATTAAGGTTTCACTAATGAAGGGCGTAATTAGATTCAGAAAGTCGGGAAAGTTAGCACATAGTTTCATTGGACCTTTTCGTATTGTTGAGAGGATCGGGAAACTTGTTTATAGAGTAGAGTTACCGAATAGTTTGGCATGAGTCCATGATGTTTTCCATGTTTCTCATCTTAGAAAATGTGTTATAAACCCGTAGACTACTATAGCACCGACGGTGTTAGAGGATTTAGTAGTAGAGCGAGAGTTGACCATAGTTAGAAATCCGATTCGGATGGTCGCGAGAGATGAGAAGAGGCTAAGGAACAAGACAGTCCGATTAGTGAAAGTCCAGTGGAGCGACGATGATAGTGACTTTACTTGGGAGACCGAGAGTAGAATTAGAGACGTTTTTCCTGATTTGTTAGATGATAAGTTTTACCTTTTTTGCTTGATTGTGTACCTGTCATAATTTCAAGGACGAAATTCTTTAAGGAGGGGAGTCTGTAACACCCCATATTTTTATAACATTATTTAGGATATTTAATTAGCTAAATAAGATAAAATAATGTGAAGATTAATAGATTGAGAATTGATTTAACTAAGGGTAGCCGTGCCATGTTAAATGTGATTCAAAACGAGATGACATGAATAAAAGTGTTAGGAAATAAGGAAGGGAAAAATTGGAAAATAAGCATTCTAATACCCTAAACCCTTAGGAAATTAAAATACATGTTCATTTCATTCTCTCAGACTAAAACATCTTAAGGCTGGCCACCATTTTCAATCTCAAAGGAAGATAGAGCTAGGATTTCAAGAGAAAGAAGTAAATCAACTTATTCAATACAAATATCTCATCTTTTAATCTCAAAGCTAAGGTGAATGATTACTACATCCCTCTCTTCTTATAGTTTTCAGCTTTAAGGTAGATACGAAATGATTTTGCATGATTATGCCATGTTTTAGATGATTAATTGTTTATATATATATTTATTGATGAATTATACATGTTCATATTATTTTTTATGATATGTTCGATGTGAAAAGCCTATTAAATGACATCCAAATGCCTTGAAAATTTAGATATAGATCAGAAATGATATTTTAGAAATGGATTTCAATTTTTATAATTTTCTGAGTTAATGTAGATTTTATATTAATATTATAGTGAAGTAAATGATTTATTGGGTTTCAAATTATTTATGACTATATATATAGTTATTTGGATTTGAAATTTATGTGTTGGGAAACATATTGAAATAGATTTTATGGAATTTTTTTCAGATTTTTCTTAAGTGTTTTAATGAATATATAAAATTACTTAAGGTATAGGACTTAAATGTTTTAAATATTTAAATAAGGAGAAGGGGCATTTTATAAAATAAAATCATTGTTTATTTTTGATATTATTGGCAGCACTTTTCTATAAGGGGTTTTTAGGCTCAAGGAAAAAGTTAGAGAAAAATTTAGTTTCATGGACAAGAAGTTTATTTTTTAGGCTGAAGGACACTTTTCAGTGTAAATCACTAAATGATAGTTGTAACTATCATTTTCAGTTTACACTAAAAAGTGTCTTTCAGACTAACAAACAAACTTTTTGTCCCTAAGACTAAATTTTTTTGCAACTTCTTCCTTGTGCCTATTTACCTGTTTCAATAATGTATTTTCTAACCAATATGAATTTGACAAACAAAGGCAGGTTAGTTGAAAAGGTTTCTCTTTTAAGTTAAAACAAGAATAACATGATTTTAGCATGTTCCGCCACTTTCGGCATAAGGGGTTCCGACCCAGACCTTTCGCCATCATTGGTTTCGAAACTAATGCACATAATATCAAGCACCTTGGTACGCGTATTGGACAAAGGTGAAGGGTTACTTGGTCGAAGCCATAAGTTTCAAAGAGGTTAGAATATGTTTGTTTTATAAACCAAAGATAACGCCTGCTTTGCTTTCGAAAGAGATTGGTTTCAAGCCAAATGCTTTCGACTGGATCAAGTGATTTCAAAGTTAATATCTTTACTTGGTTGCTTTCTTTTGTTTTAAATAAAGCTTTCGAAGGGGTCAAAACCCCTAGCTCCCGCCTTTCTACTTTTCGAAGTCTACGGTTTCGAAAGGTATAACTATCTTTTAAAATTAGCTACTTCTCTCATGTTTTTGAAGGGTTGGTTTCGGCACCATCACTTCTTCACTTAGGAATAAGGTTTCGAAAGAAAGGCTTTTACTTATATGTTTTATTGATCCTTTTTATTCCAATTGAAATATAACCTAAGGGTTTTGACAGAGATGACTTACATAGTTTCAAAAGTGGCTTTCCACATGTTTTAATTGAACCCAAAGAGCTTTCGAAAGGTTTTAGTTTCCAACGGTTAAATACTTTCGAAAGGTGTTTTAAATAATTTCGAAGGGGTGGTTCCCAAAGGGTTTCAAAGGAGTTGAAAGGCACTATTTTTTAATGGTTTCAAAAGGGTTGAAATGAAAGGTTTTTTCAAGGTTTTCTTATGCAATTTTTTGAACTATTTTAAGATATGATGTCTAAGTTTTTATTGCTTTCGAAAGGAAAGATTCTAAAGGTTTCGAAAGGATTTTATGTATTGTTTCAAAAGGGAAGCTTTGGCCTTTTGGCCTAGTTATTTGGTTTTGAAAGAGATGCTTTCAAAGGTTTAGAAAGGGGCACTTTTAATGGAATCGAAAAGGGTACTTTCAAATGCTTAAATGTTTTCATCAACCAAGGTTTAAGTAAGGTATATATATAAAATGATAAAGTGATTTTGAGTAAAGCATAGAGATTATATATTTTCATTGAGTGAGTTTGATTTAAAGGTTTTAAATCATTTTGAAAAAGTTTTCAAGGAAAATTATGGGAAGAAATCCTTAAGTAAGAATGACTTAGATATTAAAATAGAAGATGGGATTGGTATAGGGTCGCGCCCTATACATTATCCATTGGTCCTAGCTAATTATTGTTTAAAATTCCCGTATGTAGGGCTTGGTCACACGTAAGACAAAAATTATGATTACGCATCGAAAGGAATATGTGTTTGTATACAGATAGGTTATGGGTGAGCCTAAAAAACGATTAGGATCAGGTAGGCCTGGGAGATGATTAAGTTAGGGACAGACGGTCCAAAAGAGAAATATTTTAACAGATAGTTAAGCACAGACCATCTAAAAGAGGAGTGTCTAACATATGTTAGATTAATTTTGTTTATATTGTCTACTACTCCCAAGTCAGCCAAAGTTTAAAAGTTAGCCAAACAAAACTTATGCGTTGAAAATATAATTCATTTATTACTTGATTTTATGTATGTTTACATAACGATGTTTTATAGTATTTAATCAATTTTGGTTGCAGGAAATGATTTGCAAACGATATGTTTTAAAAGGATGTTAGTGAGGTAAAACCCGTTCCAATAAGCGTTATAGGGTTGCGCCCTATACATTATCTATTGGCACCAGCTAATTATTGTTTAAAATTCCAGTATGTAGGGCTTGGTCACAGGTAAGACGAAAATTATGATTACACATCGAAAGGAACATGTGTTTGTATACAAATAGGTTTTTGGTTAGCCTAAAAAACGATTAGGATCAGGTAGACCTGGGAGATGATTAAGTTAGGGACAGACAGTTCAGAATAAAAATATTATAACGGATAGTTAAGCACAGACCGTCCAAAAGAGGTGTGTCTAACATATGTTAGATTAATTTTGTTTATATTGTCTACTAGTCCCGAGTCAGCCAAAGGTTAAAAGTAAGCCAAACAAAACTTATGCGTTGAAAAGATAATTCATTTCTTACCTGATTTTATTTATGTTTACATAACAATGTTTTATAGTATTTAATCAGTTTTGGTTGCAGGAAATGATTTGCAAACGATATGTTTTAAAAGGATGTTAGTGAGGTGAAACCCATTCCGCTAAGCGGCGTGGTCTCACTTAACATATGTAACCGGATGTATAGTATTTTTTCACACCACGCTTTATGTCTGACTCAAAGTTTATGTTTTCCCTTTAACCTCTCGGGTGCTCAAAATTGATTTGAGTAGGCCGACGGGTTAAGGTCTTTTCAAGTTTTAGTTGGATGACGAATAAGGCTACTGGAGGCAAGCATGAGGCTAATAGATAGCTACTTAGAAGTTGCAGTTTCATGTTTTGTTATATTTGTGATGTGTTTGTATTATATCAATCATGACTATATGACTCTGATCATCCAAGGAGGTACCTTTGTATACCGCTCTTGGCGTATTTTGTAATAAATATATTTTATCTGTGTTTAGGAATGTATTAGGATTATGTATTAAGAATACAGAACATCTGTTTTGAAATATATTGAAGAAATGTTGTTTGAAATTTATGTTTTGTTTCATATTCAAGTACTTTTGATATTATAGATACCATTAACATAGCTGCATTTAGTCGTCGAAAGCTTATACAATAGATGACTGCAGCATCTGCATCTCTTAGTTTTGTGCCTCTAGATAGGGGATGGTATACATGGGCTGATTAAGAACCTATGGACATCTGTCAATAACTTAATCCGGATGTAGTTTTCATGGGTTCACTACAAACCTATTGGCCCCTGCCAATAACTCTATCTAATCATTGTTTTCATGGGTTTAGTATGAACCTATTTGCCCCTGCCAATAACTTCTTCTAAACATAGTTTTCATGAGTTTACTATGAACCTATTTCCCTGCCAAATTCTTTAATTAATATTTTAGCATCTTAAATCTTAGTCTTCTTGACCTTCTTGATGCAATTCAACTCATCTAGGAGTTAACTTAATTTGTATTCACTACCGAGTCAACCTAGTTGGCTATTCTGCACTTTTTCCCAAATTATAATTATGGGTCTAGTACAATGTGAATACATACATATATGAAGAAGAAAACAAAATAACTTGGTTAATCCCTTTAACCTAATAATCAAGGAAAACTTCTACAAAACCTCTATACATGAAATCTTTTCAAAACTCATTAGTTATGTCATGGTTTTTCTTTAGAATGAGATGACGTTATCTATTTTGAAAACTAAGGCTTTTGAAACCTTAAAACATTACGTTTGAAACCACTGGATAACCTCTTTCGAAAGAATAGAAAGCTTCTTTTCCAAATACAAAATATATACCTTTCTAAGCTCTTTAAATCATATCTTTTGAAACCAAAATGTACCTTTCAAATGTACCAAAGCATTAATTAATAATCCTTAGAAATCTTGCTTC
The DNA here is from genome assembly GCA_030765085.1 of Allium cepa. Classification (NCBI taxonomy): domain Eukaryota; kingdom Viridiplantae; phylum Streptophyta; class Magnoliopsida; order Asparagales; family Amaryllidaceae; genus Allium; species Allium cepa. The sequence continues at coordinate 411,643,059 of CM060943.1, forward strand.
GAAATGAATGAAAGTAACTCTTTCAAAACCATTGGGTTTTGTTTTAAAAACATCCTTTAGGTCAAAATTAATATATACAAAGTATCTCTTTCGAAAACCTTAATTTTCTTATAAAATTGTTTGGTGAAATTTGATGGCGTCGGCACAATCCTTTCAAAAGCTTCAAAAACAATTAAGTAAAACATTGGAGGTTAGCAGCGAAACCTATTTTCGAAGCCACTGCCTTCGGAACCCTTGAACCTTTTCGAAAGCATTTAGGAAGTGGCTTAACATAAGTTTATAACAAATGTTACCCTTCAAAGGCATCGATGACTTCAATACACTCGTAAGGCAAAAGGACGGCAGCAGGGTTTCGACTTGGTCGGAACCACCATTTTCGAAAGCATTGTTTTATAAATAAGGAACTCATTCAAAAGCTCATACTTAAAAATGAGAGATAGCAACCTTCTTTGAAAGCTATTTAGAAAACCCCTATTGATAGCTTATGTTTTGACTCCTTCGAAAGCTCTAGTAAAACAAAGGTAGACGCTTAACATTTAAATGCAAGGCAAAGGTTTCGTTCCCATCGGAAGCTATGTTTCGACACGATGCCTTCCGCCTTTCTCTAATCCACTACGTATCAATATTGATACCTTGTGTATTTGTTTCGGTTTTATGGGGTTTCGACTTGACTGAAGGCGGAAGCATAAGGTCGAAAGGTGCTTCTGAAAGAGGTGGAACCCACTTTTTTGGGTAAAACTGATTTATAGCTAATTAAAGCAAATACTTTCTAACTAACCTGCCTACATGTAAACATGTGATTGGTTGCTATAACTTTTCAAATTCTTTACAAAAATAACTACCGCTTAATTCAGATCTAAACCAAGGTTAATTTAACAAATATGCCCTTCGATTAAGTAAAATAATTAAATCATTTAGGTCCTCCTTTCAAAATAATTTAATTCTCATAGTAAATCACTTAAGAAAAATCCCCAAAATTCATAGAAATTCACTTTTAATATGTTATCTAACGTATCCAAATTTCAGACTCAAATTCTCAGTATAATTTCTGGAAAAAATTCTAAACCCAATTAATCATATTTTCCTTTGAAAATTCACATTTAACTCTCCATAACTTGGAAAATTGTAAAAATCGAAACCTATTTCCAATATCATATTTTACATGACATATAATTTTTTCATGGCATTTGAAAATCATTTCAATCAGTTTTACTCTTAAAACATTATAAAATCATATTTAAACAATCTTGTTTAAATCTAATATATTATGATCCAAGTATATCATCATCCAAACCGTTAAAAAATGGATTTAATCTTAAAACCCAAAAAAAATGATTATATAAAAAAATTGAGATGATTGAGATTATTATTCCCATGATTAGGATAAGGAGATTGAATTGAGATTAATTTCCCCCAGCTTAAATCCTAAGCTTTACTAGAATTTTCTCCTCTTTCTAGTAATGGCCGCCTCCCCTCTTATGTTTTATGTTTTATGAAAATGAGAAGTGAACATGAATGGTATAAGGAATGAGAATATACAAGGGTTATCGCAACGGGGTGCAGATATTTGCCAATATGCCCTTGTGTAATTTAATTAACTTACAAACCATTCTTAAGCCCATTTAATTTATTAAGCATGGCCTTCTTATCGTTTATTCAAATCTCAATCTCATTATCATTTAGTTCTTATGTTATTGTATTATTATCTAACTAAATATTCTAAATAATATTATCAAAAAATAAGGATTTTACTGGCTCCCCTCAAAGAATTTTGTCCTCGAAATTCAGTAAGCACTAAATACTAAACATGGCAATCATCTATAATAACTCTTAAGAAACATAATGGCCTACCTGACTAGCAACTATCTATATAACTAACATAGACATAACCTCATAGAAGATCAAGATAAGTATCTTTAATCCTATTTCAATCTCCTAAGTACAGTCCGTCTCGCTGTCGCTCGACAGAATTTTTACCAACTTGACTATCTTGTTCCTCAATCTTTTATCATCCCTCGCTACAACCCAAACTGGTTGTCTAATAAAAGTTAAATTAGGCTCTATGATCCAATCTTCCAACCCTTTCAGAGGAATAGTAGTCTCTAGATCATGCGCACACTTACAAAAATGAGATACATGAAATACATAATGGACACCTGCCATACTTCTCAGCAACTCTATTCTGTATGTGAGCTTTCCAATCCACTCTGTAATCTAGAATGGACCAACTTATCTCGGTGCCAGCTTCCTTGACCTCCCGAACCATACCACACCGTTTGTCGATGACACCTTAATGCAAAACCTTATCTCCAACTTAGAATTCTAGGTCTTTTACACCTGTGAAACTTTCTTGTCTGGACTATACTTCCTTCATCCTTTCTCGGGTCAGCTCAATCTTCTATGTCGCCTCTCTAATCAGATCTGGACCTAAGATCAATCTGTCTCTAGTCTCTAACCAACATGCTGGAGATTTGCATGGCCTTCCATATAAAGCTTCAAAAGTGTCATTTCTATACTAGTCTGATAACTATTATTATAGGAAAAATCAACCAAATGTAGGTGATCTTCCCAAGATCCACCAAAGTCCAATACACAAGCTCTTAGTAAATACTCAAGTACTTAATTGACTCTCTTCGTCTGCCCATCCCTCTGAGGGTGATATGTAGTGCTCATCTTGAGCTTGGCATCCTGTCGACTCTTCTAGAATTCGCTAGTAAATAAAGAATCTCTGTCACTGATGAAATTGCTAGGAATCCTATGTATTCTGACTATATTCTTCATGAACAACTTAGCTAAAACATGTGCCGTCCTGGTTGATATTACTGGAATGAAATGGGAATTCTTGGTCAATCTGTCCACTATGACCCATATACTTTCATTTTCTCTATTTCACCTTAACAATCAGTGTACAAAATCCATATATATTGAATCCCATTTCCAAACCAGAACCTCAAAAGGTTGAAGAAATCCACTCGGCTTTTAATGCTCGGCTTTCACTTATTGATAGTTTGTACACTTCCTAATCTACAAGCCAATATCCCTCTTCATTCCTTCCCAATTGAAGCTCTCTTCATATATTGATACATCTTGGTCTCTCCAGGATGCATCATAAACTTGGATTGTTGACATTCTCCAAGAACTTCTTTCCTTAAGTCCTCAACATTCGAAACACATAATCTCCCTTCTTTCTCAACCATCCCTTCTGGTTAAGAATAAAATCTTTCAGATCATCGATTACAATTCCAACCTCAAGCCTTCTAATCCTCTTGGAAAATACAGATCCTGTTTCTGCTTAGAAGCAATCCTTTCGATCAATAACGGTCGGACTTCTGAACAAGACAACATGGTTGTACTCTGACTAGAACTAGCAGTTGACCTTACCTACACACTACCAGTAGGCAAAGCTTCAAAATCCTTTTATTCTATCAACATATCTAACACCACATTCTGATGTATTTTGCTAAGAGCGTCGTCCACTATATTACCTTTCCCAGGAATATACTCTATACCAAAAGCATAAGTAGCTAAAATATCCAGCCACTTCTACTGTCTCATATTCAGCTTATTCTGAGAGATAAGTAGCTTAAAGACTTATGATATGTGTATAGCTCAAATCTCTCCCCTAACATATAATGCCTCCAAATCTTCAGTGTGACGATTACTGCAGCGAACTCCAAATTATGAGTAGGATATCTCACTTCATGTGGTTTAAGTTGTCATGAAATGTAGGCAATTACTTTACCATTCTACATCAATACATCTCCAAATCCATTTCCACATGCATCCGTATACACCACCATCCTTGATTTCCATCTGGAACTACAAACACAAGTGCATTGGTCAACAAATGCTTTAACTTAAGGAATGCTTCCACAAATTTGTTGAAGAAAACAAACTTCACCTCTTTCCTAGTTAGCTTAGTCGAAGGCTCTGTTATTTTCGAGAAGTCCACGATGAATCTCCGGTAATGGCCAGCAAGTCCAAGAAAACTTCTAATCTTAGTCACCGTCCTTGGTCTCTATCAATTATGAATAGCTTCGATCTTATTTGGATCGACAGACAAGCCCTTCTCTAAAACCACATGACCAAGAAACCTAACCTCTTTCTTTTAAAAATGGCACATTAAAAACTTAGCCTTCAGCATATGCTACCTCAGCGTCTCAAGCACAACTCTACGATAATCTTCATGCTCTCTTTCATCCTTAGAGTATAATAAAATTTCGTCTATAAACACCAACACAAACATATCCAAGTACTCTCGAAAAACTCAGTTCATCAAATCACAAAGAAAGCAGGCGCATTCATCCACCCGAATGACATTACTAACCACTCGTATGAACCATACCTAGTTCGAAATGTTGTCAAAGGAATGTTGTCCTCTACCACTATTAACTGATGGAAACTCATCGCCAAATCCAACTGGGAAAACACTTTGGCTCCGCACAATTGACCAAATAGATCATCAATTCTCAACAAAGGACACTTATTCTTAATCGTCCTCTTGTCAACATATGATAGTCAATACACATCCTTAAAAACCCATCCGGTTTCTTCATGTACACAGCGGCCGCTCCCCAAGATGAACTGCTTGGTCTAATAAAATTCCTTCCTTCCTAATCCACTAGCTGCATCTTCAATTCCTTCATCTCAGTCAATGCCATCCTGCTAGGTGATCTACTTATAGGTTCAACTCCTGGCACAAGATCTATTTGAAACTCAACAATGCGTTTCCTTGGTATTCCTATGGCCGGCTCAAAGATATCTGCAAAATATCTTACTAATCGAACCTGACTTTACTCTTCTCCTACTTCCATAGCACTTAACGAAGCACAACTACTCCAGTCAAAATTATCTACTGAAAATATGATTCATTTATGACTATATTGGTGTCTTAGTGATATCTTCCCATCCTGGCAAAATATCATTTCCTCATACTTACTAAACCAATCGATATCCAAAATGATTTTGGAATCTATGAAATAAAAACGTACAGATTGCACGCAAACTTATGACCTAACAAATCAAGTTCAACTGGTCACATCTCATTCCTTGAGTTACTTACCCTTCTATTAGATTCGCAACCCTTATGGAAGTAACAAGGTATGTGGGTTCTAAGCATAACCTATCAACGAAACGTTGGGATATACGAATGTGATACACTGGTATCAAATAGTATCCTAAATGGTATGCTCTGAATCAAAAACGTACCTTCCATCATAGTCTTCCCCTTTTCAGCTGCAGTTGAACTAGTAGATGATGGTCCAATAGTACAAACCTTTCCATTGTCCACCTCGACTGACTCTGGATCCTGGTTCTTATAATGCCCAACTTGATTGTAGTTTAAGCACTTGACACTCTTGTTATCTGCAGCCTTCTTCCCCTTACCTTACTGGCACTCAGGAGCATAATGACCCTTCTTGTCATACTTGAAGTAAACCAAATCAGCCTTTGCCTTCTTGGATACCTCCCTCTTCTGGGCTCCTTTTTCTTAAAGAATTTTCTCTTCTTTCCCTGAGAACCCTGGGTTTCAACTGTCTTCTCTCTAGCACAAACAGCAAGCATCTCTTCACGGCGTATTTCCATCTCCATAACCACATTACAAGGAACATAGATATATGTCAGGATCACACTAACAAGCTTAGATCTCAATGCCCGAAAGAACCTCTCATTTCTCCTGATGTCGGTGTCTATAGTATTAAATCCATAATGGGATAACTCATCAAACTTAGTGGCATACTCAACAACTGACATCTTTCCCAGCTCCAGATCCAAAAACTTCTTCAGCAGCGTTGATTTAGCAACCTTAGACATAAACTTCTGTTCTAATGTCCTTTGAAAATCAGCCTAAGTCAATTCCTCCTTCGGTACTCCGACAGTAATACTATTTCACCAATGAAGTGCTGGCCCTTGCAATTGCCTAGAGGCTTGTCTCCTCTTTTGCTCATCATCTAATCCTAGATCAACAAATATTCTCTTACAGTGCAACAACTAATTGTCTACCTCTATGGCATTCTCTATTGTGGGCTTCCTACAAAGGCTAGTGTAGTCACTGCTCAGCTTAGCACAATTATTCCCAACTAGAGTCACAGAATTAGCTCCTCCAACATTTCCAGCAACACTAGCTGCAACTCCTACTTGCTTTATATTGATGAAGAACTGATGCATTGCCCCCATATCCACTGGTGGATATCCAACACCCACAATGGCTCATCATTTTGGTTAGCATTAGCCTGTCGACATGGGTTCCTTGTGGTGGGTCGAACATTTCCATTGGGTGTGGTGCTTCCTCTATTCAAATTTCCTCTTTCAGCCCCTACCTCCATATCTCTGCATACGAGACTTAGTAAGATTTCAGAAGAACGGTCTAAGAGAGAGAGGAATACATACTTATATATACCTATTTACCAAATACAAGTGCGTTACTATAGCGTTAACCCAAACCCCGATCTTATTTTCTGGTTCATTGGATTATGTTTTGAAAAATCTTTTAGGTGCAAATTTCTTTTAAGTTTCATAAACCTGGCACTGATACGACCATATAACATCCCCCAGTTGGAGGCCAAAAACTAGCGGGTACGGATGCTACAGTCATCCATAGTTATCAATCTTCGGCAACCGAATATGGTAATATTAGATACATTGATATAATGGAAACACATGAATATGGAAAAATTTAAAACCGACAAACAACTTTCTCATTCCATTTCAAAATATTTAAAATTCATTACATAATCCCAATACGAGTGCCACGTTTAGAGAAATTATATTTATTACAAAATACGCCGAGAAGGACATATAAAGATGCCCCTTTGCATGATCAGAATATATATTGGTAATTAAACAGCTTTGCCTTTAAAATAAATACATAACGGATTAAAAATAAAAGAGAACTCTAAATAGCTATCATACCTCCTGCACATCTCAGGAAGCTTATTCGTTGAAAGAGGTACTGAAAAATTCAACTCTTAAAATACTCAAAATCAAATGAGCACCCGAGAGTCTAAGTGGAAAAAATAAACTTCGAGTCAGACATAAAGCCTGGTATGAATAATAATCTACCATCTCAAACCATTTAGATGTCTAGTGAACCACGCCGCTTAGCGGATTGGGTTTTCTCCTCACTGGTATCCTAAAACTTCATAAACCCATATACTGTGCTCCTACATCCACAATGGTAAAAGCATAGCAATTAAAAATATTATGATGGTACGTGTACAAGTTAAAGATTCTGGATTTCTCATCCCCTGCTTAATTGACTACCTCTCATATTTATAGTTTCTAGTGACACTATTCACCTATTAATTTTCATAGGCTGACTAATGATCTGTTTAATACTTATGAACTCCCTATCTAATATTATAGTTTCATGGGCTTACTATTAACTTGTATAATTTTGTGGACTTCCTATCCTATTTCACAGTTTTCATAGGATCACTAAGAACATATTGGCCCCTGCCAATAACATCATTATTTCATAGATTCTCACTGAACCTATTGGTAACTCTAATAACTTCCCTCTTTTTCTAGTTTTCATGGGTTGACTAGGAACCTATTGACATCTATCAATGACTTAACCCGAATATAGTTTTCATGGGTTCACTACAAACCTATCGGCCCCTGCTAATAACTCAATCTAATCATAGTTTTCATGGGTTTACTATGAATTTATTGGCCCCGTCAATAACTTCTTTCAAACATTGTTTTCATGGGTTTAGTATGAACATGTCTTCCTAGCAATTTCTTTAACTAATATTTTAGCATCCTATATTTCGGTCTTCTTGACCTCCTAGATGCAATTATACTTATTCCGGAGTTAACTTAATTTACATTCACTATTGGGTAAACTTAGATGTCGATGTTGCCCTTTCCTAAATTAAAGTTATGGGTCCATTAAAATGTTAATATATACATACATGAAGAAGAAAACATAATAGCTTGGCTAATCCCTTTAGTTAATCAAGGAAAACTTCTTCAAAAATTCCATACTTGAAATCATTTCAAACACATTATTTATGCTATGGTTTTCCTTTAAAATGAGATTGGGTTATTTGTTTTGAAAACTAAGGCTTTCGAAACCATAAAACATTACTTTCGAAACCCCTGGATAACCTCCTTTGAAAGCGTAGAAAACTTCTTTTCAAAACACAAAATATATGCCTTTCAAAGCTCTTTAAATCATCTCTTTCGAAACCAAAATGTACCTTTCGAATGTACCAAAGCATTACTTAATAATCCTTAGAAACCTAGCTTTAAAACCAATGAAAGTAACTCTTTCGAAACCATTGGGTTTTGCTTTAAGAACATTCTTTAAGTCAAAGTGAATATATATGAAAGTATCTCTTTCAAAACCCTTAATCTTCGTATAAAATTGTTTGGGAAAAGTTTGACGGCGTTGGCACCATCCTTCCGAAAGCTTCAAAACATTTAACTAAAATATAGAAGGTTAGCATCGAAACATCTTTTCGAAGCCATTGCCTTCGAAACCCTTGAACTCCTTTGAAAGAATTTAGGAAGTGGCTTAACATAAGTTTATACCAATGGCTACCCTTCGAAAGCATTGATGACCTCAATACTCGAAAGGCAAAAGGGCGGCAACAGAGTTTCGACTAGGTCGGATCCATAATTTTCGAAAGCATTGTTTTATAAACAAGGGACTCATTCAAAAGCTCATACTTAAAAACGAATGATGGCAACCTTCTTCGAAAGCTATGTAAAAAATCCCTTTCGATAGCTTATGTTTTGACTCCTTCAAAAGCTTTAGTAAAACAAAGGCAGGAGCTTAACATTTAAAGGCAAAGGTTTTGTTTCCATTGGAAGCTATATTTCGACAACATTCCTTCCGCCTTTCTCCAATCCAGTATGTACCAATGTTGATACCTTATGTATTGGTTTCAACTTTGTGGGGTTTCGAATTGATTGCAGGCAAAACCATACGGTCGAATGGTGCTTCTGAAAGAGGTGGAACCCACTTTTCTAGGGAAAACTGATTTATTGCTAATTAAAGCAAATACTTTCTAGCTAACTTGCATACTTGTAAATATGTGATTGGTTGCCATTCGAATTCTTTACAAAATTAACTACTGCTTAATTTCATATCTAAACCAAGATTAATTTAAAAAACAAGCCCTTCCATTAAGTGAAACAATTAAATCATTTTAGTCCTCCGTTCAAAATAATTTAATTCTCACAGTAAATCACTTAAGAAAAAGCGCCAAAAGTTATAGAAATTAATTTTTAATTTGTTATTTAAAATATCCAAATTTCAGACCCAAATTCTCAATATAATTTCTGAAATAAATTTCTAAACCCAATCAACTATATTTTCCTTTGAAAATTCATAATTAACTTTCATAAGATGGAAAATTCTAAAAATTGAAACCCATTTCCAAAACAATATTTTACATAACATATAATTTTTCCATGGCATTCGAAATCATTTCAATTAGTTTTACGCTTATAACCATATAAAATCATATTTACAATCTTGTTAATATCAACATGTTATGATCCAAGCATATCATCATCCTAATCATAAAAAAATGAATTTAATCATAAACCTGAAAATGAATGATTATAGAAAAAAATAGAGATGATTGAGATTATTATTCACCTTGATTAGGATAAGGAGATTGAATTGAGATTTATTTCCTCTAGTTTAGACCCAAAGCTTTACTTTAATTTTCTTCTCTTTCTAGTAATGGTCGGCTCCCTTTTTATGTATTGTGAAAATAAGAAGTGAACGTGAGTGGTATAAGGAACAAGAATATATAAGGGTTATGGTAATAGGTTGTGGTTATTTCCCAATATGCACTTGCGTAATTTAATTAGCTTACAAAACCATTCTTAAGCCCATTTAATTTATTAAGCATGACTTTCTTATCGTTTATTCAAATCTCAATCTTCTTATCATTTAATTCTTATGTTACTTTATTTAATCTATCTAATTAAATCACCTGATAATGTTATCAAAAATTAGGGGTGTTACACATACAATATAACGATAGGCGACATACAAAGAGTATAAGTTGATCCGCATTTTTGCCAATGAGTGGAATTCATGGTAGACTCGTGCTTAATATAAATAGAGTCATTATCCAAATGTATAATAAATCTCGAGCTGCATCTCCAATGATCGAAGTCATGTAGATCTTACCGTACCCCTCAGTGAGAACAGGTGATATACAACCTACTCTATATATCTTAAACATGAGTTCGCATTGGACATCGATCTATAGTTCAAATTATTATGATCCAACGATTTCCATTAAGGGTTCAAAATAGATAAAGTTAGCACCTTAGTGTACCATAGACCCCATGTCGCATCCCAGTGATCGAACTTGTGTAAACCTCACTATACCCCTTGGTGAGCATAGGTGATATTTGAGCTGCACTATTTACATAAAACCTACAAGGATTTCACTATACCCTATAGTGAACATAAGGGATATGATCCACTCGTATATGAATATCATCATCTCCCCTTTATACATTGTTGATTTCTTATCTAACTCACATTTTGCCTCTACAAAAAGAGAACAATGGGAGCGCCCATATAATATGCTATCAAGACCTCAAAGGAACACTGATTCCATACACACACATCAATTATGAAATCATTTGGTCATATATGCATATAACAAAAGAAGACCAATATGACATCATCGTCTATCTATATGCATGGCCACTACTGAAAGACCAATAATATTCATGACCACTAATATAAGGCAAATACGATGTATGATCACTAATATAAAATCAATATTGGGTCTGATCAATAACAAACATCAATACTATTCATCAAAACATCTACCCAAGGTCGATACTAAGAGGTATGGACTTTCATACCACTTCCTCGAGAAGCCCACAAGTCTTTCCGAAGTCGTACGTAGGAAATTGGTTCGATCAAAATAAAAATGCTTTAAATCTATGCATTATTGCCTAGCCTAATTATGAACCAGTGGACCAGTTAGTACGATCGGTCCAACTGTCCTTTCTTTGAGCTAGGCAATAATGCCTAGCTTTGGGCATGATTCAAGGCCTGATTTTCGCTCATTTCAACATGCCGCCTTCTTTATCAAGTCATCTAACCATCCCGTCATGTTGTCTTCATTGTACAATTGACGTTTATGCCTTATGGCTGAGTCTACATGTTGATTCCTTTGAGTGTCCGAGGGGGATGCATATGTCATTATGAATCCAATACTCAATCGTTTCGCAACAAAAATATGATGTGCAACTCGGCAACCCAATGGCCAACAACCACATTATCTTCCTTCATTACAAATGTATATTTATAGTTTAACACACAGAATATAGAACCACTCACATTTGCACATTTTTCTATAATTATCAATTTGATTGTTTAATAATCAGCTCTCATTTTTATTTGCTAAATTTATTCTATAAAAGTATAAATATCTTCTTCTATAATTTGATAAAATCGTGCAACTATTTTATAAAATAAATAACTAGCTTATAAAATAGCTTAGGCCTTCAAGCTTATTTATAAAAGTCATACTCTTAATTTTGGATTAGTAATGAAATATACAATAACATTTATACCCTAATAAAACAATAAATTAGAGTTTAATTAATTTATAACTATGTATAAATTAATATCAATACACACACACACGTATACACACACACACACAGATATATATATATATATATATATATATATAAACATATGTGATCTTTATCAATTATCCTAAATACGTACTTAAACCAATCCAATCAAACAGGAGAATAATTATGTATATATATTATTCTACCTCTTATATGTAATATTTTCAATACATACATACATACATATATATAGTTATGGGATTTATACTGCAGTATAAATTCTAAGAATTGATCCCACTCACCTAAGTGTTATTCCTCAAGTATCCAACCCTCTACCATGTTGTAGATAATCTCACTACGAGTGCAATGGCATAGACCGCATCTCGATTGGACCTTGTATGCATGAGATATGAATTTTATTAGAATACTTATTATGAAATTTAATTAATTTACTTAATTAATCAACTAATTACCTTTCCCCGTTTAATCCTTCTTTCTCAACATAGCCTGTGCACATAACATTCACAACCTATTCATGCCCAAACATTTCTCCTCAAATTCTCTTCCATTTCTCCATGAATTGCCACGCCGCTTGCTTTAATGGACTCCACTACACGCGCTCTCCACAATGGTTACAATCGCAACCCCTCAGGCATCCGCAGGAAATTGTGACATGATCCCCTTCAATTCAGCTCCATAAAGTTGTTATCTCCTAGATGGCTCCACACCACTCTAATAAGCTACCACTGACTCCTCTTTACACGAGAAGCACAATTCAACTCTATGTTTTCCCTATCACCTTCTTAAACTAAATCATTTCCTTGCCCTAGTCGAATAAGCCGCCCATGCCAAGCTTCACTGCACATACCAAAACCAACGTGGCTCTTGAGATGGGAGCAAACCTAAAAACTATGGATCTAATAAAATGAAATAAGAGGAAGATTTATGATAGCATGAATAACCAATGTGTGTGGTGAGTGTGTATATATAATAAATAATATATATTTTATTTGATTTCTTAAATAAATCGTCATACGTTTTGAGCTCGTATGATCACACGTCATCGCAGATCGCTATGAAACTCACCATCCCACATCGCCTTAATTTTTCTGGTCCCTATAGAATAAATCAAGACGTCGTCCACGATGGCGCTCCGAGATGGTAATTTCAAGCATTTCAAGGTCGTTTTGGCCACCAGATAGTCTAATTCCAATTTTTTAACCATATGTCTCGTAAAAAAGTCCACATCCTAGAGACACAAGCCATCAGTCAAGATCCCATTGGAGCCGACTATGCATGTATTTTTATAAAATATGTATAACAACACGTAAATCGTAAAAATACCATGGCTTTAGTTATAGCGATATTTATACCCATTCTGACTCGCAACGTCGATCCGGGGTCAATAGAAGTAGTCTCGAGTACCAATTCAACAATATGAAAAGACTTATATTTTGGACCTTTAATTAGTTAACGATTCAATATTTAAATTAATTATTTAAATATTTGGTCATTAAAATGCAGGTTGTTCCATTCTCTCCTCTTTTAAACAATTCACCCTCGAAATTCATATAAGTACGACATCGCAATCCGACAACTTAAAAATTATAATCATCAGTTTCTATAACTTATCAATAGCTCTTCCTTTACATGGTTAGGTACAGAAGTTCGAAAGCATAGAATATATCTCCTACCTCTTAAATCCCTCTTATTTTGAAAAAATTCAACATTGCCTCTTTCGCACAGATCGCTCTGAAAAATCCTAGAACTATGTATATATACATCTCATATCTGAGGCAAGTTATTTTTGAGGACATAAAAGCATATGTACCCACGCCATCTACACTAAAATTCTCACACACCTATTTTACAGGAAGAGCATGCCATTTAGATGGAAATACAAGCAAATAAGCATCCCAATAGCGCATACTACTTCATTATTCCTAACCATGTACTCAACAAACATGATTAAACACAGTTGCAACATCAACAAAAGATTTAAGCATGCTAAACCATATATAGCAATAATCTTAAATAAATATGCCATTTCTAACCATGCAAAAAAACAAATCAAATAAACATGTTACAATTAACTATGCAACAAGCACATCAAATGCAACAATCATCTCAACTAAATATGTTATAGCGAACTATGCAATAAGCACATCTCTAATACAAGAACATGAGATCAAAACATGTACAATCTGTAGGATCGATTTCACCCTAGAGGGGGGTGAATAGGGTGATACTATAATTTATAAAAATTTATTGCGGAAGCTTATGAAATATTCAACACAGTTCACAGCAGAATAATAGCAGCACAGATATCGCAGAACAGAAATAGGACAATACAGAATTTACCCAGTTTTGGCAAAACCCTGCCTACGTGCTGCCCACAAGGTTTCTACTAGAAATTAGTTAGTCAGACGCTTACACACGTAAACTGGCGACACCCGCTATCGACTAAACCTAACTCTACACTCAAAACCCTGCCACAACTCAGCCACTGAGTTGCGAATTCTCAAACTACGCCATATAGTTTGTCCCCTAGTCATACGACTAGAAATTAAAATGGTTTAAATTTAAAAAGCAATTTGAAAAACAAATGACAATTAAACCCTAATTAAACTTTAAAACAAAAAGGGTCGGCCCTTTTTTTTATTTTATTTCGACCGTCTCCTTCTATTTCTTCAGCCCAATTCTTTTTGAGACAATGGCGGCTTTGTTTATTCTCCATTAGATCCGATGTGAAAATTAGGGCTTTTTCAATTGAAGTCGCCGCTTTTGATTGCTTGATCGAAATAGATATTTATTACGTAGTTTGCCTTGTCGATCGCTTGTTTCTCTAATTTGCTCATGGATCTTCAATTTGGATCGAGTTCGTCTACGATTTCAGTAAGTACTTTATTCCTTTTGCTTTGCTGGTTTTGACTTGCTTGAACTCGATGCTGAAATTGTCGATGATGATTTGTTTATATAGGGTTTGTAACCCTAGATTTGCGTTCGTACAAATATATTTGAATTTGTCAATTTTATTTGATCGGCCATTCGATTTCACTTTGATGCTGATGATTTTTAGGACTTCTTTTATTTACTTGAATAATCACGGTGTTGATTTTGACTTGGTTTGTTTACTTGGCTATCACGGCACCGTTGAATTTCGTGGCCACCACAGCTTGGTTGCATTTGACTTCGGTCATAGTTTGGTTTCGTGAATTTCTCGTTGACTTCGGTATGCTTCCACGACTTTGATACTTACATTGTTCATCTCGACTTGGCTTGACTTTGTTCACTGACCTGTACATGTTGTTGCTTGATTATGGTCTCTGACTTTGTTCATCATATTAAGTACGATCAGTTGTTCATGGCTTCAAATTGATTTTGTTCAACTTGAAATTGTTTTGATTTCTGGCACTTGTTCATTTTCGGCCATTTGTGTAAACCTTTATTGTTTGATTTTGATAAAGTCATGGCTTTGACTTTGGTTACTCTGTTGCTTCATCATGTATACACTTGATAATCGTTTTGTATTGCACTGCATCACCACTGTTGCAAGTGTTCTTTGTTTTCAGTAACTCCGGTCAGTAGCTTATGGCTTGAATGAATCTTTACTGACTTGTACATTTGAGTCTTTACTATCTGTACTCGATTCTGCTGCATATATGTATCGTGTCTTCATCACTGATTTGGTTTGAAACTACCTACGGCCTTATTTTTTTGTTCGAGACTTCATGTAATTGTTTTGGTGAATTCACTTGATATTGTCACATGCTACTTGGTCACTGTTGCATAAATGTTGAACTCATTCCCCCACTGTGTCCTTCGACTTTACATTTTCTGGACATGAATTTGTAGTCTTTATATTGTCACTGTAATGTATCTTCAACCTGATAGCGCTTGCTTTGATTCGATATGATAATTGTCACTTCTTGTATTCTTCAGGCAGCTTGCATATTGTTGGTCTCTGATTCATTGTTGTTGCCCTTTGTATATTTTGATTTCCATATCCTGTGCACTGATATCTGTAGCTTGCATGATGCATTTCTTTTTTTCATATGTTTTGGTTGTTGACTTGACTTGATGCTGGTTTGAAGCTGTGCTTGCATGTGAGTTGTATTCATATGTGATCATCCTGTATGTTCATTTGTAATTGACTACCTGTCGTGGAGTTTCAGACCATATATGTGGAGGTTGCTCTTGTTCATTCCACTGGTATCACTAGTGCATCACTTGACTTGTGCATATGCATCTATGTTGAGTTGAGTTTTGTAATTGTAGTCTTTGTACCATGCTTGTTGTGAGTTTGAAGTTGAGATAGTCATGTGTACTTTCTGGTTTTGGTTTCTTGATGCGACTATGCACTGACCAGTGGTCTTTTAATATGTTCTTTGAGTCAGTGGTATTGTCTATGTTGGTTTTGGATTTTGACCATTTTATTGAGCTTGTACACTTACATTGCACCTGATTGAATCCAACTTGAGGCTCGGATTTGACCTTGTGCTGAAAGTTGTGATATTATTTTATTGCACTTGAGTTGAATCCGATAATTTGGGTTTGACCTGTGCTCAGTTGTCCTTGTAAATCAATCAAGTATATATATCGGTGTGCACGGACTTGTGACATATACAGCGATACACTGTGTATGTCACAAGTTGTTCGTGTATGATGAATTCAAAGTTAAAGACGAACAACCCAAATAACTGAGGCAAATATTATTTTCAAAATTCACATTTTATTTTATACTACAAAAATATTTCCTTTTCAATTTTAGTTCGTTAGTATATATTTTTGCAGATTGCTTAGATGCTGGATTCAATCTGGAATGAAGTTGAAGATAAATAGGAGTGTGAGAGATATGCAGTGAGGTCAACTGTATATGTAAAATTGTGGTGTAATGTTATCAAAATTGTATATGTATAGCGAGAGCTTGAATTTGTACTATTTAAAATTGTAATAAATATTTGTTTGAATAAAATTTCTACTTGAATTCAAATTCTGTGTTATTTAATTTTATTCAGCAAATATTTATTTAATCTGTGAAAAATGAAATAGTACATTACCAAATACATTTAAACGAATATATATATATATATATATGTTTATTATCATCAAACAAAAAATCATATAATCGCATATTCAACAATCTCCCCCTTTTGATGATAACAAACATATATTTAAGATTTTGAATATGTTAAATGTATTTGATCATAGATATGCTCTAATTGCTCCCCCTATTTAAATGCTTCATCTCTACACAAAGCTCCCCTTACATGTATGCATACAGATAAAAATATGCAAATGAACTTAGATTCCAATAGAAAATTATTTGACCTTTGCTTGATTTTATTTGACAAAATCTTAACTTTTCTCTCTCCCTTTTGTTATTAGCAAAAGAGTAATAGTGTTAGAAAAAATAGAGATAAAGTGATCGATATTAATCCAACATTAAAACTCAATTGAATATAAATATTAAATTTCAATAAAAAATCAAACAAAAATCATAAATATTTTGTTAGGCGCATATTCCACTTTTAGAATGATGGGAATGATGTCATCATATAAAACCATACAGTTGAGTCTATTTGTGGTATATTTATATCAGGAATTTGAATATCTACTAACCATGCATAACAGTTAGGAATTAGTAGTATTTCAATTTTATTTAAAAAAAGATGAATTCAAGTATCTTCTAACCACGCATAACCATGAGGACTTTTAAATGGGATTAGAATCAACGTGTTTATTTTAAAAATCAACTTTTGATATGCGTTCCATACATGCATTACCGTGAGGACTTTTAAATGAGCATGGAAGCACATAACAAGTTCCAAGTAATTCACCCATGCATAACTGTGAGGACTTTTAAATGAGAGTGAATACTTTGGTATTTATTTATTATTATTTTTATTATAATTTTTTTTTTAAAATAAAATGAAAAACGAACAATTCCTCTTTAAAGTACCACATATCGACAAACTATATTGAATTTCGATGAGAGATGGTCGTTAGAAATACGATAGAAATAGAGATGGTCATGAAATTTTTACCAACAAAAGTTTTATAAATCTTGTTTAAATTTCTAAAGAAATTTACTAATTATACCATATCGAGTCATAGTATATGATAAATATCAACACTCACCACTTTTTCAATCACTATTTATCTTTTCGATAATTATTAGGGAGTCAGATTAGTCAAAATAGTCATTTAAAATAAAATTCAAAAATAATTATGAAATCAATTTTTCGAAATTACAAATCTGAAAATATGGTCAAAAATGATTTTCTCGAGGGGGTTTTATAACGACCCTGACTCGACCTTCGAAAATCGGCACCGAATACGACACTCGTATTCAAATGCCGCAGATCCAAACGTCGAACCTGGTTCGCCGGAGCTTATAACACATTAAGTAAATAACAAAGCGGAAGAAATGAATAATACATTTGATATATAACATTTGATACAATAACTGATACAACATGAATGGTACAACAGAATGGTACAATAGATATCAACATTATCAGAGATACAAAGAATAGCAGCGGAAATAAAAGATAACACCAGCAGCGGAACAAATCTCCAAAATAGTCTTCAAGGAAGAACTCCAGTATCGGTAATCTCCAAAGCACCAATCCAGAATAGCTCGAACTCCCAAATCAAGATGAAGAGAAGCAACTCGATCCAAATGCGATTGCCAAATCCTAAGGCTGAAAGCTATCGAATCTACACCTATTACTGATTATCTGAAAACCCCAGCTCTAGACTGCCCGTGTGGAAATAGTGGGCACCCAGAGTTTAGGAAAGGAACAATAAACTCCAGGTCAGTCATGGGACTGGTATGAGCAAACAAAAACATTTGGTCTTTTAAAACAAACAAAAGAATTTAAATTTGAAATCCGCAATGATTTTTGAAAAATGAAACTACCATAAGGCCTCCCGGCACACACACAATGCAAACGCACACATGGGGGAGATTTCTCCTTATGATAGTCAAACATGCTTACTACGAGAAAAATTCTTTGATATTATTACTAGTGCATAGTGGAAAATCTTTTGAAAGTATAATATAAATCCTAGCCAGCATAGGTACCATGATACTATGCCTACTATAGCTGCCATGTTAAATGGCAGGTTCTACAACTAAAACCGTACAAGGCGCGTATTGGATGAATGGATTTCCAACAAATGGTCAGGCTAAGGAACTTCCTACTGCCACATGGGATCGCCTCTGGCGGGACGTCCCGAGAACTAACGTTACGGTTAGATCTCTGCCAACACAAGGCCGGGTTACCTCTGTAACTAGGTAACTACTACACGAATATGCCATCCCCCGGTCCTTTGGGACCTTTATCCGAGCGCTCGCAACAACAACCACAAAGTATCACAAAGTAATAGATCTGCAGTATCCACATAGGTAAGTATCTGGGCTCCATACCATGATACCACCCTTTACCAGAAGGGAATGACATACCCTAAAGGGCGCGACCCTCATAACCTTGCCGCATCTTTCCTGTTTCGACCATTTCCGGGGTGTGAGGTCCTGATGCAGTCTCGTCCACAAAGCTACGCTTTGTGCAACAAAGCCATGCTTTGGGTCAACAGATGACCAAAGCAATGATCACAAAGATAAATGATCAAACAAATGATCATATCACAAATGATCAACCAATGATCATCACACAGCAGCACTCAGCATGCCACATTACCAAATTGGGAATATCACTGATAAATATCAACTACAAAACCTCTGAGTTCGTACGTCTCAGAGAAGGGTGTTAAGCTAAGAGAATAAATTCTCCGCCACCAAGCAGAAATGTATTTGATAGAGATCAGATAACATCTCAAAGTGTAATGTCGGACATACAACCATACAAGTCTGTTCCGGGTTCGAACAGAACCGAAGGCACTTCCGAAGAAGCCCTTGCAAATCCGGGTATCCACAATCCCGATCGGACTTCCCATCACTAAGGAGAACTCTATACCGGAGCAACTCAGTGCAGAGTCAATCGATAGGTTATCCTATCGTTCTCACAAATACCCGGTCTTCACCACCGGTCTTCAAATGCAATCCATAACGTCGTATCACTAATCGGAATGGGTTATATGACACAAGGTCCTCTCCCGGCTAAACCGAATAGTAAGCGCCATATTTTAAAACATATGGATATGGGATTTTAGCTAAGTCACAACTTATAAAATCCAAAACTTTCTTTCAAATGGTTAAACAAATTACCATTTTAAATCTTTAAATAAAAAGATTAATTTCACAAAGTTTCACCAAATTTCACAAAGATCTATTCATAGATTTCAAAACAATTCTCATTTCAATTGGATTAACCCAATTAAATCTTTAAATTAAAGATTTATAGCTTTCAAAACGTGTTTCCAAAGATTTATTCATAACTTGGAAAACTATTTCCATTTTAGACTTGAAATCCTTTAACACAAATTGGAAATTCATTCCTATGTGAAAGCAAATCTAATTTATACAAGTTGAAATCTTGAGTTGGATTTAAATTTCAAAACATCACCTTTAAAATGGTTTAAAACCCATATAACCCATTTGTAAGTTGAATAACTTTTTCTTTTAACCCTAGATCCCAAATCATCGAATTCAATTTCAAATATTGAATTCAAATTTAAATTAATTCATTTAAATTCCAAGATTCGATCAAGTTATTTAAAATAACTATCATTTTTGAAAACTCATTTTCAAAAGCTTCAATTCCAATTCCAAAACTAATTTGGATTCAAAAATCAAATTTTTAAAAACAATTTCAAAAATCTGTGACTTAACAAATTTCCACGTGCAATCCATATTTGTGTGTGTATAAGTGTGGTTGGGGGGTTTTACACAATAGAAGTGCAACATCATCAATCAGCACAGATTAAATCATTACAATTCGATGTGGGATTCGGATAACCAAATGGAATCCGACTCCCTGTCGCATCGAAACTCAAATGTCGTTTTACAGGTCAAAGGGTATGCATAACAATATATATATATCACAGATATGACAGCTTAGCACAAAACATCACATAGCATCAAATCACATATCAAATATATCAATCCATCACAGAACATTCATTAACAATCAAACATCTTTAATTAAGATGAATAAACCGTGTGGTTATAAATTTATTACCCACATAATTACTTCTATTTGTAATCTTTAAATCAATGATTAATTATCATTAACTATAATTAATTAAGTCTTAACCATCTTCATTTATTAATCATTTATTAAATAAATTATCTTAATTTATTTATCCTTTAATTGTAATTAATTAATCTTAATTGCTTATTTCTCAATTAATTACTTTAACAAATAAACTTTTAATTATTGATTAATTAAATCTTAGTTAAAATTAATTGTCCTTAATAAATAGATTTATTATTCCTTAATTAATTTCAACAATTAATTATTCCTTAATTAATAATGATTTCTCAATCATTTTTAAGTTAATTAACCTTAATCTATTTTTCTTGATTCAATTATCTTAATTAATTAACCACATAAATTAATTTTACCTTAAAATAATTAACCCTAATATCTGATAAATCAATCTTTAATTATCTACTATAATTACTTTCACTAAGCAATGGTTACTTTATTTAATCATTTATTTATTACTTGATTAATTAATTATTAATCATTAATTAAAAACTAATTTTATTTAATAAATCATTCTTAATTACAAGTTAATTATTCAAAGAATAATTAATCCTAAACCCTTAATCCTTAATTACCTTAAGTAATCACTTATTTCATTAATTTATTAAATAATTTAATTATTCATTTAATTAACCTAATAATTAAATGAAATATAAATCATTCATTTATTAAAATCAATCTAAAATCCTTAATTGATGATAATTCCTTAATTATGAAAGAAATTTACAAAAGTTAAAATAAATTTCTTTTTAAAATTAAACCATTTAAATTTTTACATTATCAACCAAATTTGGTTTAAACTCTTAAATTTATAAAAATTAAATTCATTTTAAAACTAAGATTCAAAATTAGATTTGAATCAAATTTAACTTTATATAAACATTACTTCATATCTCAATTTCAAATTTAAATTCAAATTCTTTAAAATGCTTCTTACAATTACACCTTCCATTCAATGCAAATCACTTAATCATTTAAAAGAAATTTAAACTTAAATCTTTATTTTAAAACTGAAGTTTAAAATTTTAAATTCAGATTTAAAAACTCAGATTGAATTCATTTTGAATTTCCTAATTTAGATACTTAACCTTTCAATTTCAAATGCCAAAACACAATGCATTTATGCTTGAGATTTTCAAATCAAATTTAAATTTAAAAGCTTAAATGATTTCAAATCTCAAATAATCTTATTTGAATTCATATTCAAAATTTTCAGATTAAACTCCATCTCAATCTCCACTTGCAATTTAAATTCACTTTTACATTTTAAAACAGAAAAACAGTTCCTGTTAAATTTGAAAACCAAACTTTAAAATTTTCTGAATCTAAATTATTTCAAAGAAACAGAATTGAAACTTATTTGATTCCATGCTTAAATTCAGTTTCAAAATCTTAAGTCTCAATTTTAGTTTGTATTAAGTTCAAACTTTACAAAACTGGAAACAGTTTCCTTCTTCTTCTTTTTATTTTTTTTATTTTTTTTTATTTTAAACCAAATTTGAATTCCTGCATTCAAATTATTACAAAATAAGAATTCAAACAATTTGAATTCATTTTAAATTCAAGTTTAAATCCTAAGCTAAACTTTTAGTTTAAATTTAAACTTAACTTTCAATTTCAAAACTGCAAAGACAGGTTTCTGTTTTGCTAAAACCTGAAACAATGTACTCGAGTAAGCTAAAATTTTACTTCGGGTCATTCCTCTACTTGCTTCGAGTCATTTCCTATTTCCCCCGAGACCAACCCGAGTCGAAATCCCTGCAACCCAGAAACATCAACCCACCACCATCACAAACATGCACACACCCCTGTGCATTTGTAAACCACCTCCAGCCACCTCTAAACTACATCTCCGACCATCCCCTACCTATCAGTGACCACACTCACCTAACATCCCTCCATCTCCAGGAAGAACTGCAACATCCCAAATCCCCTAGATCGTCAGATAAAAACCCAAAACCCTTCTTTTGTTCAACCCAGAAAAACTCACTTAATCCCAAATTGAAAAAAATATATATGATTTTAGTGTTAAAAATCATGTTTAAGTTTATGAATTCAAATCTTGATTCTGAACTTATGGATTACCAAGTTTGGAATTTTACACATTTTTATTTTTCTCTCAGTCATTTTTGATTTCCAGGAAATTTCCAAAGACACTTCAATAATTTGACTGAAGTATAGTTTTAAATCTTTACATTGAGATGAAGCAACCCAGTTCTGTTTATAACCTATGCTTAAACAGAGATTGACTCAAGAGTTTGAATTTAAACTAAACAAGAACCCCTTTTTCTTTTTCTTTTACTGTATATTAATATTTCTAGGTAGTCTAGAAATAAAACATACTCAAGCTATTTTTAAAACTTAAGTCTGGGTTGTATAAACAATTTCATTTAAATCCTAAAGTCTAAGATAAACTTGAGAAGGAGATTTTAGTTTAAGAACAGGGTTTGAGAGCCTGTAAACATAGGAGCAGATATACATATATCTGTAAAATAGGCATGAACTAATATACTCAAGTACACAGTCATATCAACAACATTTCCAGAACAAGCTTCAAGCATCAAGCACAACATCACAGAACACAGGCCAATATAAGTGAGTTTGCTCACCTGGGTATTTGTACCAGAGAAGAACAGAGAGGAAACAAGCCTGCATTTTTTTTTTTTTTTTTTTTCTTTAATTCCTGAAGTTTAGATCTGCAAATTCATAAATACAGATCTTTGCTTAATTTCCTATTGCATTTGTTACTTATTTCATTAATTAACAAATAAAAGAATCAATTTACTTACAGTTTGTTTAATTCCAGAAAGGATTGCTTCTTCCAGGTGTTTTTTTTTTTTCCAGATTTAAAATCTTCTTCTTAAGATCTTGGAGTTTTAAACCTGTCAATTGTAAGTATAGATCTTTATTTCCCTTTTGTTTTGTTCATCCATTTCATAAATAAACAAAGTTTTTAAATCCTCCTTACTTACAGTTTAAATGGCAGAGAAGTATACCAAAACAGTTTTAATTTTTTTATTTTCTCTGCAACTTGAAATCCAGAGACCAAATTTAGCCTTGAACTTGATATTCCCTGCAACTTATTAAATAAAAATTGTTCAAATCTTGTTTTATTTATTGATTGCAACATAAAATCTAAAATTTAAAAAGAAATCTTCACTTGCCTTTAAATTGTGATCTTCCAGAGAGCTTGCATTTGCACTGGATTATGCTTCTAGATTTCCAGATTATCATTTTGTTTGTTTTCAAAGCTTCAGTTTGTAAACTTCATCAACTTGTTTGATTTGGAAGCACTTGAGCCTGATCTGTTCTTTGATCTTGCATTTGTTTTACTTGATTTTCTTTTGACTTAAACTTTGCTTTGATTGCTTGAAGACAGAGTTTTGATCTAGTATTTGAAAACTTAAAATTCTTTTCTCTCTGCAGCTATAATTTAGCCCAGAGAAAACTGCACTTCCATTTTAAACTCCTTGTCTTAATTGCTTCAGATTTATTTTGAAACTGAGTTTGAATCTTCTTGAATTCCAGATTTTTGTAATTTGCTTTAGGAATCATTGCCTGTTTTCCAGGTTGCAGACTTTGAAACTGTTTGAAGCCTTTATTTTTGCTTTGATTCTTTCAGATTGTTGAAACATAAGCTTTATTTTGATTTGAATTTATTTTTGCCCGTTGATAATTCTCTGGTGTATAACTTCCAGGCTTTGAAAACTGGAAGAAAACTTTGTTTTAAATTGATTCAGGTTTGATTTTTTTTTTTTTTTTTTTTTTTTTTTCCTTTGGTTTTGTAGTTTCAGGTTTTGAGACAAATAAAAATAGCCTGGCATTTTTCATTTTTTTCTCTTGTGTATGATTTCAAATTCAAAATGAAAGAAAAGTGTATTTTGCCACTTGTAATCTGTATTAACACTTGTAAGTTTATGTAGTTCCTTTGGTTACAAATGTCATTTAAGATCAAATTGTGTTTGAACCCTTGTTTCAATAAATTTATAAATTTGGTATTAAACCTTCATCATTTTATAATTTGTAAATCACATTTTATACATTTTCAAACTATTATTTACACTTATACTTTTCAAAAGATATGTATATATTAAACTTTAAATATAAATTTCAAAATACATATTACATATGTATGCTATAAATTTGAAAACAAATTTCTATTAATTTTAAAAGATAGAGTTTCTCTTTCAAATCCAATATATACTATTTAAACATTTTTTTTTGTTTGTTCAACTTTTTAAAGTTTTTAATCTCTAATTTATTTTTAATACATTTTATTTTGAAATTCAATATTGTTCTACAATTCACTTATTCTTAAACTTGAAATTTAAATTTCTATTTAAAATCAAAATTATTTATCTATTCTAAGAATTTTCTAATTAATTCACAATTTATTTTCAAAAATAAATTTAATTGCCAAATTAAACTTGATAAATTTCAGGAATGTTACAGATTTCCCCCCTCAAAATAATTTCGTCCTCGAAATTGCAAAGAAGACGACAAAGAATAGATAATAGATAAAGAAATGATTGAACAGATCAGATCGAAATATTTATTCTGCATTCGGCTTACCAAATAAGAATATCGAAAATATGAGAACAAACTCATACAATATTACACAAGATATTTGGGTTCACCTGTCTACGAATATGCAAGGGCATTGATTAGTTCGAAGGGATAACTAATCGTTCGTAGAATATATCAGTCCCCAAAGAATAGATAGATAGATCAAATCTTCATATTAGTTAACAAATTTACTTAATTTAAAATTTCCAATTTATTTAATATTATAAATTTCAAATTCATTAGAGTTTAGATCGAAAAGCTGATAAGAAACGGATGAAGATACGAAGTAAGAATTTTCTACAACGATTCGTAAGGCCATCATCACACCGAAACTTCTTTCTGGAGCTGTCACGAAGCAATCAAAAGAATACGAAATCGAATCAAAGGAGATTGATAGAGAAAAGTTGTTTCCACTGTTGCAGGGTATTGACCATTTGTAGTGGTACTCCCCTGTCCCCTATCTCGTTCTCTTCTCGCACTCATACTTACTATCAGTGAATAGCAAGAGAATTTACTGAGGCATTCGAACGGATATCTTAGGGATATACTCATTCTAGGGTATACTTCACCCTATCTCTAATGAGCTACTTAATGTGTTATACTCCTGAGCTAAGGTTTTAACCATCAGCTCTGATACCACTTATAACGACCCTGACTCGACCTTCGAAAATCGGCACCGAATACGACACTCGTATTCAAATGCCGCAGATCCAAACGTCGAACCTGGTTCGCCGGAGCTTATAACACATTAAGTAAATAACAAAGCGGAAGAAATGAATAATACATTTGATATATAACATTTGATACAATAACTGATACAACATGAATGGTACAACAGAATGGTACAATAGATATCAACATTATCAGAGATACAAAGAATAGCAGCGGAAATAAAAGATAACACCAGCAGCGGAACAAATCTCCAAAATAGTCTTCAAGGAAGAACTCCAGTATCGGTAATCTCCAAAGCACCAATCCAGAATAGCTCGAACTCCCAAATCAAGATGAAGAGAAGCAACTCGATCCAAATGCGATTGCCAAATCCTAAGGCTGAAAGCTATCGAATCTACACCTATTACTGATTATCTGAAAACCCCAGCTCTAGACTGCCCGTGTGGAAATAGTGGGCACCCAGAGTTTAGGAAAGGAACAATAAACTCCAGGTCAGTCATGGGACTGGTATGAGCAAACAAAAACATTTGGTCTTTTAAAACAAACAAAAGAATTTAAATTTGAAATCCGCAATGCTTTTTGAAAAATGAAACTACCATAAGGCCTCCCGGCACACACACAATGCAAACGCACACATGGGGGAGATTTCTCCTTATGATAGTCAAACATGCTTACTACGAGAAAAATTCTTTGATATTATTACTAGTGCATAGTGGAAAATCTTTTGAAAGTATAATATAAATCCTAGCCAGCATAGGTACCATGATACTATGCCTACTATAGCTGCCATGTTAAATGGCAGGTTCTACAACTAAAACCGTACAAGGCGCGTATTGGATGAATGGATTTCCAACAAATGGTCAGGCTAAGGAACTTCCTACTGCCACATGGGATCGCCTCTGGCGGGACGTCCCGAGAACTAACGTTACGGTTAGATCTCTGCCAACACAAGGCCGGGTTACCTCTGTAACTAGGTAACTACTACACGAATATGCCATCCCCCGGTCCTTTGGGACCTTTATCCGAGCGCTCGCAACAACAACCACAAAGTATCACAAAGTAATAGATCTGCAGTATCCACATAGGTAAGTATCTGGGCTCCATACCATGATACCACCCTTTACCAGAAGGGAATGACATACCCTAAAGGGCGCGACCCTCATAACCTTGCCGCATCTTTCCTGTTTCGACCATTTCCGGGGTGTGAGGTCCTGATGCAGTCTCGTCCACAAAGCTACGCTTTGTGCAACAAAGCCATGCTTTGGGTCAACAGATGACCAAAGCAATGATCACAAAGATAAATGATCAAACAAATGATCATATCACAAATGATCAACCAATGATCATCACACAGCAGCACTCAGCATGCCACATTACCAAATTGGGAATATCACTGATAAATATCAACTACAAAACCTCTGAGTTCGTACGTCTCAGAGAAGGGTGTTAAGCTAAGAGAATAAATTCTCCGCCACCAAGCAGAAATGTATTTGATAGAGATCAGATAACATCTCAAAGTGTAATGTCGGACATACAACCATACAAGTCTGTTCCGGGTTCGAACAGAACCGAAGGCACTTCCGAAGAAGCCCTTGCAAATCCGGGTATCCACAATCCCGATCGGACTTCCCATCACTAAGGAGAACTCTATACCGGAGCAACTCAGTGCAGAGTCAATCGATAGGTTATCCTATCGTTCTCACAAATACCCGGTCTTCACCACCGGTCTTCAAATGCAATCCATAACGTCGTATCACTATTCGGAATGGGTTATATGACACAAGGTCCTCTCCCGGCTAAACCGAATAGTAAGCGCCATATTTTAAAACATATGGATATGGGATTTTAGCTAAGTCACAACTTATAAAATCCAAAACTTTCTTTCAAATGGTTAAACAAATTACCATTTTAAATCTTTAAATAAAAAGATTAATTTCACAAAGTTTCACCAAATTTCACAAAGATCTATTCATAGATTTCAAAACAATTCTCATTTCAATTGGATTAACCCAATTAAATCTTTAAATTAAAGATTTATAGCTTTCAAAACGTGTTTCCAAAGATTTATTCATAACTTGGAAAACTATTTCCATTTTAGACTTGAAATCCTTTAACACAAATTGGAAATTCATTCCTATGTGAAAGCAAATCTAATTTATACAAGTTGAAATCTTGAGTTGGATTTAAATTTCAAAACATCACCTTTAAAATGGTTTAAAACCCATATAACCCATTTGTAAGTTGAATAACTTTTTCTTTTAACCCTAGATCCCAAATCATCGAATTCAATTTCAAATATTGAATTCAAATTTAAATTAATTCATTTAAATTCCAAGATTCGATCAAGTTATTTAAAATAACTATCATTTTTGAAAACTCATTTTCAAAAGCTTCAATTCCAATTCCAAAACTAATTTGGATTCAAAAATCAAATTTTTAAAAACAATTTCAAAAATCTGTGACTTAACAAATTTCCACGTGCAATCCATATTTGTGTGTGTATAAGTGTGGTTGGGGGGTTTTACACAATAGAAGTGCAACATCATCAATCAGCACAGATTAAATCATTACAATTCGATGTGGGATTCGGATAACCAAATGGAATCCGACTCCCTGTCGCATCGAAACTCAAATGTCGTTTTACAGGTCAAAGGGTATGCATAACAATATATATATATCACAGATATGACAGCTTAGCACAAAACATCACATAGCATCAAATCACATATCAAATATATCAATCCATCACAGAACATTCATTAACAATCAAACATCTTTAATTAAGATGAATAAACCGTGTGGTTATAAATTTATTACCCACATAATTACTTCTATTTGTAATCTTTAAATCAATGATTAATTATCATTAACTATAATTAATTAAGTCTTAACCATCTTCATTTATTAATCATTTATTAAATAAATTATCTTAATTTATTTATCCTTTAATTGTAATTAATTAATCTTAATTGCTTATTTCTCAATTAATTACTTTAACAAATAAACTTTTAATTATTGATTAATTAAATCTTAGTTAAAATTAATTGTCCTTAATAAATAGATTTATTATTCCTTAATTAATTTCAACAATTAATTATTCCTTAATTAATAATGATTTCTCAATCATTTTTAAGTTAATTAACCTTAATCTATTTTTCTTGATTCAATTATCTTAATTAATTAACCACATAAATTAATTTTACCTTAAAATAATTAACCCTAATATCTGATAAATCAATCTTTAATTATCTACTATAATTACTTTCACTAAGCAATGGTTACTTTATTTAATCATTTATTTATTACTTGATTAATTAATTATTAATCATTAATTAAAAACTAATTTTATTTAATAAATCATTCTTAATTACAAGTTAATTATTCAAAGAATAATTAATCCTAAACCCTTAATCCTTAATTACCTTAAGTAATCACTTATTTCATTAATTTATTAAATAATTTAATTATTCATTTAATTAACCTAATAATTAAATGAAATATAAATCATTCATTTATTAAAATCAATCTAAAATCCTTAATTGATGATAATTCCTTAATTATGAAAGAAATTTACAAAAGTTAAAATAAATTTCTTTTTAAAATTAAACCATTTAAATTTTTACATTATCAACCAAATTTGGTTTAAACTCTTAAATTTATAAAAATTAAATTCATTTTAAAACTAAGATTCAAAATTAGATTTGAATCAAATTTAACTTTATATAAACATTACTTCATATCTCAATTTCAAATTTAAATTCAAATTCTTTAAAATGCTTCTTACAATTACACCTTCCATTCAATGCAAATCACTTAATCATTTAAAAGAAATTTAAACTTAAATCTTTATTTTAAAACTGAAGTTTAAAATTTTAAATTCAGATTTAAAAACTCAGATTGAATTCATTTTGAATTTCCTAATTTAGATACTTAACCTTTCAATTTCAAATGCCAAAACACAATGCATTTATGCTTGAGATTTTCAAATCAAATTTAAATTTAAAAGCTTAAATGATTTCAAATCTCAAATAATCTTATTTGAATTCATATTCAAAATTTTCAGATTAAACTCCATCTCAATCTCCACTTGCAATTTAAATTCACTTTTACATTTTAAAACAGAAAAACAGTTCCTGTTAAATTTGAAATCCAAACTTTAAAATTTTCTGAATCTAAATTATTTCAAAGAAACAGAATTGAAACTTATTTGATTCCATGCTTAAATTCAGTTTCAAAATCTTAAGTCTCAATTTTAGTTTGTATTAAGTTCAAACTTTACAAAACTGGAAACAGTTTCCTTCTTCTTCTTTTTATTATTATTTTTTTTTTTATTTTAAACCAAATTTGAATTCCTGCATTCAAATTATTACAAAATAAGAATTCAAACAATTTGAATTCATTTTAAATTCAAGTTTAAATCCTAAGCTAAACTTTTAGTTTAAATTTAAACTTAACTTTCAATTTCAAAACTGCAAAGACAGGTTTCTGTTTTGCTAAAACCTGAAACAATGTACTCGAGTAAGCTAAAATTTTACTTCGGGTCATTCCTCTACTTGCTTCGAGTCATTTCCTATTTCCCCCGAGACCAACCCGAGTCGAAATCCCTGCAACCCAGAAACATCAACCCACCACCATCACAAACATGCACACACCCCTGTGCATTTGTAAACCACCTCCAGCCACCTCTAAACTACATCTCCGACCATCCCCTACCTATCAGTGACCACACTCACCTAACATCCCTCCATCTCCAGGAAGAACTGCAACATCCCAAATCCCCTAGATCGTCAGATAAAAACCCAAAACCCTTCTTTTGTTCAACCCAGAAAAACTCACTTAATCCCAAATTGAAAAAAATATATATGATTTTAGTGTTAAAAATCATGTTTAAGTTTATGAATTCAAATCTTGATTCTGAACTTATGGATTACCAAGTTTGGAATTTTACACATTTTTATTTTTCTCTCAGTCATTTTTGATTTCCAGGAAATTTCCAAAGACACTTCAATAATTTGACTGAAGTATAGTTTTAAATCTTTACATTGAGATGAAGCAACCCAGTTCTGTTTATAACCTATGCTTAAACAGAGATTGACTCAAGAGTTTGAATTTAAACTAAACAAGAACCCCTTTTTCTTTTTCTTTTACTGTATATTAATATTTCTAGGTAGTCTAGAAATAAAACATACTCAAGCTATTTTTAAAACTTAAGTCTGGGTTGTATAAACAATTTCATTTAAATCCTAAAGTCTAAGATAAACTTGAGAAGGAGATTTTAGTTTAAGAACAGGGTTTGAGAGCCTGTAAACATAGGAGCAGATATACATATATCTGTAAAATAGGCATGAACTAATATACTCAAGTACACAGTCATATCAACAACATTTCCAGAACAAGCTTCAAGCATCAAGCACAACATCACAGAACACAGGCCAATATAAGTGAGTTTGCTCACCTGGGTATTTGTACCAGAGAAGAACAGAGAGGAAACAAGCCTGCATTTTTTTTTTTTTTCTTTTCTTTAATTCCTGAAGTTTAGATCTGCAAATTCATAAATACAGATCTTTGCTTAATTTCCTATTGCATTTGTTACTTATTTCATTAATTAACAAATAAAAGAATCAATTTACTTACAGTTTGTTTAATTCCAGAAAGGATTGCTTCTTCCAGGTGTTTTTTTTTTTCCAGATTTAAAATCTTCTTCTTAAGATCTTGGAGTTTTAAACCTGTCAATTGTAAGTATAGATCTTTATTTCCCTTTTGTTTTGTTCATCCATTTCATAAATAAACAAAGTTTTTAAATCCTCCTTACTTACAGTTTAAATGGCAGAGAAGTATACCAAAACAGTTTTAATTTTTTTATTTTCTCTGCAACTTGAAATCCAGAGACCAAATTTAGCCTTGAACTTGATATTCCCTGCAACTTATTAAATAAAAATTGTTCAAATCTTGTTTTATTTATTGATTGCAACATAAAATCTAAAATTTAAAAAGAAATCTTCACTTGCCTTTAAATTGTGATCTTCCAGAGAGCTTGCATTTGCACTGGATTATGCTTCTAGATTTCCAGATTATCATTTTGTTTGTTTTCAAAGCTTCAGTTTGTAAACTTCATCAACTTGTTTGATTTGGAAGCACTTGAGCCTGATCTGTTCTTTGATCTTGCATTTGTTTTACTTGATTTTCTTTTGACTTAAACTTTGCTTTGATTGCTTGAAGACAGAGTTTTGATCTAGTATTTGAAAACTTAAAATTCTTTTCTCTCTGCAGCTATAATTTAGCCCAGAGAAAACTGCACTTCCATTTTAAACTCCTTGTCTTAATTGCTTCAGATTTATTTTGAAACTGAGTTTGAATCTTCTTGAATTCCAGATTTTTGTAATTTGCTTTAGGAATCATTGCCTGTTTTCCAGGTTGCAGACTTTGAAACTGTTTGAAGCCTTTATTTTTGCTTTGATTCTTTCAGATTGTTGAAACATAAGCTTTATTTTGATTTGAATTTATTTTTGCCCGTTGATAATTCTCTGGTGTATAACTTCCAGGCTTTGAAAACTGGAAGAAAACTTTGTTTTAAATTGATTCAGGTTTGATTTTTTTTTTTTTTTTTTTTTTTTTTTTTTTCCTTTGGTTTTGTAGTTTCAGGTTTTGAGACAAATAAAAATAGCCTGGCATTTTTTTCTCTTGTGTATGATTTCAAATTCAAAATGAAAGAAAAGTGTATTTTGCCACTTGTAATCTGTATTAACACTTGTAAGTTTATGTAGTTCCTTTGGTTACAAATGTCATTTAAGATCAAATTGTGTTTGAACCCTTGTTTCAATAAATTTATAAATTTGGTATTAAACCTTCATCATTTTATAATTTGTAAATCACATTTTATACATTTTCAAACTATTATTTACACTTATACTTTTCAAAAGATATGTATATATTAAACTTTAAATATAAATTTCAAAATACATATTACATATGTATGCTATAAATTTGAAAACAAATTTCTATTAATTTTAAAAGATAGAGTTTCTCTTTCAAATCCAATATATACTATTTAAACATTTTTTTTTGTTTGTTCAACTTTTTAAAGTTTTTAATCTCTAATTTATTTTTAATACATTTTATTTTGAAATTCAATATTGTTCTACAATTCACTTATTCTTAAACTTGAAATTTAAATTTCTATTTAAAATCAAAATTATTTATCTATTCTAAGAATTTTCTAATTAATTCACAATTTATTTTCAAAAATAAATTTAATTGCCAAATTAAACTTGATAAATTTCAGGAATGTTACAGGTTTTATAAGAAAATTTTCTACTATTTGAAAATTATTTGAAATGAAAATATGCAGATATTTTCTTTGAAAAACGATGCAGTTAGAAATGTCTCAAAAATCATGTTCAACTAGTAATTTTTCTATCAACTAGATTACCAGTGTAATCTGCATCTGAATTTCTCTTTCACTCAAAATCATCATTAATTGAATTTGATCGATCAAACCATGAAGTGTGCACCGAAAATTTCAAACTCAATTTTAACAGCAATTTAAATAACATTCTCTTGAATTTGAATTGAAGCCGTGTTAATAATCAAAAACCGTGAATATAGAGTTAGCCGTATTGTAACCAAATGTATTATCCAACAAAACACTATTTTTAATCCAAACTAATATGTATGAAGTAATTCAAAGAATCTAGAGAATTTTATAGTGTTTTTGGCATAAGAATATAATTTGGGCAACTATGTTGAATAAGTCAGAGAGAAAATCATCATTTTTTCATCATCTCATTATTGGCTGATTTAATTCAGAATATGGTGCAGATTATCACATTTAATATATCGTTCAAATAAATATACCATTACCTGTTTTACCTTTACGATATTTTTTGTTGTTGTCCATTGTGATTCTGTCACCTTTATACTAGGCTAAGGAACTTTTCTTTGTTGCTCGGTGTGCTCTCGGAACAGCCAGAATCCAAGTAGCACTATTGTTGTTCCTTAGCCTGCCACCACACCTACACGATGAAAGATTTTTGTGACCTATTTGTTTTTATAGGTCCATGGTTATTAGTGGTAGAATATTTTGAAAAATAATTTTATGGAGACCCAAAACCATTTATATATGTTCCTTTCGGTACCCTAATTTGTTTAACTTTGAGAGATTTTATATTTGTGCCTTTTGGAACCCAAATCGGTATAGTTTTCACATGTTTGGGTCTATACCAACAACTATTTTGAGCGTGTCCATATTTTCTACAAATCGTGCACATAGAATTATCTTGATTAAAATTTCTTTCAACATTTTCAGAATGATTATATCCAAGTCCTTGTCTTACCGTATTAACAGTTTGCTTTCCAAATAGCATATTCAACGATTTTTCACTTTTTGAAAATTTATCTAAAGTCGTTGACAATTGTTGGACTTGTGTTTTGAGAGACTCATTTTCGTTTAACAATTGTGTGTACTTTTTAATAGAATTCTCTCTTCTAGTATTTTCATTCTCTTTTAAAATCAGAATTTCATTTTCAAGCGATTTCATTTTAATTTCTATTTTTTAATTTCTTCATCAAATGTTGGACACTTATCACACTTAGGGATCCTACTTTGATAGGTTTTAACTAATTGGTCAAGTTGTTTATTTAATTCTATCAAAGTGTCTTTTTGTGATTCAAGTTTAGCGTATTTTTCCCTAAGTCGTTCAAAACAGCCATTTACTTCGTGGAAATAAATAAGTAATTCAGAGTGAGTAAGTTTTGATAACTCGCTTGGCTCGTCATCGTCGCTATCGGTTATATTTCCATGAAAGCACATATCTGCTTTCTCACTCTCACTGCTAGAACTTTGATTATCTTCATCACTTGTATTCCACGTGGCTGTAAAAAATTTCCTTTTTGATTTCTTTTTAAAGTCGCATTGATTTTGGGGATAATTGGGCTTGATGTGTCCGGGTTGGTTGCACTTGTGACAGATGATCTTCTGTTCTTCAGAGTAGTCTAGTGCTTTGGATATTCTGCTTTTCGCTTTTTGAATTTGAGCTGAATTTCCATATTTGTAATTCCACTTTTTGAATTTCTTTATTAATAATGCCAGCTCAGCTGCTCCATCATCATCATCCTCATCACAACTGCTTTTTACCAATCCTGTTAAGCACATTTCTTTAACTGAGTCGGTTGTGGAGGACTTCTTATTGCTGTTGACTTTGGCACTATATATTGCAATTAAAGTATTCCAGATTTTCTGTGCATTTTCACAATGAGAGATGAAATTAAAATTATCCTGATTAATATGAGAATATAATATATGCATAGCAAGAGCATTAATTGAGATAATTTTCTCGTCATTTATATCACACCCATTTTCAATAATATCCCAACATTTAATATTAACAGATTTTAAATAAAATTCCATTTTCAATTTCCAGTTTCCAATTCAAAAAATCCGTTCCATCGAAAATAGGACGAATAATATTAGAACGACCCTCAACAAAAGTAGCCACTTTAAAAATTCAAATTTTTAAAACAAAAATTAGTTTTTGAAAAATCAAAATTTTAAATCAAAATTGGCTTTTGTTCCTAGCTCTGATACCACTTGTTGGATCGATTTCACCCTAGAGGGAGGGGGGGTAAATAGGGTAATACTATAAGTTATAAAAATTTATTGCGGAAGCTTATAAAATATTCAACACAGTTCACAGCAGAATAATAGCAGCACAGATATCGCAGAACAGAAACAGAACAACACAGAATTTACCCAGCTTCGGCAAAACCCTACCTACGTGCTGCCCTCAAGGTTTCTACTAGAAATTAGTTAGTCAGACGCTTACACACATAAACTCGCGACACCTACTATCGGCTAAACCTAACTCTACGCTCAAAACCCTGCCACAACTCAGCCACTGAGTTGCGAACTCTCAAACTACGCCACGTAGTTTGTCCCCTAGTCACACGACTAGAAATTAAAACGGTTTAAAATTTAAAAACAAATTTAAAAAGCAATTTAAAAGACAAAAGACAATTAAACCCTAATTAAACTTCAAAACAAAAAGGGTCGGCCCTTTTTTTATTTTATTTCGACCGTCTCCTTCTATTTCTTCGGCCCAATTCTTTTTGAGACAATGGCGGCTTCGTTTATTCTCCGTTCGTTCCGATGTGAAAATTAGGGCTTTTTCAATTAAAGTCACCGCTTTTGATTACTCGATCGAAATAGATATTTATTACGTAGTTTGCCTTGTTGATCGCTTGTTTCTCTGATTTGCTCACGGCTCTTCAATTTGGATCAAGTTCGTCTACGATTTCGGTAAGTACTTTATTCATTTTGCTTTGCTGGTTTTGGCTTGCTTGAACTCGATGCTGAAATTGCTGATGATGATTTATTTATATAGGGTTTATAACCCCAGATTTGCGTTCGTACAAATATATTTGAATTTGTCAATTTCATTTGATCGGCCATTCAATTTCACTTTGATGCTGATGATTTTTCTGACTTCTTCTATTTACTTGAATAATCACGGTGTTGATTTTGACTTGGTTTGTTTACTTAGCTATCACGGCACCGTTGAATTTCGTGGCCACCACGGCTTGGTTGCATTTGACTTCGGTCATAGTTTGGTTTCATGAATTTCTCGTTGACTTGGGTATGCTTCCACGACTTTGATACTTACATTGTTCATCCCGACTTGGCTTGACTTTGTTCACTGACCTGTACATGTTGTTGCTTGATTATGGTCTCTCACTTTGTTCATCATATTAAGTACGATCAGTTGTTCACCGCTTCAAATTGATTTTGTTCAACTTGAAATTGTTTTGATTTCTGGCACTTGTTCATTTTCGGCCATTTGTGTCAACTTGTACTTGTTTGACTTTGTTAAAGTCACGGCTTTGACTTTGGTTACTCAGTTGAGTCATCATGTATACACTTGATAATCATTTTGTATTGCACTGCATCACCACTGTTGCAAGTGTTCTTTGTTTTCAGTAACTCCAGTCAGTAGCTTATGGCTTGAATGAATCTTTACTGACTTGTACATTTGAGTCTTTATTATCTGTACTCGATTCTGCTGCATATATGTATCGTTTCTTCATCACTGATTTGGTTTGAACTACCCGCGGCCTTATTTTTTGGTTCGAGACTTCATGTAATTGTTTTGGTAAATTCACTTGATACTGTCACATGCTACTTGGTCACTGTTGCATAAATGTTGAACTCATTCCTCTACTGTGGCCTTCGACTTTACACTTTCTGGACGTGAATTTGTAGTCTTTATATTGTCACTGTAATGTATCTTCAACCTAATAGCACTTGCTTTGATTCGATATGATAATTGTCACTTCTTGTATTCTTCAGGCAGCTTGCATATTGTTGGTCTCTGATTCATTGTTGTTGCCTTTTGTATATTTTGATTTCCATATCCTGTGCACTGATATCTGTAGCTTGCATGATGCATTTCTTTGTTTCATATGTTTTGGTTTCAACTTGACTTGATGCTGGTTTGAGGCTGTACTTGCATGTGAGTTGTATTCATGTATGATCATCATGTTTGTTTATTTGTATCTTTGTTTGCATATGTATAACGAGAGCTTGAATTTGTACTATTTAAAATTGTAATAAATATTGTTTTGAATAAAATTTCTATTTGAATTCAAATTCTGTGTTATTTAATTTTATTCAGCAAATATTTATTTAATCTGTGAAAAATGAAATAGTACGTTACCAAATATATTTAAACGAATATATGTATGTTTATTATCATCAAACAAAAAAATCATATAATCGCATATTCAACACAGTCAAGCATAGTAACTGATGCCACCATAATTATACATGACTATAAATTGGAGAGTAAGCTCAAATTAGTCGATAACTATATATACCATTGACTCTAAGTCACATCAAAAGGCAATAGACTCATATAGTTCTCATCTCGACTCAAAGGTGGGCATGAATAATACGTGATCTATTTTAGTAGCTATCTCTATCTTTCTCTGAACAAACTTTAATAGGTAATTATAATTAGCATACAAGCAACCAAATACACAACAAGTAGTAGCAGTTGATAGTAATTTACAAACATTCAACCAAACATACAAACAAGCAACAACTTGTGGTAAGATTCAATAGCAATTAATAATCAAATAACAGTAAGAAGCGATAAGCAACAACAAGAATCAACTTTATCTTATCATCAAATTCCATATGAATTTTTCTCAAATTAGTAATAGTGCAATATTCAATCCTTAATTAGTCCTAAGTCGTAATTAAAAGAGTCATGTAGCATTATATATTTGATAAGTGGGATCCACTCATCAAAACTATGGTCCAAATCCTGAAACTACTCGCTGTCCAGAAAGATGCATGCCTAAAACTATGAGTTTCAACCTACTTCCTGATCTATATCATAGCCCTCATCATCACCTTCGATTTGTTGCTGGTATCGTTGAATTGCGTTAAGATTTGAGGAAGTTATGCACTTTTCACTAAAGGTAGTTTTTGAGAAACTATTGGAAGAAGTAATTTCTAAATTAATGAATGTATGTGGTGTTTCTGGGCCTATTTATAGATTTAAAGAAATTTCCATTGCAAACTTTAGGTTAAAACTCAAATTAGCCCAAAGCCCACCTATAATGACCCGCCAATTTATCACTTTGATAAATTGTATTTATTTTTAAATTTATGCAGATAAAAAGATGATAATACAGATAATATT
Organism: Allium cepa; assembly: GCA_030765085.1. NCBI lineage: Eukaryota > Viridiplantae > Streptophyta > Magnoliopsida > Asparagales > Amaryllidaceae > Allium > Allium cepa. The sequence goes on from CM060943.1 coordinate 411,681,742, forward strand.
TTTCAAATGATAACAAGTAATAGTAATTTTATTTTGAGTAAATATTTTCTCGAAATTTATATCGATAAATATCACTGTATTCAAATAATTGATTTATTTAGTTTAAACTGAGATTTATAGATTTAGTAATTATTTTAATTATCCAAATGATAATTTTCAATTGTGATAATTCATTTTAAATAGTTATAAAGTGATAACAAATCATTTATAATACTTTTATGAAGATATGTATTTGATTTGAAAATATATGGAAAAATCGATATCGCTTTATCGGTATAATGGCAATTTTTGTAAATAATTTTTAATATTAATTTATACGGTTTTATAAAAGAAATGTGGTCATTTAATTAGTTTAAACGATAAGAAATTTATTTTTTAATTTTGTTTACAAATATATGTACGTTAATAAATAAGTAAAAATGTGGCCGATAATTGGTTTTTCGAATTTCAACAATTTAACGAACAAAATTTGTTTGAAGTGTTATGCACTTACATGTACATACATATATATGTCACATGCATATGATAACATGCACGCATATACATAAACACACACACACATAAATATTACAAAAATGATCTAATAACTTAAGCTTAACCTTTAAGTAACCATAAAGCAGATATCACTTCATTGTACCACACCATCAACTCACATCAACCATCACATGGCTTTGGAGTGGAAGCCATGCGTTAGAAGCTAGGGAAGGGGTATAGGATAGGGGTATTTAGGTAATTATGCAATATAATAATTTATTCCAAGTTGTTTCTATAAATACCACTCCTCTTCTCATAAAAATCCTAACACCATTCCACTGCTTCCTCTTCTTTTAAAGCTTTCTAAAAGCCTCTTTAGTGGCTTCTTATTCATAAGAAATATATTAGAAAGGTGAGAAAAAATATATCGAATAAAAGTGGAAAATGTTTACACTAGTCTATAATATCGATCCACTTGAAAACTAGTTCTAAACACCTCCTTTGCTCTTCCAAAGTCCACGACCACCACCCCACAACACTTAGGCCATGAGCACAAAGTCTAGGTTGAGCCACTACAAAGGTTCAAAGCTAATTTTGGGAGTTTAATTTCGTGATAGCGGAGCTATAGCCGATTTTCTATTAGCTCGAAGGAAAATGAAGGTGAGAACTCCTAAACTATTATTATATATGTTGGATGATGATATGATGTTTGCAAATGGATGTTTAATATGCTTTGATCATCAAGTTTGGATTATTTCATACGAACGTTGAAGATATATGCAAGTCACGGAAATACACGTCGATAAGTACAAATGAAATTACTTTCCTTAAATTAATGAATGGGTATATAAGGAATGTTAAACCTATTTAAAATGGTTTAAAAATTAGTTTAAAATGTTTTATAAATATTTTAAAGTGTTTTGGTGAAATTTGAATGAGAATTGAAAATTTAGTCAAAAATAGGCGCATCGCGTAACGGAAGTTTGCAATTTTACGCCATAAAAGCCAAACCAGCGTAAAAGATGGCGTATAGATCAAAATTCTTCAAGATAAGAATTTTTCAAATTATTATATCCATATTTCTCCAAAGAAGAAAGAAAATCGAGATTTCGATGAGTAGATTTTGAGATATGAGTAAAACAAGCTTTTTGAAAAATCGTAGTTTTACATTTCAAGATCCAAAGCTGAATTTCTTTGAAATTGATGTTTTAAAATTGTTTGAAATAAATTATATAAATCTTTTAAAATGTTTTAAAAGTGATTTAAGTATTGAAAATGAATTTTCATATAATAAAAAGTCGTTTTGATCAATATAACTTAAAATAGCACCTCCCGCGGCACTTTGTCCCAGCACTTTTCTATAACCTTTGAAAAGTAGCTCTAAACTTAACAATTCTTTTCCATATCTTTGATGAATTTTTTCAAAAGGATAATTAAGTGTTTTAATAATGATAGATTTTTAGCTTATTTATGAGAGTTTAAACAAATGTTTGAAGAAAAGCAATTATAAGTAAGTGGTTTAATGTTCGCTCTACAAGCCGACAAGAAGACTGGAGTTTTCTATTCGTGAGATCTGGATGTGAGGTGCTTAAATTAAGAAAATGTTCAGGAGCAACCAGTGCCCTGGCTCACCTGGCCTCTTCCCTAAGCGAGGGATAGATAAGGTCAAAATGCCGGAAACGTGTTAAGTGTAAAAAGATTTAAATTTTCCAAATTAAATACAACTTTGATTATATAGAGATGATCTTCTTATACTTGGTGTTATAACTCAAAGAGGGACTTCGTGTTGTTCATGTAATTTAAAAGGTTATTGCGCCGTTATTCCGCCCATTGTATTTGTTAAATATGGAAATTGACATTAAATAGAATTAGATGATTTATATAGATTCTACTTATTTAATATCTTACTGGATTTTGGATTAACATCCTAGATAACATGGTTTTAACTCAATCAAAATTGTGAGTTTTGAATTAAGAGACCTTCGTTAAGATTTAAAAGAGATGATTTTGGAAATGTTTTCTTAAGTAAAAAATAAAATGATTTTGAATTAATCCAAGTTTAAAAAGGGTTTTAAGTAATCTAGGAATTAATAAGAGAGGTTTAGTTATTCCGTATATAGAGGCAAGAATGTTTTAGAAATATATATCTTTAGAAGAGATTTTGATAAAAGACCTAATCAATTAAAAGAATGATCCCCTATTCACAGGACACTTATTTATCGATGGTTGGTTCGGCGAAACCGGGGTTAGATTTGGGTAAATTCCTATCCGAAAACCACTTCGGACGAATGCATGCATTCCAAAAATGAAGACTGGATAAAGAAAATGAAGGATGAAGACCGAAGATTTTCAGGGTGAAAAGACCGCTTGTTGATAATTCTGGTTAGCTCCCATATACTAAAGTAGTAGTGGTCCCTTCATTTTTGAAACTCTTTGGATTGCAAGGGCTGCTCTCTACTAACGATAGTAGGAGGAGTGCGTTAGGATTCGTTCAGTCCCAGAGCAAAGTTGTATGGATGGATGTCTGATATTTCATTCTTGAGAGTTCATCTTTGACTTTTATAACATACATCTATTTGGTAGCGGAGAAGACAACTTCGCTTAGCTTAACACCTTTCTCTGAGACGTATGAGCTCCAGGGTTGTATGTTTGTGGAAGTCAATAGTGATTGATGGAATGGAAATGTAGCATTTAAAGTGGAAAATGATATGTGAAAGGCAATCATTACCTCAAGCCTCACACCAAGAAATGACCGAAATAGGGTAGATGTGGCAAGGCTATGTGGTTCGCAACTATTAGGATATGATCATTCCCTTCTTGATATAGTTCTACCCACTATGACGTTCGGGTTTAAATTATTGTGGATGTATGTTGTGAGGATCCTCGGATAGGTCGGTAACAACTGGGGTGATGACATATTCTGTACTGTAACGACCCCGAATTTTATATAAATTTAAATTGATAATTTATATAATTTTTAAATTTAAATTAATAATTAAATGAATTTTTGAATAAAAATTTGTTGAATTAATTATAAATGGAAGTGAGTTTCCCCGATTTAAATAAAAATTATATTAAGTCGTATGGATTTGAAAATTTGTATATATGTGAATATATATGTATATATTGGATTTTAAATAAATTCTTAAATAAATGATTTTGAAATTTTAAATAATATACTTTGGACACAAGTATAAAAATAAATAAATAAATTGATTTAAAAATTTATAAATGATGATAATTTGAGTTATATAAAATATATGTGTACATAGAGAAATGTAAAACAATAATTTTTAAAGTAAAATTTATGATAGATATTTAAACTAAAAATAGAAGTAAAAAGAATAAGTAAAAGAGATAAGAAAAAACTACTTATCAATATTAAGTGAAAAATATAAAATAAAATATACGTTGTAAATTTAATACGTATGTTAGAAATATGATTAGAAGATAAATTACAAAACAATACAATATATTCAAGTGTGAACAATAAAAAGACAAGTATCTAAAAGCAAATACAAAGCAACCTATGTAAATGAAAAATATAAAGTATATATATTTACATAAGTAATAAAGCTTGCATAATATACAAAGAAAATAAAAGAGATGTGTATGCAGGCAAATAGAAAGTAAGTATAAAAACATAAACAAACTGTACAAGCTTATAAAACAAATATAAAAAAAATACAAGTATGTAGGCAAGCATGGGAAAGAAGTACACATGCATTTAATGTTTACACCTCTAGCCCATAACTAAAGTCAGTTCCTTGCTATTTATCAAACAACAGTATATCACCACCCTATACAAGATTTGTATACCCTGTATACTTTAACTTCATATACACCACCCTCTTCACCTCAGTTTCATTTCTAAAAACTGAGAAAAAAATGGATGAAGCAAATATCATATTCACACTTAAACAAAATTCAAACTATTTAAAGCTTTAGGCAGCTAAAAACACAAATTGGATTGCTTCTCTGTTCAATTTCCAGTTTCCAACCCATCAAGTTTTTATTTCTGCTTCATCAGCCAAGTGAGTAACTTTTATCTTCAAGCTTGATCTACCTTTATGTGTGAATGCATGAAAAAAATCCTTGGAAATATGATGAGTAGTTTGTCTTCTTGTTTGTTTAGGGATGAAGGCATGTATATATGTATAATAATATTGTATGCATGTCTGTTAACAACATATATCAGCTCTGTTTCTAATTATAGAGTTTAAAAACAGACCAAAATCTCAAAACTCCTTATCTAATGACTATTAGATTTTAAATTTTAAACAAGACGAGTTGGTGAAATTATAATTTAAGTTTTAAAAACATGTTGAAGTATTCAAAGTTTTGAAATTCCTATGGAACAAGAAACACAGTAGCAATTCTTAATAACATGATATTACCAAATGATGTAATTGGCTAATTTGAGTATATATCTTGAATTGTCTTAGAAAAACATGATTTTTAAAAAGAAAACCATAAATTTTAATGTTGTATTGGGTGAGAAACCTTCAATAGATCGGAAATTGGTTTGGAGGCAATTTCTAGTGATCATTGGGGGATGAGGCCTCGGGGTTCTCTGGGATGGGAGAGGAGTGATCGGCGATTCAAGGAAAAATGCTAGGTGGGTGAGCAGATGGACGTGGTGGAGGCGGCGAGCAGAAGAAGGTTGTAACCCTAGTTTTATGTAGGACGAAGGATTCGATTCGTTCATCACCGATAGTGCATCGGGTTGCAAGCCACTTTGGGTGATGGAAGAGGGGAGGTAGTCAAAGTCGTAGCCGAAATTTCAAGCTCTCTGGTGGTCGAGGCGGCGTGGACGAGGCGATGTTGACAGGTTTGAGGAGTACCTGCTCCTTTTTGTTCCAGGTTTGGGTTTGCGAACTCATTCTCGAGTTCGAGAAGAAGGTGGCGTTCTGAGGGTCGGAGGATGGGTTGTTGATGATAGCCGACCTGTTCGACATCGTGGCGGCGACCGGAGCCGGCCAACGACCATGTGCACGTGTACGGTGCAGCAGTGTGGGTTCTGGAACTTTGATAGCCTGGTGCAGTGTAGTTTGGGTAACATTGTGTTTTTTTTTAGCTGTGTTTAAACCTGGAAGTGAAGTGTAATCTCTGACCAAATGTTAACTGAGAAAAAAAATCAACAGTGAATTCAAGTTAGTGTTTAAAGCCTGGTTTTGGAATAGCTTGTTTGAATTTAATTTGTTTTGAACAACTTAAAAGTAATTTGTAAATTAAGTAATTTTTGAATTAAATTTAAGTGAACCTGAAAACTGTTTAAGTTTTCTAAAAAAGAAAAAAAAAAGAAAAAAAAATGTAAAAGTTGAGGCAAGATTAAATAACAGGTTTATTAAACAAAGCTTTTAAGTTGAATTCAAATGAATTTTTATATCTTAAATTTAAAATGAAATTTAAAAATATAAAACCAGATTTAAACTAAGTTTAAAATTAAAGGAATCATAGATTCAAGTTTTACTTGAATGTGGAATTTAAATAAGTTTTATAAATTTAAATGTTAAGTCAAATTTAAATAAAGTATGTTTAAACATGATTTGGTTTCAAATAAATAATTCTTAACATTGAATGAAAGGCTAATAAATTTGTTTAACTTGAAATTGTAAGTTAAATAATTAGAATATTTCTAAAGCTTGATTTTAAATAGTTCGATGTTAATTTTAAAGCTTGCTTTGATATCAGGATGTTGGTTTGGGGAAGAAGCAATCGTTCTCGGGTTCAATTCGAAGTCGTTCAGGGTTAATTAATTAATGATTTAAAATTGATTAATCGGAAGACTAAAGAAAAAAAAAGTAATTGATTCATGATTAAAATTGATTAATCAAGTGATTTAAATTAATTTGTGATCATTAAAATAAGTGATTAAAATTAATTTGCGATTATTAAAACAAGTGATTAGGAATAATCACTGATGGTAATTAATTAAGGATGACCAATTTATTAAATGGTAATTAATTTAGGGTTAATTAATTAATGATTTAAAATTGATTAATCGGAAGATTAAAGAATAATTAAATTAATGGTTAATTAATGATTGAAGAATAATTAATCAAACTAATTTGTAATCTATTAATATTAATTAGCCAGGATTAGCAATTCTTAAGTAGTTAATCTGATTTGAAATAATCAGACAATTATCTGATCTCACTTATGTATGTTTGGATTTTATTGGATGATTGAATTGTTTGATACTCTGATATGCTCTGTTTTGATTTGAGCTGTGTTGTGTATATTTATTTGCATCTGTATATTATCTGTGAATCTGTGAACGGACGATAAGCGTTATAGTTTATATCGCTTATCAACTATATTTCTGTGTTTTGATCTATGATGATTGATGATGTTGCACTAATTGTGTTAAACCCCTGGACCACACCTTACACACACAATATGGATTTCACGAGGAAATCGATTAAGTCACAGATTTTTGAAATAGTTTTAAATTTGAATATTTGAATTCAAATGTTTTGGAAACGGATTGGGTTTAAAGTAAAAGGCTTTTGAAATGGAATTTCATAGATGAAATTTAATTTGAATTACTCGATAAAATATGAAGTTGAATAATTTGATTTGAACTTAAATTCAAAATGTGAAACTGAATTCTATGATTTGAAACTAGGGATTAAAAATGTTTTTCCAGTTATATATGGGTTAAACTATTTTAAAAGTATTGATTTGGGATGTGAATAGAATTCAAGAACTTTAACTCGTGTAAATATAATTGGATTTTTTTTTCTGAAACGAAAACTGTTTGTTTTCAAACAATAAAAGCTTTCACATAAGAAATGAATTTCCAATTTGAGTTAAAATGATTTCGAATTTGAAATAAAGATAATTTCCAAGTTATGAAAACGATTTGAAAACTATAAGTTAAATCTTTGATTTAAAGATTTAATGAGTTAATCCAATTGGAATGGAAATTATTTTAAAGTCTATAAATTGATCTTTGTGAAATAAATCTTTTTTTTGTAATATAAAGATTTGAAATGGTAATTGGTTTAAACCATTTGAAGAAAAGTTTTGGGTTTTAAGTTGTGACTTAATTGAAATCCCAATATCCATATATTTTTGAAATACTGTGCTCACTGTTCGGTTTAGCCGGGAGAGGACCTTTATGTCATATATCCCATTCCGAATATGTGATATGTCGTTATGGATAGCATTTGAAGACCGGTAGTGAAGACCGGATATTTTCGAAAACGTAAGGGCAACTCGTCGAATGTCTTTGCATCGAATGGCCCCTGTATAGAGACTCCAGATGTGATGGGAAGTCCGAACGTGATTAGTGAATATCCGGATTGCAAGGAATTCTTTGTAAGTGCCTTCGGTTCTGTTCGGGCCCGGAACAGACTTGTATGGATTGTATGTCTGACATTACAAATTGAGATATAAAGCCGATTTCTTTCAAATATATTTCTGTTGGTGGCGGAGAATTTATTCTCTTAGCTTAACACCGTTCTCTGAGACGTACGAGCTCAGAGGTTATGTAGTTGAATGTTATCAGCGATATATTCCCAATTTGGTAATGTGACATGCTGAGTGTTGCTGTAAATGATCATTGTGTTGATTATTTGTGATAGGATCGTTTATTTAATCGTCTATCCTGGTGATCATTTCTTTGATCATTTGTTGACCCAAAGCATGGCTTTTCTATAAAGTATGTTTTTGTGGACGTGACTTCGTCGAGCCTCACACCTCGGGAATGGTCAAAACAGGAAAGATGCGGCAAGGTTATGAGGGGTAGCGCCCTTTAGGATATGTGCATTTCCTTCTGGAAAAGGGTGGTATCATGGTATGGAGCCCAGATACTTACTCATGTTGAAAACACTTTATGATTGTGTGAATTGATTGCGAGCGCTCGGTGAAAAGGTCCCAAAGGACCGGGGGATGGCATATTCGGTCAGTTGTTACTCAGTTAGGGGTAACCCGGCCTTGTGTTGGTAGAGATCCGGTTTGGTTCTCGGGGACGTCCATCCAGAGGCGTTCTCATGTGGCAATGGGAAGTTCCTTGGCCTGATCATTTGTTGGAAATCCAAAGAAACAATACGAGACTTGTACGGTTTTAGTTGTAGAACCTTCCATGGAATGTGGCGGTAACCTGCTATTGAACATGGTTAGCTATAGTAGGCATACGATAATGGTCGTATGTTGGCTAAGATTTATATTCTACTTTCGAAATGAATTTTTCCTACACTATGCACTAGTAATAATATCAAATGTTTCTTTTAATGCGTATCAAGCATCTTTGACTATCATAAGGAGAAATCTCCTCCGATTCTGCGTTTGCATTGTGTATGTGTGCGGGAGGCCTTATGGTAGTCTCATTTTTAAAAAGCATTGCGAATTGACTTTGAAAATATTTCTTTGAATGTTTTAAAAGATAAACTGTTTTTGTTGTTCACACCAGTCCCACGACTGATCCAGAGTTTATTGTTTCTTTCCTAAACTCTGGGTGCTCATTATTTTCTACACGAGCAGTCTAGAGTTGGGTTTTTCAGATAGTCAGGTTTAGTAGATTATCTGGAGTTAGTTCAGTCTTTGGACCACACCAGTCTTGCTTAGCTTGGTGCATCGTTATTGGGGGTTTGAGCTATTGCTGGATTGATTCTTGGAGATGGAGTTGCAGTTCTCGGAGTTCTCTTTTGAAGACTATCTTAGAGTTGTATTGTTCCGCTGCTAGACGTTATCTAATTTCTTTTCCGCTGCTATTTATTGTATCATATCTCTGTTGTATATTGATATCTATTGGATCATCTGTTGTATCAGATATTGTATCAAAGCTGTATATCAATGTATTATTCTTTTATTCCACTGTGTTATTTACTTAATGTTGTTATAAGCTCCGGCGGGCCGGATTCGACATTTGAATTTGCGGCATTCGAATATAGGTAACGTATTCGGTGTCGATTTTTCGAAGGTCAAGTCAGGATCGCTACACGTACTATCTAATGAGAAAGGTAGGTCGGTCATCTGTTGGTATAAGGAAGATGTTTTGTGCTTCGGTACATTCCTCTACAGATGTACTGCCGGAAGGTAGTCCCTTCACCTTGTCATTTGTATGGAAATAAATTTTCGAATAAAGGCCTGCCATTTTGTTTGTAGAACCTAGTATGTTACAATTTAGTAATGGTAACAATTTTGGCAAATATTGATAAGTTTACTTGCAAATGTTTTTAAAGATATGTCATTAAAAATGATATCAAGTGATTTTACGTAATAATGGTTTAGTTATCATAAGGTAAAAACATGTTCCGTGTTTATGTGCAATATTGTCTTATGAGATACCATTTTTTTTCAAAACGCGTATTTTGAGTTCTCACACCAGTCCTTTGATTGACCTAAAGTTTATATTCCTTTTCCTTAAATTCTAGGTGCCTTAATTGTTCCTATGTTGCTAGTAGTCAGGTTTAGTTTAGAAGAAATCTGGATGTAGCTCGAAGCATGGAGTCAGAAGACTTTACTAAAGATATTTTGTCAATTTCCACCATACTCTTGTATTATAGTATTCCGCATTTGTAAGGAGAGAAATTTATAACTGTCCATGTTTTTAACTCTGATAAATGTATTTTAATTTTCGCTATAAAGTTTTTACTTAAATGACATATGTGAGATTCTATTTTATATATCTTTATTTTTCTTTCTTACCCTTGAGAATCCACTACTCCAGCACTTTGATTTACGACACGTGAATACCGAGAATGTATTAATGTTGATGTTCGGGAGTCGAAGAAATGGGTACTTATATTATCAAAAGCTCGAACAATATTTCATCCATATCTCTTTCGTATGACACCCAAATCAGAAAATTAAATTTCAGTGTTATATAAGTAAACTACATAATTTCTCACTTACCTTTAAAGCTTTCCAAATTCCCGGATCTAAATCCGACAATCAACTCCATTTTACTTCTAATCTCAAGAAATACGTATAAAAGTGTATACATACCATTAAAATTATAATTCTGAAAAGAGATTTGAAAAGAACGGGAATGTAGATTTATAATACTGAAATTTACCTTTTCATTTGTGCAATGCCTATCCGCTCCTTCTCTTCTTCTATTTATTTTCTACTCTTCTCTAATTTGTATAAGTGTATACTATTTTAAATTTAGAAGGAATAGTGGAGAAGAGTAAATGGTAGAGCTTTGCTACCCTAGATCAGAAAATACGAGAAGAGAAGGGAGGGGTAAGATCTGTATTTATAGGATCTCGAATCGGTCGTATTCGTTAGATTTTAGTAAATAAATCTTGGTCATTGGCTGAGTACAAATCACAGCCAAAATGCCTTGATTGGTCAACTACACCCTTATGAGCGATCGACCGCTAGTGGTCATCAACCATATTACAGGGGTCGACTGGTGGCATTCTGGTTTAATATTATTTATCACCAATTGTGTAATTTAATCATTTTCATTTTGATTTCTTCAAACACACGTAACTTCATCATTTAAAATTCAATCGCGAGACTCAAAACACGAATGTTGCTCAGAAATTCGCAATGAACACAATGGTGCAATATTTGTGGCCAAATTCCATCAGTTGCTCAAATTTCATTTTTGTAGCCTAATTAATAAATAAATTATTATTATAAATTTACGAGGTGTTACACTTAGCTACGCAGATTCGAACAACTTGACTTACCATACTATTCCTTCTTCACCGAAGAGCATACAGAATATTTGATATCTTAACCTGGCAAGGATAACATATCTCCCATCAAAACTTCCAATCCAACACATTACGTTTAAGATATGATTTCTCCAAATATCTAACAAGCTTCTAATACATAAAGCATTTACCTCTTTAAGTTTTCAAACATCCAATTCTAAATCTTATAACTAAGCAAGCACTAAAACAAGAGGAAAATCCTATTCTAATAAGCTAATATAACCATAGCAACCAAATCCTAACTTAAGAAAAATTATAACCTAAGATACTGATAGAACTAAAAGAATTGACTATATAATACATTGTTTATATGCACCTCATATGCAATATAAACTCTACACCATTAAGTCTATATCCCAAAGAGTTTCTTTGAATAAAAAGTCTCTCTTTAATCGAAGAGATAATTGAAAAGAATCCATATATTCCTTACCAAATGTCATATCCAAACTTTCAAATTCCATTTTCCATAAAATAGCCTCCGTATCTTCTATGCATACAACCCACATACCTTCTATTCAATCTTTCAAGTAATTTTTTTTCTATTACCACGGAACACTTGAATTCACACCACTTTATATATCCCTAATAAACCTTAAAACCATTGAACTAAGTTATTTGAGGAATCAAATGAGTATATTGTATAATCTTGTCTCAAAACCTAATATTTACAAAGATTTTTTATAAAATTCTCATATTTCTTATTTATCAATTCCTTTTCATAAATTCTTATTTAACCGATTATACAGCAAAAATAAATTAATCTTAAGGTCATGGTATGGTTTTATCGTAAATGATCCATCATTATCATTTAAACACTTGCATTTTATTTTCAATTATCATAACTTGATCTTGTCATCAAATTATATATAAATTATTCTCAAACCAGTAATAGCAATATTCGGTCCCCAATTAGGCCAAATCATAACTAAAATAGTGGAATGGTATTATATAATGGATAATAGGATCTAATCACCAAAACGTGGTCTAAATCCTTAAACTACTCGCTGTTCGGGCTGATGCATGTACTAAATTCCAAGTTTCCAAATCGTAGCCTTCGTCATCACCTTTGATTATCCACTGGTTTTGTTGAATTCCGTTAAGATTTGAGGAAGTTATGCCCATTTTACCAAAGAAGATTTTTAAGAAACATGAAGAAGAAGTAGATTCTGAAAAGAAAAATGTAGGTGGAGTTTCTAGGCCTATTTATAGATATAAGGAAATATCCATTGGAAACTTTAATTTAAAATTCAAGTTACCCCAAAGCACGCATAGAGCCCAAACTATATTTCATATGTATCTCTTCCACAAGGCATTGGGTGTAGGTTTATTTAGAACTATATATTCCTTAGGTTAGTGTGACTAACCCGATAATTCACAAACACAATTGAGGTACCCTAACTCACGTAAATTATAAATGAAGTTAATTGCATGCGATTGCCATATGCTAGTAATACAACTCATTCACTAGACTTCTTTCTGGATCACCTATTCCATTTTCCTCCACCATATGAGTATATGGTGCTAGTGATTGACTCAAATCTAGTATGTGGAGAAGCGAGCTTTGTGTTGGTGTTGGCTTTTGTGGTGGTTATTATTCCTCATTAATCTCTATGTAACTACATATTGTATCTAGTATCAGATCTTTTGCTATTATTTTGCTAACTCTAGTTAATTGGCTAAGTATGTTTTAAGACTATGTTTTCTAGGATATTTTTCTAAGATACTTATTTTCTATGCTTATATTCTACTGCATTCTGCTATGAGGTCTAAAAGTGTAAAATGTATTAGATTTTACCCTTATAATCATGTCTTGTATGTTTTAAAACCAAAAGCTCGTACTTCTTGGCACGATGTAAGACTAAAAGTCACCCTAGGCTTTGGTTTGATGTGTTTGGAGGTATGGGTTGTTGCACTTGATATCATAACTTAGGTTTAAGATTTTTTTGGAATTGGGTATGTATTGAGAAAACGTATTTGTATATTTCAAAAAAGTTTTTCAAAAAGCCTTTTTTCTCGTAAAAGGTTTCCAAAGTGTGTGTGTATTGAAAAGGTTTTCTGTAGGTTTTCTAAATGCAATCGCTTATCTTTGATAATATTATATTTGGAATAGCTGCAAATAATTCCTATATGGTACATGAAAAGATTGAGCTATCCTGGTGGTCACAACCGAGATTCTGGGCATGAATGCCCTGATATGGTTTCACCGGTATTTGCAAGCGAGAGGACAACCTGAGCTTAAACCAAATAGGGAAACCACAAAGCAGGCCCTAGGTGCAATTCTTACCAACCGACCTATCACTGATTTCGCCAAGCTACGAACGACTTTGTGAATCCAGGAGTGAAGCCATATCTAGGGATAGAATCTTTTAGGGACTCAAAGGCATGGATTCATACTTATGAGAGGGCTTTCGGATTGATGGTACTTGGAGATGTCATTAGGAAACAGCTTGCTTCTTGGCATTCACAAGGAGAGCCTCTACATATGTCGCCAAAGGACTATGTAAATTAGTTCAATGAGTTGGCTAGGTCTAGATCTGATATATACCCTCATAAGAAAGCTTTGAAGTTTTCTAAGGGGCTGAACCAACCTCTTCAAGGTTTGGCCCTTAGTAACAATCCTATAACGGAGATTTACAAGGGTTTGGTAGAGATGGATTTATTGAATACTATTTCTAAAGAAGAGGTGAGGAGTAAGCCCAAGAAATTAGGAGGAAAGACAACCCGGTCGATTCAGTGCAAGGGCATAATAGGGACCCAAGGGAAGAGTTAGAAGCAGAAAATTAGGTGCAGAAGGTGCAATAGGAATGGTCATGTTATAAAGGATTACAAGATAGACATGCCAAAGATTAAGTGCTACAACAGCAATCAATTCGAGCTTATGAGGGGGGAGTATCCAGATGCATTGAAGAGCTTTACCCATTTGGTTTAGCGTACACACTGGATGCGATTCCTATCTCAAGTGCATCTTTAGTAGGAGATAATAGGGAGAAGGTCGTAATTGAAGGTGTATTAACTCTATCTAATCTATATGTTTGTAAGTTATTTGACATTACGAAATCATACTCTTTCATTTTAAGTAGACTTGTAGATGAGTTGCACTTAGACACTAGTATAGTTACTAATCTAGTAGATTTGTCAGACCTAGTAGGAGGATTGGCACATTTATTTATGATTTGTAAGGGTCTGAAATTATATATTTTGGGGGTCGAGTTTGATGGTGATACTTTTGTCTTGGGATTTTCCGGAGTTGGGTTAATTTTGGGTACGGACTGGATGACCAAGTATGTTGCAGTCTTCGATTGTGATATGAAGGTCATTCATTTAGTACTTGTAGTGGACATACTCATGATATTTATTGTGCCCCCAAAAGTTTGGTTATGTTTGCTAGGAACTGATATCTACAAAGTTTTGATGACGACAAACCGTATAACTATAATTGTACATATATATCTCGCAGCTTATTTTTTGTAGAAACTCAAGAATACAAATTGAAGCATGGAGCATGGATCGCAGCAGTAGAGAGATAAAAATAGTATACAAATCTTAAAAATAATATGTAAAATCTCCCTGGGTTTTGTATATGATAAAATACACACACATCTACACAGAATAACAAATTTTACATATTATAGACATCTGGTACTTTACCCCCAGACGTATGGTCCCAGCCTTTGGAAATTTTCCAGATAACACATAACCATGCGCAATTTATCACAATCCAGACGGCTAGATTTAGCTCCAGGAATTTTTTAAAATGCACAACTGCTAAATCTGAAAGTTGCTTTTGCATCTCTTCTTCAACTCAGTTCTACTCCAAACAGAAGCAACTCCCGAAATGAAAAGAAAGGCTACCAACATTTCAAATTGATCTTTTCACAACTATAAACAAATAAGTGATTTTACAATTAAAGTCACGAATTTCTGAATTCTATTATCTATAACCACTTTGCAATCAAATTCAAGTTACTCATATTTGCTATCAATATTTCAACCAAAGATTATTGACTTTGGTTCAGTTTTCTTCCATATTTCCAAAGCACACACAAATTCATATCTATACATATCCGGTGGAGATTATAGAAAGAGTTGTAGGTATTGTCAATATCAGTGTTAATCATAGCACATTCTTGATGAAAGATTTCCATTGTAACAAGCCTATTCCTTCGAACGAAGCGAGGGTTATTGATTAGTCAAATTCCGAAGAGGAGCTTTGAGACTGGACGTAGTACGGGAGGTCCGAACCAGTATAAAATTTCTGATGTGATCTTTTTATTTTGCTGTTATCTCATTATCTTAATCTATTGCATATATAATAATTACTTGTTATATATATAGTATACGATTCATATAGACTTCCAATTGGCGTCGAAGCCTGGTATTCTAGAGATCATAACAACATCCTAGAATAAATGGCCATAAAGAGGTCTAGTCAAGGCAATAGGAAGAGGAAGAGCAATAAAAAGGAATCAAAGGAGCAAACAAACAAATGTTTCATAGTTAAACTCAGATCACAATTGGTCCACATAAATTCTTTATATAAATATCTTTTGTTAGCTCATGATGAACTATTAAAAGATTGTATACTTTGAATAAAGTTAATAATATTGCTATAGCTAAGTTAAAAGATTATGAGCAAGAAATTTCCAATTTAAAAGATGAAAATAAATTTTGATAAAATAAACTAAATGCGTTGAAAATACCATAGAAGAACTGGTTTTACAAAAAGATTTCATGCAAAAAGAAAACGAGCAGTTAGAAGAGAAAAAAAATAATCTTTTGGAGGAAATCAATGTTTTGCAAAATAAAAATATATTTTTGGAAATTTCTTTAAACAATTCTAGTCCTTTAATTTTGTCTCTTGAAAAAGAGAATGAAGCTTTAATTAAAAATAATTTAGAATAACTAAAGAATTTGAGATTTTAAAAGTTAATGATAATATTTTGCAAAAAGAAGTCTATGATTCTAAGGCAAATTTTGAAAAATTAAATACAAAAATCATAAATTTTAACAAAGATAAAGATATCTTATCTTCCTCGGTTACAAATTCTAAATCTCACAATGATAAAAGCGATTTAGGCTATAAACAAGCTAAAAATAAAAATAGTGCTAGATATGCATTCTTGTATAATTTTTTTAATGCTAGTACTAGTAATAAAGATAGTTCTAAAACCAATTATAATCTAATAATGCTTTATTTAGAAATGGTAGAAATTATTTTTCAAGTACTAAGCTAATGACTAATTGTATTAAGATATGGATTCCAGCTAAAATGATTGATTGTGATAAACAACTTTATATTAGCAACTATACGAATGTGATTTGTAATGAAAATTATGTATATAAATATTCAACCACACCCAGATGGGTATGGTTTCCTAAAAATTAGGAAATTAAAAGAACCTTGGGTATCGCATACTTTAAATATTAATTTTCTTCTAATACCTTACATTATAAGTAGTAGTTATTTTTGTTTTATATTGTTCTATTTTAACACTTATGAGGAGTATAAATTATGTCATCATATAAACTCTCCTTTTTATCGATGAAAATGAGGGAGAAAGATATTGCTCTAACACTATTTGCAGCAATAAATGATGCAAGCACAGATTCAGGGAGAGAAACTGAAAGATAAGGCTATCATATTTTCAGGGGGAGATATAGAACTATGGAGCAATATTGTCGACGTTTCACTATTACTAGGGGAGAAATATGCATATAAACAAGGGGAAGATAACATATGATATCCATATATACAGGGGGAGTAAAATATGTTTTATGTTACATAGTTTATCATCATCAAAAAGGGAGAGAATGTTAGGAACTCCTATCTACAAGTTTTGATGACGGCAAACCATATAACTATAATTGTACATATATGTCTCGCATCTTATTTTTTGCAAATACTCAAGGATACAAATTGAAGCATGGAGCATGGGTCACAGTAGTAGAGAGATAAAAATTGTATACAAATCATAGAAATAGTATGTAAAATTTCCTTGGGATTTGTATATGATAAAATACACACACATTTACACAGAAGAACAAATTTTACATATTCCAAACGTTTGGCACTATGCCCCCAAACGTCTAGTCCCAGCCTCTACAATTTTTTCTGATAACACATGACCATGCGTCTAGTCATCACAATCCAGACGTTTGGATTTGGCTTCGGGAATTTTTTAAAATGCACAATTGTCAAATCTGAAAGGTTGCTTTTGCATCTCTTCTTCAACTCAGTTTTACTCCAAACAGAAGAAACTCTAGAAATGAAAAGCAATGGTAGCAAGGCTTCAAATTGATCTTTTCACAACTATAAATACATTAGTGATTTTACAACTAAAGTAACGAATTTTTGAATTCTATTATATATATCTACTTTGCACTCAAATTCAAGTTACTCATATTTGCTATCAATATTTCAACCAAAGATTATTAAATTTTGGTACAGTTTTCTTCCATACTTCCAAAGCACATACATATTCATATCTATACATATCCAGTGGAGACTATAGGAAGATTTGTATGTATTGTCAATATCAGTGTTATTCAGAGCACATTCTTGATGAAATATTTCCATTGTAACAAGACTATTCCTTTAGGCAAAGCGAGGGTTATTGATTAGTGAAATTCTAAAGAGGAGCTTCGGGACTAGACGTAGGATGGGAGGTCCGAGCAAGTATAAAATTTCTAATGTGATCTTTTTATTTTACTATTATCTCATTATCTTAATCTATCGCATATATAATAATTACTTATCATATACATAGTATACGATCCATATAGACTTTCAATGTTGAGTTACTTGTATTATTTAGACCTATTATAAAATGAGCTAGCTCCAATATAGTAATTCAAAACTACACAAACGACTTTTCCAAAGTTACCTGTCTTCTACCCTAAAGGGAGATCAAACATAAATTTTACCTTGAGGAGAACAGTAGACCTGTTACCTTAACTTTGAGGATATGGCTCCTAAAGAAAGAAATGAGCTAAATAAACATGTAACACCCAACCTCTATACTCATACTATCCAAGAGTATTACTGGGTAATACTGTTAGATAATATGGAGAATAAGGCAGTATGGGGTACATATGTGAATATTCCCTTAGACTAACACTGGTGCGTATCTTAAAAATAATAAACAACTCGCATATACGTAAACAATATTGGCAAAATGAAATAAACATGTGTACCTCCAGGATAGATCAATATATGAAATAAGATAAATCACATGAGTCCGAGTAGGTTTACAGAATAAGTCAAATACTAGTTAATATCAAAAATATACATAACATTTCCAATATATACATTTCAACCACTTGTGAACACATGTAGCTACAATATAAAAATTAATATACAAATACTCTATCCACAATCTATGCCCAACATCCACATACTGGTCATCTGTCCCTGAACATGAAATGTCTCAGACTAACCCGAGTATGATATCATTAACTCATAGGCCAGACTATGTGTAGAATATGGATGTCAATACAAAATAACAACATGCATTGTATAAACAAGTGAAACACAAGTGGCATGTGCATATCCCAAATGTCAACTATCTCAGAATCATGCACATAAAAGATAACCTATTTCCAAGCAAAGTCAATCAAAACACAAAGCGAACAAATAGTCAAGTGAGTGGTATAAACAAAATCTAACTATCATTAGGTATAAAACTCAACAACAATACAAGACATGCTATCAGCAATGCACTAGATTATCTCTCAGATAATCATAAAGAGACAAACCAAGGGTCCCTCTTACTTAATTTACATACATACAAACATACGTACGTACATACATATAACACACAATAATCACCAAAATCAATCATATAAAAAAATATAAATATGACATACATTCGGTAGCCAAGGTCATCTCTCAGATAACCATATAAATATAGGTACAGGGTCTAATCCATGCTCTTAGCATCTCTATCTACCCTCGATAGTTGTATAATCAATGTGTATAGGGTTACACGGCTAAATAGACTCTTAGTATTATAGATAAGCCAAGAGATTGATGATCACATAATTATCATCTAAACCTTCAACCTCATAGTAATAGATTTGGCTCTCAGCCAATGAAATAATCATATAGTCTGTCAGACCTCTCCTAACCCACTTGGCTCGCGGCATTGTAAATATTCATTGGCACTCTTAGTCCTATCTGCTCTTAAGACCAAAAATATGTATTTCGGCATCGGTCTTTACAAATGATCAAATTAACTCTTAGCCATAAACATACAAGTAAATAAGTAGATGTCGATATCATCTCATGCTATCTCGTCAATAATAACCAGACATGAGACTGGTAACTCTCAGCCTGCTCCAGGAGCCTTCCTTACACACTCTCGAGGCTACTCCTATAATCATCAGTTACCTCGATGGCCATCATGACCAATATTCATCAAGTGCAAGATTATGCTATATATTGGACACAACCCTACAAGTGCCCCTAATGGTAACATACTGCTTGCATATATGAAACAGAGGCAATGGATCTCGGCCATACACCTCAATAAACGTGCCACGGATTTGAAAAGCTACCCCACAATCAAGTCACTAGGATGACACTAGCTAATATGGTTTACTCTCCGATGTATAATAGGAGTACACATAATAGATAGACACACTTATGGCTCTAATCCTACACACTCCCGACGCGCATCACTAAAAATATAATACCACATATACTTGAACTTGTTAGAGTGGTATCTACTTATAGAAAATAATCAAACAAATATCAGCTCAGGCGTCCTATACCACCAGATGTTACTCATCCGTTTACTCAATGCTCATAAATTGCACTCATCCTTGCACAATTATTCTGCATAACAAGTCCAATGAATTACTAGGGAAATATTATAGAAATTCATATACCAGACGGTACTATAACTCTATTTATTCCAATTCATCATTACACAGAGATATACATCAATCAAAATGCACGATCTTGTTATTTATTGATTCGGAAGGGGTTTAATATATATTTTTCCCCAAAATCTTCAAAATGATTTCAAATATAAATAAATTCTTGATAGAAAGAGAATCAATTTATAAAATTTCACATTCTTTCCTTAAAATTCAATTTTCCATTTTCATAATAAACAATTTCAAATCTCTTATTCAATTACAAATGAAATCTATAAATTAAACTTCATTACATTACCAAAATCCTTTAGATTCCTTCTGAAATAATTTAAAGATTTTAAAATCCATTTCAAATAATTAGAAATAATAATATTAGTAGATTTTGTAATCAAGAACTTCTTTTTATTAGAAGTAATAATAATCAAATGTAAAGCACATTGCTTAAATAATATACAAGCTTCCAATTTATTAAATTCAAATTAAATTAACTAATCACTTTTAAAAATATAAACTTTAAATACCATATTATAAAAAATATTTATATATTATTATAATCAACGATAAATGAATAAAATATAAATATTCAAAATTTAACTTATTTATTCAACTCCAAAAATTCAACAATTTCCTGATAAGTTATATTTTTGGAATACGTAAAATAGTTCACCTAACTAGTTTTCTATCACTAATAACATTTCTAATTTTAAATAAAATCATTCCAAAATCAATTATTATTTAAAAAAAACCAGTTCTTTCAAAATTCCCTATTTCAATTTATTCATCTCGTTCCGATCAATTGTTAGTGTGATCTCATCACAACGGCAATCAATTAAAAGTATGTGATCTCATCACAACAACAATCAATCAAAAAATTTCCATTCAATTTCATCCAATTCAGCCTTTATCGATAAACACACATCACCAAACAATCAATAGTATAGAAATTACGATCTAGATCATATTAGTGAGTAATCAAAATATAACTCATTCAAACAATGCTAATATATCCGATCAACTATTAAACATCAACCATAATTTATCGCAATCCATAATCAATGTAAAATATGCAAGGGGGCAATCATTGTAGACATAGAAATGTGAGTTAATTAGGATAGTTCACCCTAAATTCTAAACAGCTTCTCTATAACATCGTTGCTAATGATCCTAGCCCTCTATCGTTAAAGTAAGCCTGCTCCTCTAATTGCCTACAAAACTCTCGCTAATAGCCACTGCCACATCTTGCAATCACATGCATCGCTCCTTTGCCAAGCTTGCGCAAACATTCCAGGTCGCATTCGTCCACCATTCCAGGTTGTATCAACCTTGCGTTGTTCATTGATCATGCTACTTATCATATCGCCAACCACCCCCTTTAGGATAATAATGGTTCTCTACTTGAACACCTCTGCTTTTTTTTAATGATTATTGCGATTAAATTTTGGGAATCTAAGGGCTAAAGGGGGTATGTGCTTGAATGTATCCGGGGGGAGAACAAGTATTCCAGAGCAAAAGGGAAAAAGATTTAGGAATGGGCTTATTTATTTCCTTTGGGTTGGATATTTAGTTTTTTCTTTTCTTTTTGAATAATCCTTGTGTTTTACTTGTAAATAAAATTCCACTCAAATATAAATTGATTTACGTTTCACCCTATAAATTATATTTCGTTACCAGGATTATTTCGTTTAGTTTGATGTCTACTTATTACTACTTCTTAATTCATCATACTATACAAAAAAAATATTTCAACTGTTCTAAACACATTTTAAATGATTTACACTTCAAAATATTTTATATTCAATTGAAACAATTTATTCGATTCCAATATGTATTGTTTGAAAATAATTTATTAATTCAACTCAATTTATTGAACAAAATTTTTATTAAATAGAATTTAATTAAATAAAAATTTATACTTTAAAAATATTAATTATCATGAATCAAATTCATTAATATTTAAATTAATAAATTTTATACATTTATACGGCGTAGAAAGTAAGGTTATTACAGACTTCTCCCTTAAGAAAATTACGTCATTGCAATTTCTTATAGGGAAGTCGACATATGCATACCCTGGCTTTTTTCATGTTTAACGTTCTTCTATCCAACTCAACTACCCAAACCTCTATGTGGCTCTTACGCTTCAACTTATCTTATCATATGCTAAGATGTTAAATAGATTTAATTAACGACTTTTTATTCTTCGCATACAATAAATTTTGTAAATAATTTCTAGGTATTAGATTTTTCAGAAAATTTTGAAAGAGTCTCCTTTGTATAGAGTGCATGCCAAAAAATAAAAAAAAAAATATCTTAGTTTTTATACACATCCCAACATGAGGCATCTTGAAACACATGGAAACAAGATATTATCACAATATATCGGTACCATAAAATGTATATTTTTTAATAGCATTTTAAGAAAATTTACCGTATTATTTTGCAAGCAAAAGCGAGCCAATTTGTCCAAATAGACCGATTGAACACCCTTACTTAACTCATATTTGAACATTATCTTTATATAAGGATGTATTATTAGTATGCATTCATGAAATGTAAAGAAAACAGAATGGTCATATACATATATAACCCACTTTTCGATAAAATTTACAAGGCTGAAAACACCAAATCAAGTTATATTTTGAAAGAATGTATTGTTGCATAGTGTGTTAGCTTTCGAAAACAACACTTGAATTTAAAATATGGATTACGACTCCTATTACGGGGGATTTACGAAAGATAACCAGCTTAAGTTTTTCTAAAATACGTAGGTCCACCTAAGAAACACACGTTTTTGACCATGAAAACAACAAAATTTTGCGAAACACTTAAAACAAAAGTTGTTTCATAGGTTCTAAGCTTTTTTAAATGGGAAAGATTGTTAAAATTGGAAAATAGTTCGAAAGCTACAATCAAAACAATTTAATGTTGTTTTATGCAGTTTGCATTTTTGGGACAGCGAGGATTTCTTTTATTAACTCATGTCTATACCATAGCTATCTTCAAATTTTTATATTACATTACAAAAACAAATGTTTTTCTAATGAGTACTTTCCAATGAAATTAAAATCGTCGCAAACTAATCAATAACTGGAGATTTATGGTTAAAACTAATTGTAGTATTCCCAAAAATACCTTAAAACAACTTCACTTTCAAAAATATTTCTCAAAACCATTTATCAAGCATTCGTTAAATTTACAGTCCCCTTTCAATAAAAATTTATACTGCTTCCAATTATACCACTATCATTTCAAAATATTTTAATACTTTAAAACTAATTTTTCAAAACTGTCATCGGATCATTTCAAATTGTATTTATTTTGGTTTAACATAAAACAATTCAATATATTTTATTGGCATCAATATTCCAAATACTTTTTCCATAATGCATCATATTACAAACGTCTTCACTACATGCATCCAAATCACAGACGTCATATAATATGACAGGTATACAATCGCAAAACTTACAATAATACAAATTTTAAATTCAAATATATCTACAAATTTAATGATGATGCCATGCCATGAATTTCCAGTGGTTTACTTTGCCAATAGGCTACAATGTTCGCCATGTGATCAACATTGCCTCTCCATCGACTTTAGTTGTCCACTAGTGCTCGATAGCTGCAATCTTCACATTAATTATTTAAACCAAAAGAGTATCTTTATTATTTTTGGAAGCAATAGATTACCTCAAGATACTAGTACTCACATTCATATGCATACACACACACACACACATATATATATATATACTCAAGTCAAAATAATTTCTAAAACTTCAAAATATCATATATATATATATATGTATATATATATATATAATTTCCATATCACATACTTAGTGAAATCACCATCTCAAAATAATATTTCTCTTTTCAAAATATTTTTTCAAAATTTAGCTCAAATGCTTCTTTAAATTATCATTTTTCTTTTGAAAACATCCTTCTTGAAATACTACTTATATTTTTTCTCAAATTTCATCCTTCTTTTAAAACAATAATTCTTTATTGTCTAAAACATTTTGCTCATTTTAAAATATTCCTTATATAGCATAATCATTTTAAAATAAATTAATATAGTTTTCTTTGAATTTTGATTTCTAACATTAACTTTTAATATAACTCATAATATATAACTTCTTTTCAAGATAGTACACCACTCTTCAAAACCTCATGGCGATTTGCCTCATCCTGGTGTTTAGGAATCCCAATCGATAATGCTGACCAGATGCATCGATCATAATTCTTAGGCACTTTATAGGAAAATTAACATGAAATCAGATTCAAAATTTTCTTTGAATAAATATATTTTAATGTTTTCACATGGAAAAAATTCACAAAAATCAAAACTTTTTCTACTATCATACGAAATATGTACCTTGGATCGAAAATTTCCAATCAAAAAATATGCTTAGTTTAAAATATTATCCAATCTCCAAACCATCTTTCCCAAATTAGTACTAATATTTATCATCCAAAATTTCAGTTTCTTTTAAATTAATATTAGACTTATCTCAGACTATTACTTTTTCTGAAATCTTAAACATCGCTAGAAAATATAATTTTCAATCACTTTATTTTATTAAATTATATGTTTGTTTGAATAAACATATTTATTTTCAAACTCATACGTACATTTAATTCAACAACCATTAACAACAATAAGAATCATCCATAATATCAAATAAGCATTATTAACAATACTTGAATTTCTAAACAAATAAACAAACGCCTTTAGCGAATAACTACCAATCAATTTCTATTGCTCAACTTTGAGCACTACTGGGATCTTCTTACTCAACTTGCATCATCACAGTTAGGAATTATGAAGAATTTAATACTAGATTCGAATTGGGAACTTTTACAGCTTCCCTTACCGAGAAACTACAATATTACTTCAAAGCCATATAAAGGTCTAACATTCATTGTCAATAACAACATTTCTTGCCATACTAACCACTTCTACCTTCACAACCTTCATCAACCATTTGTATCTCATACAAAGACTTACACTCAGAAAAAGGTAAAAGAAATATATCATATAATAATAAAAATACAAATACGTCCCCAGATGATTACTTCAGTAATCATCGTATACCCCTACTATCGCTAGAGTAAAAACAATAATTTACCACATACCCACAGGGACATGCACTCTAAGTCTCATTTATGGCTAGGACTCATGTATCTTATCATTTGTATATTTCAAACCCTTCTCTAGTACTAACTATAAAAGCCCATCTCTTTACCCATAAAATCCAAGAGTATTACTGTGTAATACTATCAGATAATATGGAGAATAAGGCTATATGGGGTACACGCAAAAATTTCCTTAGGCTAACAGTGGTAGATATCTCAAGAATCATATACAACCGGCATATAAACACATAGTATCGGCACAAACCAACAAACACTATGCTTCTAAGATAGAACAATAAATAATATAAAATAAATCACAGTAGACATGGAGTCATTCACGCAGCAATAACATATAATAATGTGTATACACGAGTCCAAATGGGTTTGCAAAAATAGTTAAATATCCACTAAGATCAAAAATATACATAACATGTTCGATATATACATTGTAATCACTCGTAAATACATGTGGTTACAGTAAACAAATTAATATACAAATTCTATATCCACCATCTATTCCCAACATCCATATATTGGTCATCTGTTTCTAAACCTGAATTGTCTCGGACTGACCTAAGTATTATATGGGTTAAACTATGTCTAGAATGTAGATTTGTTAATATGAAATAACAATGGGAATGGTATAAACAAGTTCAACACAAGCAGCACATGCATATCCTAAGTGTCATCTTATCTCAAAACTATGCATATAAAAGATAACACATTTCAAAGCAAAGTCGATCAACACACCAAACAGATGTATAGTCAAGTGGGCGGTACAAACATAATCTAACTATCATTAGGTATAAAACTCAACAACAATATAGACCATGCTCTTAGCAATTCTCTAGGTTATTTCTCAGATAAATGTAAAGAAGATATATCTGAGGTCCATCTTATTTGGTATACATATATACATGTATATATAACACATAATAATCACCCAAATCAAACATACGCAAAATACATATATGGCATACACTCGGTAGCGAAGTTCATATGCTAGGTAACAATGTAAATATAGGTACATGGTCCAACTCAATGTTCGCAGCATCTAAATCTATCCTCTATAGTTATATAATCAATGTGTATAGGATTACGCATTGGCATAGACTCTTTGTCTCATAGAAGATCGAAGAGATGGATAATTACATAATCATTATTTAGACCATCAACTTCATAGTAATCGACTTGGCTTTCAGCTAATAAAATAATCATACGGTTTCTTAGACATCAGCTAACTCGTTCGACTCTTGGTATTGTGGATAGTCATCAGGACTCTCAGTCCTATGTGCTCTCATCGTCAGAAATATCTATTTTATCATCAGTCTTGACAAATGGTCTGATCGGCTCTCAGCCATAAACACAGTGCTCTTAAATAGGTGGATAAGTAAGTGCCTATAGCATCTTACGCTGTCTCAAAAATAATAACCAAAAGAGAGATTGACAGCTCTCAGCCTGCTCCAGGAGCCTCCTTCACATGCTGTCAATGCTAGTCCTCTAATCATCGGTTACCTCAACGACCATCGTGACCCGGTATCCATCAAGTGCAAGACCGCGCTATGCGTTGATCACGACGGTGCAAGTTCCTTTAATGCTAACAACAGCTGGCCTATGTGACACAAGGGCAGTGGCACTAAGCTATAAGAGCCATAAACATCAACAGGTGCGCCATAGATTCGTGGGAGCGACCCCAAAATCAGGCCGCTGAGATGGATATTAACCAATCTGCTTTACTGTCCTACGTATAAGAGGAGTACACACGATAGATAGACAATCTTCTGGCTCTCAGCCTGCACAAACTCAATGCTCATCACCAAAAATATAATACCCCATATATTTGACTCTACTAGAGTGAAATCTACTTAAAGAATGTAATCGGATAACAATCAGCTTAGATGTCCCATATCACCTTATGTTACTCATCTATTTATCAATGCTAATAAATTGCACACATCATCGCACAATTATTCTATATAATACGTCCAAAGAATAACCGAAGAAATATTACCAAAAGTCCTATACTATACGACACTATAACTTCGTTTATTCTAATTCCCCATTAAACTGAAATATTCATCTACCAAAATGCACGTCATAATATTTATTGATTCGAAAGGGGTTTTATTATTAGTTTTTCCCTAAAATTTCAAAACGATTTCAGTTATAAATAAATTCTCGATAGAAAGAGAATCAATTTATAAAATTTCTCATTCTTTCCTCAAAATTCATTTTCCATTTCAAAATAAATAATTGCAAATCACTTATTTAATTACAAGAAACTTATAAGTTAAACTTCGGTAAATTTCTAAATACTTTATATTCCTTCTAAATCAATTTATACATTTTAAAATCTTTCTTAAATAATTGGAAACAATAATATTAAATAAATTTTGTAATTTAAGGTCTCCTTTTTATTAAAAATAATAATTATCAAATGTTAAGCATATTACTTACGAAATAGTATTTTACAAACTTCCAATTTATTAATTCAAATGGAATTAACTAATCACTTTTAAAAATATAAATTTTAAATACCATATTATAAAAATCATTTATGTATTATTATAATCAATGATAAATTAATAAAACATAATTATTCAAAATCTAACTTATTCATTCAAATCCTAAAATTTAACATTTTCCAAATATTTTATATTTGTAGAATACTCAAGCCAATTTACTTGAATATTTTACTATAACTAATAACATTTTCGATTTCAAATAAAATTATTCCAAAATCAACATTTATTTTTACAAATATTTCTTTTCTTTTAGAATCCTCTATTTCAATTTATTCATCCCCTTTCTATCAATTGCTAATGTAATCTCATCGCAACAATAATCAACCGAAAATATGTGATCTCATCACAACAACAATCGATCAATAATTTGCAATTCAGTTTCATCCAATTCAATCCATATCGATAAATACACATCGCTAAACAATGAATAAAATATATACTATAGGTTCTAGATCATATTAGTGAGTTATCAAAATATAACTCATCTAAATAATGCCAATATACCAATGAACTATTTAACATCAACCATAATTCAACGCAATCTACAATAAAAGTAAAATACACAATGGGGATAATCATTTTAGACATAGAAATGTGAGTTAGATTGGATAACTCGCATTAAATTCCAAGTAAGTTCTCCGTAACATCGCTGCCAATGATTGCATCCCTTAACTTCAAAGGCAACCTCCTCCTCTAATCACCTACCACACTATCGCTAGTAGAAGCCTGCCACCCTTTATTATCACATGCTTCATCGCCGAGCTTGAGCACGACATTTCAAGTCGCATTTGTCAACCACTATAGGTCGTATCAACCTTACATTATTCAACAGTTGTGTCTCTTGCCACATCGCCAACCTCCCCCTTTACAACATTGAGTTTTCTTAGTTTGAACGCCTACACATTCTTTTTTTTAATGATTGTCATGATTCAATTTTTTGAATTTAGGGCTAAAGGCGCACGGGCTTGAATTTGTCCAGATGGAGAACTGGAATTCTAGAGAAAAAGGAAGAAAGCCTTGGGCTTGGGCTTGTTTATTTTCTTTTGGCTTGCTGTTTAATTTTTTTCTTTTCTTTCAAAACAACCCTTATGTTTTACTTGTAAATAAAATACCAATCAAATATAAATTGATTTACAATTCACCGTATAAATTGTATTTCATTAGCTGGACAATTTCATTCAATTCAATGTCTACTTATTTTTATTTATTAATTTATTATAGTATTACAAAGTAAATTTATATTTCAATTATTGTAAACATGTTATGATGATTTACACTTCAAAATAATTTATTTTCAATTAAAATAATTTATTCGATTATAATATATATTATTTGAAAAGAATTGATTAATTTAACTAAATTTCTTAAAATAAATCTTTTATTATTTATAATTGAATTAACTAAAAATTTAAGTATTAAATATCACACATCAAAATCAATCATTTTTTATTGTAATAAAATTTACTCATTTATATGGCGTAGAAAGCAGGACTGTTACAAAGCAAGTAAATGAGATGTGAAGGGCTTTATTCGAAGGAGAATATTAAAGTGGGGAGCACCGATTATCTTTGCTACCAAGGCAGATGGCTCTTTAAGGCTTTGCATTAGTTATCATGAACTAAATAAATTGACAAAGAAGAATCCTTATCCATTGTCTCGCATGGGCGATCTCTGTAATCAGTTGGTTGGAGAAAACGTGTTATCTTCGCTTGACTTGACTACTGGGTTCCATCAGTTGAGTATAGCCAAAGATTGTATTCAAAAGACCGCTTTTTGCATACCCGACAAACTTTATGAGTGGTTAATCATGCCCCTTGGATTGACCAATGCACCTGCCTATTTTATTGATCTGATGAGTGGACTTTTCACGTAGGCTGCTTAATGAGTTTGTGATCGTATTTGTTGAAGACATGTTGGCCTATTCAAAAAGTAAGGAGGAGCATAATTTGCATTTAAGGAATGTGCTCAATAGTCTTCGTGGGCATATGTTGAAGGCTAAGTTTTTCAAATGTTACTTTTAGTGTAAGGATGTTCGCTTCTTGGGACACAATATCTTTGAGCATGGGCTGGCAGTCGATTCAAGTAAAGTTATAATAGTATAGGATTAGTACATACCCAAGAATTCCATGGAGGTAAGGATTTTGCTTGGTTTGGCGAGCTGTTATAGGAACTTCGTTAAGGATTTGGCTAAAATTTCTGCTCCGCTGGTCCATCTTACCAAGAAGAATTTGGTTTTCTTATGCAACTCAAAGTGTGAGGATGCTTTTATTGAGCTAAAGGAGTTATTGACTTGTGTACCCTGGTTCGAAGGAATTCACAGTATATACCGACGCTTACAGCTGCGCAGTAACAACTATGAGTTCCAAGCGTTTAGTATGGGTGTCTTTAGTAGACACCATTGCCTTCAGTATATGGAGCTATATATGTCGTCTTGTCCACAATAACATTTTTTATATAGAGTTATATAGCGGCTGGTCCACAGAAAGGTATTATAGAGAAGTAGGCCGATCAAAAAGGGTAGAATTAGGATTACATCCTAATTACAGGATTAGGAATTCAGCCTAATCAAAGCAGAAATCAGGAATAAGTGCAAACATTCAAAATTAACCTATCATATAAATTGAGCAATATTTAATCGTACATAATTTCAGTTTATCTCTGTCCTGTTTCCTTTTATTGTCCTTCATTATGCTAGAACTATTGTAGATCTATTACTTTTTCTTACTTAAAGACTCTAGTAATTACTATCATTCACCAGACTTTTAGTATGACCCACTACTCTATTTTTCCCTTTCCTCCCCCCATAAACAATCAAGGGAGAAGTCAGTAGATTGCAGTTGCTTGGAGATTTCTTGGATGAATTTGCTACCACATATTTATTTTCTTTCAGCTTTTGTTGTTTCTATGTACTGGCTTATTATGAGGGATGTTATGTACTCTGATTTTGAGACTATGAATTTTTTAAGACATGATGGTTTTTTAGATATGGATGTTGTATTTGGTATTTGACTTATTTATGAAGTAATTATGAAAGTTTTATTTTAAATAAGTTATTATTCTAGTTTCCGATGTTTTTACCTACTTTTGTCTAGTGAATCTTAGTCTTTGTTAGTTTTCTATAGCTATAACTCACCACGCCTTTTAATGTATCCTTTTGAGTATATTAAGGGGCGTGGGGGGTTTCATGTAACTTCCACAAAAATATTTATTTTCACAATTTAATGCATTAGAACCATATCATTTCCAAAAGGGAAATGTTCCCATTGCAACTTTCCATACTACTAGTAAATGTGGGATTGTGCTGCATTTGTAGTTACAAGGAATTATCCTTAGTGCAAACTACGAATATACATCCCTACTTTGCACATATCTTTCCATTTGTTATGTAAATATTCCTTGTAACTTCTAACAATGCATTTTCCATATATAACTATGAAGTTGGACAGTTAGTGGAAATTTACACGAAAATTAATACAATTAGATTGTACATTCACACAATTTCAAGGAATTAAAACATAGGAATTAAATTCCAAAATCAAATTAAAACATCCTCAATTGTTGATTATCAAATTAACACTTTACAATCCAAATAACAAAAATCTTGAAATGGCTTCACTATTCTATTAACAATATATTTCATAGTTTTAGGGAATACCCTAACGTCCAAATCTAGGATGTATACATAATATTTCATCAAGGCTAAATTTCTAGAATATATAGGAAAAGATTTCAAATTAGATTCATTTATGTAAGCCAATAATTTAGCAGTTTTGGCATAGGCAAGTAAGCATAATAACAAAAAAAATTCAATGATACAAAATTAGTGTTATGTTAATCATGTGATCACCAATTCACCTTATGGCTTTCAAATCTTCAAATTAAAATACGTTCCTCTTATTGGACTCCTTTTCTTCTTCAACAAAAAGTACATGTATATACCCAATAGAATTTATGATCTGATAGGAGATTTGATTTTTACATGGAATCTAAATTATTTAATTTAAATTTACCTCTTATGTAGAATTGATTCACCACTTCTCTTCTTCCCCCTCATTTTCCACCATTCCCTAATATATATGTAATGTTTTTATAACTTCTACATATAGTAGAGAAGGAGAAATGGCAGAGCTCTGCTACTCGGTTCCAAAAATATGAGAAGAAAAGTGGGCAGTAGACCTATATTTATAGAGGATGTAATCGATTCTATCAGTTAGATTATAATATATTAAATTCGGGTCATTTATGCCAAGGTTCAACTCTAGCCGTCACACATAGACCAGTCGACCAGTCCTTCAGAGGCAATTGAATGCTAACGGTCGACCGACCCAAAATAGAAGGTCGACCGATGTTCGCGTAACTTGTTATTAATGTTAACATATCTCCTTTGATTTTTATCACCTTGATTAATTTATAAACGTTAACCATTTCTCAGAAGTTAAGTAAATTATTAATGTTGACTTAATCATTATGTTATTATTATTTATTGTTTATTTCCTTATTTCTGTTCTAAATTATTTTCGAACTGAAATCCTCAAACGCCTGTAATTTCTCCGTTTGAACTCTGATCATGAAGTTTTATATATGAAAGTTGTTCAGGAAATCATCGCAAAGACAATGGTTTAAATTTCATGGTCAATTTTGATGTTTGCTTGAATTCCATTGTTGAGCCTTTAAATTTATTTATTAATTATTTTAATTAATTACTATTTATTTTAGTTGGTGTTACATTGTTCACCACTTTGAGATAATATCATCTCGGAAATACCTAAAGAGCAAAATCATGTAACATAGCACGCAACCATTCTAAACTGTCCAACCAATTAGTGTACTACTTTTTGCAGCCAATCATGTAATCGTACATGATATATCACAACACATATGATATGTATGATGAATAATATTAAGTGCCTTTTTTTAAAACAATTTTGAAAACATGGCGTGAACAACCTATATATATATACCTATTATTCTATATGTATGTAAGTTTTCTAAAACTAAAATCTTTGTTTCCACATGCCAATTTCCATCCCCCTATGGATAGGAGAATGGCTCAATCAATTTTGCATCCAACCAGTATCATTTAATACATAATACACCATTTCTAACAGCCGATTTT
The DNA here is from genome assembly GCA_030765085.1 of Allium cepa. Taxonomy (NCBI): domain Eukaryota; kingdom Viridiplantae; phylum Streptophyta; class Magnoliopsida; order Asparagales; family Amaryllidaceae; genus Allium; species Allium cepa. The sequence continues at coordinate 411,714,558 of CM060943.1, forward strand.
TTTACAAATCCAGCTTCCTTAAATCTATACTCTTATGCTGGAAAAGAAATTTAGGTGGAGAATTTTATATTTCCACCCTTTTTCTATATACCTATTCTGTTAGGAACATTCTTTTTTTCCCTGAATCCTTTTCAACTTTTCAAGTATAATTCGCATAAGGAGGTCTATTTTCAAAATTCAAAAGAAATTATTTTTAAAAAATAATTTTGGTTATTATCAACAAGGTATTAAAATAAAAATTACAAAACTAAAACATCTTTTTCCCTTTTTTGTATATTGTCACTCTTGTTGAATAGAAAAATTCATATTCACCAACACATCTACCCTCCCTATGCTAAGCTTATGGCATTCGAAAATAAGATATTTGCTCATTTTCCGTTCAAAATCATTTTCCCTTTCAATTAAATTTGTAAAGTAGTATGAAACTTTTAAAACAATTTTTTTAACGTAATTTTTCAAAAGCATTTGCCTTTATATTTAAAAAACCAGGCCACATCTCAATGTATTTGGGATTTATTCCATGAATTAATGCATATGATTGACCCTATCATATTATACAATTAATATTATATTTTGAAAATGTTTTCTTTTATTTTAGAACAATAAATAACACATAAGTACATTTACAAATTTTAGCTTTTAAGGCATATGGATAGTGACCCATGGGTTTCACAACAAATTTCCCCTATCTTTCACCTACTAAAATTTGAGATTAAGCATTATTTATTTATAGCTGCTACTTTAATTAATTTCCTAATTTATTTTATAAACTTCTAGCCTTGCTTTAAATTCATTGCTAGTTAAGTGTCCTAATGTGATTTCCTTATTTTTACTGTTTTCCTATATATATATATATATATATATATATATATATATATATATATATATAGCGATCAAAGCTCATCCAAGAAGTCAACACCGTAATGAAATAGGAATATGTATCATATTATATCCATGCATTTCCAATACCTGAAAAGAAACAATAGCGATTACAACCCAAATGATCAAATACTATTGCTGGAAGCTGCCCTTCAACATCAACTGGTATTAATGATGTTGTGGCCATATCACTTCTTATTCAAATAAAATGGACATTTTAGTATGCCACTCTACTATAACCTACATGTCTGGGCTTATCTTCTTGGCTTCTAATAAATAAAGTCCATCTGCTACTTCAATTATTACAACCAATTATATTACCATATCCTTTTAATCAAAATCCCTTAATAGTATTCACGAATTCTGGCATTTATTTTCTTTATCATTGATTTTTTATGCGAGTATACTTTATAACTCAAAGAAGTGTACCTTGATACCAATCCCCGTTCCTTTATGGGTTCTTCTTATGGCTTTCACAAATGTCTAAAAAACACTCCTGGGTTCATATCAATATTCCTCATATTCAACAGGGATTCCTTGTCGCTATTTTACGAGCATTTGTAGTTATTTTATTTACAACCTTAATTTTACCTCGTCTCACAGAGGCAGTCATCCCTGTCTACTTCATATCAAAGTTGGTTTGGATTTTTCCACTCTTTGTAAAGTCATTAAACTGCACAGTCATGAAGTACTTAACCCAAAACTTTTATTTCTACGAATATAAACTTAGAAACTTTTATTAAATTCAACAATTTCTTGGTTTTCAAAAGGAGCCACAAAAGTTCCTTATTTTATCCAATTTTAACTATAGGTATAATAACTTTTAAAACTATAATTTTGGATTAATGAAGCAAGTTTATTTATTAAGTTCAAAAGTAAATGTTAGTAATTTAATTCTTTTTAAAAGATCTTTTCATTTAAACAACACAATGTTTTCTTCTTTTTAAACAGTAAGAGTCAAGTTTTGATGGCATAAAGAGTCATCAAATCAATTTTCCTTTTAAAGCCTTCTCACAACAAAGATTTTACTTCTTAAAAATTAGGATTTTAACTCAAACCATTGATTGAGTTCTACATTTAAAAACTCAATTGTTACTCCGAAACCATCTTTCAAAAACCCACTATTACAGTGTTTCTACCATATCTTTTATAGCTTTTAATAATAAAAACCGGGGTAGATATTGATAGCTTTCATTCTATTATTTTTTTATTAGTCATGCTATTTCCAATTTCAACCTCAGCGACAACTTTTAATAGTATATGAGGGGGACTTCAAAGAAAGCTATTACTACTTGAAAACAAATAGTTTTGGTTTCGAAAAAATTCGATTACATTTACACAAGTTAAAGTTCTTCAAGTACAAAACTTGGATTAAATTCAGATTCCCAAAACAATGTTTTAAAAATGGTTTTAAAACCCATATAAACACTTTTATAACTTGTATAACCTTTTTAAACCATAATTTCAAACGTATAATTCAATTTCAAATCTTGAATTCAAATTCAAATCAAACTATTTAAGACTTCAAAACTTTATTAAGATATTCAAAATAACTTTTATCTTTAAAACTCTTTTTCAAAAGGTTTACACATTTAACCCAATTCTATTTCCAAAACCATTTGAATTCAAAATTCAACTTTAAAACCATTTCAAAAATCTGTGACTTGACCAATTTCCTCGTGCAATCCATATTTGTGTGTGTATGGTGTAGTCCAAGGGTTTTACACAATAGTGCAACATCATCAATCACCACAGATTTAAGCACAGCAATTATAGATAAGGGGTATATCTCTATAACGCTTATCTTCCATTCACATATCCATATCTCTACTACTAATAAAGAAAATTCGTTGAACTAATTTACTCGGTGTCTTTTTGAAATTCCTAAAATGCCCTCGCTTTCCATTTACATATCTACACTCGTACGCTTATTGCCATATGAATGAATCTTCAATTTGTATAACTAATGCCTCAAACAAACTATCAACGTGTACAATAATACAAATAGCCCGTGTGCGAAGCACGAGCCCATACTAGTATAAATAATATGCATTCATCACAGATAAATAAATTACATTCATCACAGCTTGAATTAAAACAATTCATATCACACAGCATCACATAGTAGAGATATCAAATAATTCACAGCATTTAAAAGAATACAGTCATCCTAAGAAAGATTAATTGATCATCTGATTATTGAAACCAGATTAATTACTAATCCTGGTTGATTAACATTAATTAATTACAATTTAATTAATTATCCTTTATTAATTACAATAAGTGATTAACCCTAACCACTTATATTAATAGATCACAAATTAATTTTAATCACATGATTAATCAACTTTAATCATTAATTACTTTTGATTAAGTAATTATCTTTAAGCAATTAATTACCTTTAATTGCTTTTATTAATTAATTTCCATTAATTAATTACATTAATTAATTAATCCTTAATTATAAATTAATTCACCCTAAAATTAATAATTAATTAATCTTTAATCATTCCTTAATTAATTATATTAATTGAATTACCCTTCAAGTTGATTGCAAAATTAGTTATCCTTTAAATAGTTTAAGTAATTACAAATTAATTAACTTTTAATCATAAACTAATTCACCTTTAATTAATAAGTAATTAACCTTTAATCCCTTGATTAATTTTTAAATTAATCACATTAATTAATGAATCACATAATTAAATCATTTTAGTTAATTAAGAAATTAATCATTTAATCACTTTAAATCTTTAAATTAAATTAAGGATTAAAATACTTCATTCTTCAATTATATACTTAATCACATTATTAAGTTTGTCTATAAAAATAAACTTTTCAAAAACAAAGGTTAAGTAAATAAATAAAACATTTTTAAACTCAAAGGATTTTATCTTTCAAATCTTTAATAAGTTCCATCTTAATCACATATTAATTATTTTAGAAGAAATGGTAAATAAATTATTTCCTTGATTAAGTTTTTAAACTTTAAAGCTTATTATTTCTTTTAAAAAAATTAAAACTCGTCAACCTAGTTAAGAACTCGAGCCAAACACTGATTTTCCAGATCCTCACTTCGAGCTTCACCAAATCTTCAACTGCTTCAAGATATTTTCGCTAGAAACTCGAGTACGAACCCGAGCGCATTATCGTCTTTCAAAACCCATAAATCAACCAGATATGTACAATCACGTGTGCACGTGTACCGAAGATCGACGCTCCAATCGTCGCTCCGATCACCAACACATCATCGACGTCACCCTCAGGTACCACGAACACCCAGAAGTACGATTTCGACCAAGATATGAAATTTAACTATTCGATTGAAATACTAGAAGTGAATCAATCACCAGAAAACGCCTCGCCCCGATCATGTCGACCATCTGACGCCCCGTCTCTACGTCCACAACCTCGCTACACACCCACGAACCAATCCCCCTCGGTGCGATGGCCTTAAACTCAATATCGACGCTGCAGTAATCGCAGAAACTCAAGCAACCCAAAATGCAAATCGAACCCTGGTTCGACATCCATATCCGCCGCCACGGCAACTAATAAAATAACTGACTATTTTTTCCCGCATCCCCATACCTTCAGCCTCCTCCAGTAAAAATCCTGAGGTTAAATGATTACGCGATCATCAGAAATCGAGCAAATTCTCGATTCTGATCAACTTCCATATATCTCACGATATACGCAGCTAAAAATTATGATATTTGTCTTAAAAATCATAGTTTTTATATTCGAATCTGATGATATAATCAAAACTTAAGATTTTAATGCTTGATTTTTCTGATTTAAAATACTCATTACTGTAATTTCCATTTTCACCAGATTTATTTCGTATTTTTTGCTTGGAATTATTTTCAAAAATAACTCTATGATGTTATCAACATTTTCTTTTCAAGATTTATTGCTTGAATTGGTTTAAACAAGAAGATAATGTTTTTTTTCCTAAAAATTTGATAACCTGTTACTAACAGAGGCATGAATATATATGATATTCAGACATGCACCCCTAAATCCTTACACATATAAACATATCAGCAAAATTTCTAATCGAACTTCAAGAATACTCACAAATATCAGATCAATAACCATGTTAAGGATTTTAAAAGAGATAATTTGCTCACCTAAGGTGTTGGGACAGAGAAGAATAGAGAAAGATTTTTAGGCCTAGAATTTGATTTGCACTGAAATCTTGAAAATTTGCTTTTGATCTGTTGATTCTTCTGAGTTGAATTTGATCTGGTTGCTTTAGTTTGATTGTTGTTGATTTTGAACTGAATCCATATTGTTGCTTACATTGTTTTAGGCTCTTGTATTTGTATCTGAAATTTTGCTTTCAGATTTGTACGTTTTGACTTTGTTTGTTTTTCGATGTGAAAGGGTCGGATCATTGATTCTTTGTTTTAGGTTTGAAACGGTCTCGGGTTGTTTTCAGATTTGCAAATGAGGACTGAAAAATGTTAAACTGTTTTGTTTTTGATTTTCTTTTGGTTTACATGCTTGTGAAGTTTAAAAACTGAAAGAAACTTTTGAACTAAAAAGGGAGCAGCCTTGTTTATCAAATTCTCATTTGTATATAATTGAATTTCAAAAGAAAAGAAATAATTTTTTTGCTTGCCACTTGTCATTAAAATTAACACTTGTTTAATCTGCATAATAAATGTATACACTTGTTTTAAACAAAGAAATTTATGTTTAGCCCTTTGTTTTAATTAATTTGTAAATTAAGTTTTAAACCTTATCATTTTATAATTTTGTAAATCACATTTTATACATTTTCAAACTATTATTTACACTTATATAACTTTTTAAATAACCTTAAGACAAATGCTTTGAAATCAAATTATGCATTACTAATAAAAATCTTATATACATATATTAGTGTGTGTATATATATATATGTTGATATCCTATTTTCAAATTTTTATAACTACTTTTCCTTTTTAAAATTTATTCAAAATTTATTAATTTTTCACAAGATATGTACATATTTGATCTAAACTTTTTAAATAGCTTTTGTAAATTTATTTATGTCAATTTCAAAATATAATTTTCAAATTATCATATTATAAATACAAAATAAATTCTTTTATATTATTAAAATATAGAGTTTTAAATCCAATGTATTGTTTAAAAAATTTACATTTAAATTGTAAATTCAAAAATTATTATATAATCAATTTGTATTTGTAAATGAATAAACAAATATTTTTTTTATAAGTATAAATTTTATTCCAATCATAATTTATTTACTTCCCAAATCTTTATTTTCAACATATATTTTTATTACCACATTTTCAAATCAATCCATAATTAAGTTTATAATCAATATATTATTCAGAATATTTACTTTTGAATTTCTAACTAGAAATTCTATTTTAGAATCATATTTATGTTCATTTATATTAATAAACAAACATTTTTTTTTTTAATTTGGATAAATTAAATTAACTTACAATTTAAATCCACAAATTTATATCAATTGCTAAATTTAATTTTACTCAAAAATCAGGATTGTTACAGATTTCCCCTTAGGAAAATTTTGTCCTTTGAAATTTGCTAGACAGGGAGGCCAACCAAAGAAAACATGGAGAATGTTTTACCAGATCAAGTTGAATATTTATTCTGCATTTGGCTTGCCAAATCAGAATATCACCAATAATTATGAGAACAAAGTCATTTAATATCTCACAAGATACTCGGGTCATCAAGTCTATGAAATATGCAGGGGCACTGGTTAGTTTGAAAGGATAACTAACCACTCGTAGAATAAATCCAGACCCAAAGGAACAGACTATATATACCCAATTCAGGTTGGAATATCCCAAAGTTTACACCATCTTGTCCCTTTTTGGACTTGGATCCAATCAAGAAATTATAACAAAATTCTCAAATGTGGTTTTAACCGAAATCGTTTCGATGATGAAATCAAACTTTGCTTCATATTTTAGTTAACCAATTTATTTAAATAAAATTTCAATTTCGTTAAAGTTGAAAAAAAAGTTGATAACGAGAATACGAGATAGAAACTTATCAACAACAATTTTAGGGCCACCATCATACCGAAGCTTCTTCTTGTAGCTGCCATGAAGCAATTAGAGAATTTGAAATTGATTGATCAACGATTGATAGAAAATTGTTTCGGCTATTGCAGGATATCGACCAATTATAGTGGTACTCCCCTGTCCCATATCTCGTCATCTTCTTGCACTCATACTCACTATCAGTGGATAGCAAGAGAATTTACTGAAGCGTATAGATGAATATCTTAGGTATACACTCATTCTAGGGTATACTTCACCCTATCTCTAATGAGTTACCTAATGTGTTATACTCCTGAGCTAAAGTTCAACCTTTAGCTTTGATACCAAGTATCTCACGGTCTAGGCTTTTCAACCATCAACAGCGGCCACTCTCGGCTGGTAGGCTTTTCAACCATCCCAGCCCTGCCGTGGCAGACACTGGTACCTCGCAGTTGCTTTTACGACCGGCCTCTCGACCCCCCTAACCGGTAAGCCAACCGCTACCTGGGGACATGTAGAGGTAAGAGTCTCTCGTTCGCCACCAAACGCAAAGCAAGAACCCCCTATCATGTTGAACTTATAGCAGATGCGATCCATTTCGTCGTATCACTATTCGGAATGGGTTATCTGACACAAGGTCCTCTCCCGGCTAAACGGAATAGTGAGCGCAATACCTTAAAACCATATGGATAATGGGATCTCAGTTAAGTCATAATTTATTACCCAAAATCATTTCTTCAATTCAACAAATTACCATTTTCAAATCTTTAAACAAAATGATTGATTTCCTAAAGTTCACTCATCTTTCACAGAGATTCATTTAGAATATTTAAACGAAAGATCTATCTTTGAGATCCACTTTTGTTTGAAAACAAAGTTCACAAATATTTCACAAAGATTCCTTCATAGCTATTGAAACAATTCCATTTCAAATCTTTTATATACAAGATACACTTTTAAGATCCTCTTCAATTTAATATAAGGTTCAACCACCTTTCACAAAGATTCATTCATAAGTTTTAAAATAATTCTATTTCAAATCTTTTATACAAAAGATACACCTTTAAGATCCTCTTAAATTTCAAAACAAGGTTTAGCAATCTTTCACAAAGATTCATTCATAGCTTTCAAAACAATTCTATTTCAAACTTGAAATCTTTTCAATAAAAATTAGAAATCCTTTCTTTATATGAAAGCTATTATTATTTGAAAACAAATAGTTTTGGTTTTGGAAAAATCTGATTACATTTACACAAGTTAAAGTTCTTCAAATATAAAACTTGGGTTAAATTCAAATTCCCAAAACAATGCTTTTAAAAATGGTTTTAAAACCCATATAAACACCTTTTTAACTTGTGTAACCTTTTTAAACTATAATTTCAAACATAGAATTCAATTTCAAATAAAATTATTTAAGATTTCAAAACTTTATTAAGATATTCAAAATAACTTTTATCTTTAAAACTCTTTTTCAAAAGCTTTTCACATTTAACCCAATTCTATTTCCAAAACCATTTGAATTCGAAATTCAACTTTAAATCAATTTCAAAAATCTATGACTAACCAATTTCCTCATGCAATCCATATTTATGTGTGTATGGTGTAGTCCACGGGTTTTACACAATAGTGCAACATCATCAATCACCACAGTTTTAAGCACAACAATTATAGATAAGTGGTATATCTCTATAACGCTTATCTTCCATTCACAGATCCATATATAAATAATATACATTCATCATAGATAAATAAATTACATTCATCACAGCTTGAATTAAAACAATTCATATCACACAGCATCACATAGTAGAAATATCAAACAATTCACAACATTTAATAAAATACAGTCACCCATAAGGAAGATTAATTGATCATATGATTAATTGAAACCAGATTAGTCACTAATCCTGATTGATTAACATTAATTGTTACAATTTAATTAATTATCCTTTATTAATTACAATAACTGATTAACCTTAACCACTTATATTAATATATCACAATTTAATTTTAATCACTTGATTAATCAACTTTAACCATTAATTACTTTTGATGAAGTAATTATCTTTAAGCAATTAATTACCTTTAATTGCTTTTATTAATTAATTTCCATTAACTAATTACATTAACTAATTAATCCTTAATTATAAATTAATTAACCTTAAAATTAATAATTAATTAACCTTTAATCATTTAATCATTCCTTAATTAATTATATTAATTAAATTACCCTTCAAGTTGATTACAAAATTAGTTATCCTTTAATTACTTTAAGTAACTACAAATTAATTAACTTTTAATCATAAATTAATTCACCTTTAATTAATAAGTAATTAACCTTTAATCCCTTGATTAATTTTTAAATTAATCACATTAATTAATGAATCACATAAATTAAATCCTTTTAGTTAATTAAGAAATTAATCATTCAATCACTTTAAAATTTTAAATTAAATTAAGGATTAAAATACATCATTCCTTAATTATATAGTTAATCACATTATTAAGTTTGTCTTTAAAAATAAACTTTTCAAAACAAAGGTTAAATAAATAAATAAAATATTTTTAAACTCAAAGGATTTTATCTTTCAAATCTTTAGTAAGTTCCATCTTAATTACACATTAATTATTTTAGAAGAAATGGTAAATAAATTATTTCCTTGATTAAATTTTTAAACTTAAAAGCTTGTTATTTCTTTTAAAAAAATTAAAACTCGTCGACCTAGCAAAGAACTCGAGCCAAACACTGATTTTCCCGACCCTCACTTCGAGCTTCACCAAATCTTCAACTGCTTCGAGACATTCTCGCGAGAAACTCGAGTACGAACCCGAGCGCATTATAGTCTTCCACAACCCATAAAACTACCAAATATATACAATCACGCGTGCACGTGTACCGAAGATTGACGCTGCTCTGATCGTCGCTCCGATCACCAACACATCATCGACGACACCCTCTGGTACCACGAACACCTAGAAGTACTATTCCGACCAAGATACGAAATTTGACCGTTCGATTGAAATACTGGAACCAAATCAATCACCAGAAAATGCCTCGCCCCAATCATCTCGACCACCTGACGCCCCGTCTCTACGTCAACAAGCTCGCCACACACCCACAAACCAATCCCCTCGGTGCGATGGCCTTAACTCAATATCGACGCTGTAGTGATCGCCGAAACTCAAGCAACCCAAAATGCAAATAGAATCCTAGTTCGACATCCACCTGCCGCCATGGAAACCGATAAATTACTGACTATTTTTCCCTGCATCCCCATACCTTCAGCCTCCTCTAGTAAAAATTCTGAGGTTAAATGATTACGCAGCATCAAAAATCGAGCAAATTCTCGATTCCGATTAACTTCCGATATCTCATGATATACACACTTAAAATCATGATATTTGTCTTGAAAATCATAGTTTTTATATTCGAATCTGATGATATAATCAAAACTTAAGATTTTAGCACTTGATTTTTCTAATTTAAAATACTCATTACTGTAATTTCCATTTTCACCAGATTTATTTCATATTTTTTTCTTGGAATTATTTTTAGAAATAATTCTATGTATCAACATTTTCTTTTCGGGTTTTATAGCTTGAATCAGTTTAAACAAGGAGATATGTATTTTTTACTTAAAATTTGACAACCTATTACTAACAGAGGCATGAATATATATGATATTCAGACATGCACCCCTAAATCCTTACACATATAAACATATCAACAAAATTTCTAATCAAACTTCAAGAATACTCACAAATATCAGATCACTAACCATATTAAGGGTTTTAAAAGAGATAATTTGCCCACCTGAGGTGTTGAGACAAAGAAGAACAGAGAAAGATTTTTAGGCCTGAATTTGATTTACACCGAAATCTTGAAAATTTGCTTTTGATTTGTTGATTCTTTTGAGTTGAATTTGATCTGGTTGCTTCAGTTTGATTGCTATTGATTTTGAACTGAATCCATATTGTTGCTTACACTGTTTCAGGCTCTTGATTTGAATCTGAAATTTTGCTTTCAGTTTTGTACATTTTGACTTTGTTTGTTTTTAGATCTGAAAGGGTCAGATCTTTGATTCTTTGTTTCAGGTTTGAAATGAACTCGGGTTGTTTTCAGATTTGCAAATGAGGATTGAAAAATGTTAAATTGTTTTGATTTTGATTTTCTTTTGGTTTACAGGCTTGTGAAGTTTAAAAACTGGAAGAAACTTTTGAACTAAAAAATAGAGCAGCCTGGTTTATCAAATTCTCATTTGTATATAATTGAATTTCAAAAGAAAAGAAATAATTTTTTTTCTTACCACTTGTCATCATAAATTAACACTGGTTTAATCTTCATAATAAAATGCTTACATTTGTTTTAAACAAACAAATTTATGTTTAGCCCTTTGTTTTAATTAATTTATAAACTAAGTTTTAAACCTTATCATTTTATAATTTGTAAATCACATTTTACACATTTTCAAACTATAATTTACACTTATATAACTTTTAAATAACCTTAAGACAAATGATTTGAAATCAAATTATACATTACTAATAAAAAATGTATATACATATATTAGTTTATATATATATATATATATGTTGATATCCTATTTTCAAATTTTTATAAATATTTTTCTTTTTTAAATACTTTATTCAAAATTTATTATTTTTTCAAAAGATATATATATATATTTGATATAAACTTTTTAAATAGCTTTTGTAAATCTATTTTTATCAATTTCAAAACATAATTTTCAAATCATCATATTATAAATACAAAATAAATTCTTTTCTATTATTAAAATATAGAGTTTTAAATCCAATGTATTATTTAAAACATTTACTTTTAAATTTTAAATTCAAAAATTATTATACAATCAATTTGTATTTGTAAATGAATAAACAAAATTTTTTTATAAGTATAAATTTTATTCGAATCATAATTTATTTTATTCCCAAATCTTTTTTCCCAACATATATTTTTATTGCCACATTTTCACATTAATCCATAACTAAGTTTGTAATCAATATATTATTCAGAATATTTATTCTGAATTGCTAGTTAGAAATTCTATTTTAAAATCATATTTATATTCATTTATATTAATAAACAAACAAATACCTTGTTTAATTTGGAAAAAATAAATTAATTTACAGTTTAAATCCACAAATTTATATCAATTACTGAATTTAATTTTACTCAAAAATGGGGATCGATACAAGAAGCACGTCCAACTTATATATTTTTGTTTAGAAGGAAGTACGAGACTATAACGGGACGTGAGGATACTCTAGGATGGCCCTATGGGAATGCCTAACGAAGCTGCGTCCTCGGAGGTAGGTCTATAGGTGTTAGGTGTTCCATCAAGAGAGTATGCCTTGACTACTTTTTGCATGGCAGGACCATTGTAAGCAGTCAGAAGGGGTTGGTGTTCGGAGTAGGATATTCGTATGTCCCAGTACTTGCAAATAAGTTTAGTGGGCAGGACCCAAAAGGGAAGTCGCATGTGGATATAGGCCAGCGTCAAAATCAAGAGCGAGTTCGGGAAAGACTAGAGTTAAAACCAAAATTCTAATGATTCTTTCACAATCGAGACATTGGATGAGGGGCACCGCCAATTGGATATTCGATTGTTTGCAGTAGGGCACAGCCACCTAACTCTTTAGAAGTCTTTCGATTATTTAATGGGTGGCTGCGTGGGGCTACATCCACGATAAGGAAAGAGATAGACCAACTAGAATATCTGTATTGTAAGCCTAATGAAGTTGTTCTTTACAAATAGAAAATCTTTGACTGAGTTCCGTACAAGGTAGACCTTATTGGCAAGATTCTGAGAGTGGACAGAACGATTACGTATAGTCCTCAATGTACACACTGGGTGGTACATTGCGGATGTCCAAGCATTAGTATAGACTAGTGCGTGTAACGACCCGCCGCCCTGACCGCCTCTAGTCGGTAATTAAACCAACTAGAAACATTCAAAATGACGGATTGTTAGTCAGTTTATGAGTTTAAACAGAATCAGCCACAGAATCACAGAATAATCATAATATTATTCATAAATGAATTTTTCTTACATACATATATCAGAGTTTGTACAATGCATTAAATTTTTATACAGCGGAACAATTTATCTATATATATATCTTTTAGAGTACAAAGAAATTTTTTTTCGAAAAACTTCAGTGAAGTGCTTTCCCCCCTCTCTCTAACTTCGCGGCCTGAAAATCTTCAAGCTGTAAAAATACTCGGTCTGACCCGAGTATTACATTCAAAAGAAAATAATACACAGGTCAGTCTAATTCAAACTCAGTTATTAGTGCATAGAGGCAATAATAATCAACAATTAGATGACAGTCAAATATATTTTACCTATCCGATCCTTTAACAAGAAATCGGATAACGGTAAAATATAACACTTAACAGTGTTAAACAACAATTCAGTAGATTCAGATTATCAATGAGATAGATGAAGGGATTATTGATGAAGATAATTTAGAAAACAATCAAGATTTTGCCTAAACGGCAATTTACAACCAAATCATCAAAATCGATTCAAAAGATATTGAATTGGCAACATTAAATAGTTTTCATCAAAAGAAAACATCAATTTAAAACATTAAATTTGGTAGGGCTGCAGTACACGCACTCGCGTACGGCCTCGCCACATCAACTTGTCAACTCCGTGGCTGCAGTTCACGCTTGCGTGCACTGCCTCGCCACTATCGTGACGATATACTCAAAAAGTCAACGAACCAAAACCAATGAAGGTTCAAATATCGATTCAAAGTGTCGATACTACGTGGCTGCAGTTGCACGCTTGCGTGCACTGCCTTGCCACCACAGTGATGATGCACCCAATGAAAATTTATAAACAAACACAAGATCAAACCCGAGTCGTCGGATTCAACACAAGTGTATTTCGAAAATCAATCCAAATGCACATGGCAGTGACATGATGAAACGGTGCAACAAATAAATAAAGGCAGTGGTCACGTCACTAATAACATGACTCGACACATCTGCCAAACAACTCAATGAAGCCGCAGTAACACGAAGCAACAATCGACACAAATCCAATCCAATGCAATGCATCACAAGTACAGATGCATGCACCAGTAGAACAAAAATGTAGCAGACTGTTCATGAATGCAACTAGAAATAACCAGATTTCCAACTAAGCAAGGAATCAGTAAAATAGTGACTACAACATAATAGTGACAACCATTCAAGCTGAAACTGGATCAGCAAGCAAAACCAAAGTCGTGTATAAATGTTACAACATCAATGACCAGATTATTACATGAATCTGCACTGAAACAAAGAATGGCCAGAAGCAAAATACACTACAGATATCAGTGCACATGATCTGGCAACCCAAAATGTACAAGACAAATGAAGAGCAACACAACAACAAAACACAGAGGCTACATGAACCAGACTAAATGAAACAACACTGTGGAATGCACAGGTGTGCAACAGGGAGAATGTACACATGACAGTAACGGCATGCAACCAGACTAATGAAGCAAAATACCAAACATATGGAGGCAAAACCCAAACACATGAATGGATACATATATACATACATACATATATATAGTGTACCCAATATATACGAATTACAAACTGCAAATGAAACTGCTGCTCAAATGAACCGAATATGTCAATCAACAGTCAATGTAAAGGTATGAACCAACAGTGAATTTAAGTGAATGGCAATACATGATGCCTCAGTCAAATAACTCGATATGCAAACAAAGGTCGCAGTGCCGACTACAAATACAAATGCCTAACACCAATGAACAGGCTATGCAGCCTAAAGCATATTAAAGTGCATCTGAAATGGATCGAGCAAGTGCGATAATTTAAAATATAGTGTTTTTTTTCCAAAAATGAAACCGCAGTTGAAATAAGCAAATAGCCAAGAAGCTAAACAGTCAAGCAACGACAACGCGAGTGCCGAACTCAACTGGACAGCATAAATTAAATGACTGCAACATAACAATGAAATCAAAATATATGCAATAGTGAATTGAATTGGACAGTGCAACTCAATATCAGCAGTGCAATGGACAGAGTTACAGGCTTTGATTTTTTTTTTCTTTTAAACTTAGAAATATTTTCAAATTTTGGTTTAAACTTAACAAACATATTTTGTTAAAGAATCATAGCCCAATAAGGATCAAACCAAAGAAAATGAATTTTCTTTCCCTACCTGTACTCTGCACATTTTCAAAACAGAGAAACATTTTGATATTTCATTCACATGCAAGCAGATTTGAAACAAGTATACTTAGTTCAACAACATGCAAACATATTTATCATCGAGCTTCAAGTCATGCAACCAGATTTTTGTGAAAACAAGTTAGAGTTTACTCACAGTATTATATTTTTTTCTTGAAACTGTATATCATAATAGAGGTGGCATATATATATATATACATATGCACAAGCAGATTTCAATCACAATATAAATAAATTCACATCCATCATATGCAGCAACAACAAAAACAAGCATCTGTCCTCATTAGTTAAAACAAATCACAAATTGGTAGGACCTGTTCTCATTAGTAAAAAAAATATTGGGTAGTATCTGTTCTCATCAGTTTTAAAAACAATATTATAGTATCTGTTCTCATCAGTTTTTAAAAAAACAAATATCAAATACAACAGTATCAAACTTCAAAGATACAACAGTGAAGGAAACTGCATCACAGCAGTATGAAAAAGGTGCAGACAAATCATACAAACACACAATTGCAATGCTCAAGTGAAGGATGAAATGCAACTCAAGATTACAGAGTGCAGTTAATGGTAATACAACTATATACATACATGAATGTATGTATACAGATGATTAGCCCCGAAAGTACAGAGCAAACAGGGGATGAGTATAACATGAAGCAGTGCAGACTACCATGATCAAAGTGCAACAGAGAAACATAAGATATATGTATACAAATGGTCAAGTGAAGCATTTGTGTCAAAGCAAACAAAAATGCAAACTTTCAGTGCAACGGCAATGTACCATATAATGCAGCTACAAGTACAACAGAGAAGATGGCCAAAGACGAAGCTCACAAGGGCCAGAAGATCGTAAGTCTCATTTTATATGAAATTGATTAAATCAAAGAAAACAACATCCAAGCAATGGCGATGGCCGAAGTCATCAAAACCCATACACAAAACAAAACCAAAGTCGACAGTTCAAAATCATCATTTACTTAAAATTAGATGTGAGTGAAAATTTAATCATTCACTTTTGCAAAGCGAAGTAGTTCAGAGACGAAACAATAGAAATTCGAGGAAAAACGAGCGAATTGAAAAATACCAGAGAAAACTTCAACATTTAAACTAAATTACACGAAAGAGAATAAAATCAAAAGAATTAGGGAGCTCGAATTAGATGTGAGTGAGAGCTTCACTCACCTTACACCGAAGCGGTCGCGAATTGGAATCGAAGCCGAAACCCTAGTTATTGAAGGAAGACGAAGGACGAGCGACTCGTGCGACAATTAGAGAGAGGCCGCCATTTTTTCTTTATTTCGTATGCTGATTAGGGTTTTCGAATGAATTGGGGCTTCATGTTTTTAAGGAGAAGATGGAGACGTGATTTTGCGGAGTTGAAGGCGTAGGTTAAGGCATGTTTTCTGCTGATGAAGGTAAGGTAGTGTATACTTCTTTTTATATTTATTTTATTTTTTTTTCTTTTTTTTTTCCAATTTTAAATTCAATTAGTTTTTGTTAATTGTTTGCTTTGTTTTTCTTTTGTTAAAATTATGTTGTTAAAAATTTTCCAATGTAGTTACATTATATTTAACAAAATTTACAAATATGTTGTTTGAATTTTTAACTATGCGTATTTCTTTATTTATTTTATTATATATATTTTTTTATTTTTATTTTGAATTCAAATTCGTTTTGTATAAAAAAATTTCTTTAAATAAACTTATAAACGTTTTACAGTTCAACATCAATTTATAAGTTTACATAAATATAATTCGTAAATCCAAACTATTTTTTTTTCTAAGTCATTTGTTTGAATTTAAAATACAATTTCAATATTCAATTTCAAACTTCAAAGTTAAATTCAAATTTCTATTCAACTTTAAATAGATTAAATTAAAAAATTTAATCGCCAATATCCTAGTTATATTGAGAATTCAATTTAAATCATCATTCAAATATTTAAAATTAATTTAAATATTTTCATTTTTAAATTGTTCAAAATTCAGGATCGTTACAGTGCGGACATGGTTTTATGTTTTCATAGTAGATGACGAAACATCTGTATTGTAGGCCTCATGAAGCTGTCCTTTACAGATGTAGTCACAGAACGCTATAGGAGCAAGATGATGGAGTCCTTTGTGAGGAGGATATGAAAGCGACTGTAGGTAGTACCTAGGACCAATATGGTCATTGGGAATATAGTTGATATATACATATCAGTTAATAGGTTTTAGTCTACTAAGGAGTAGATGGACATGATTCATGCATAGAGGCGAGAGTATGATAAACCTAGTGAACCTAATATAACAGTAAATGGAACGGTATACGTAGAATTGAGCTTAAAGTGTATACTTTATCTATTCACTAGAACTTTAGTTTCGACCCCCTCCTCATAACATCCTACAGGATAGGTAGATGGCAGAGACTTCCCAGCTTTAAGACACTTGTTTAGAAGGTGTAATTATATTGGTGAGTATTTAGTTACTATTATATTTTTGTCAATTCCGCTGTGAGAAATTTAATTGAGCTCTAACATATTTGTCTATGCCTATTTGTAGGATACCAGATTCCCAACTCTAGTTTCAGTGGGCTTGGATTTTAGAACTTTTGCGAAAAATTCGGACCCACCGTAATTCAGGTTGTTACATAAGTCTCATACTTTTAAATAATTTTATATATTCATCAAAACACTTTGGAAAATTCTATAAAAATTACTGAAAAATATTTTAATATGTTCTCTAACATACATAAATTTCAGACCCAAACAATTATTTATTTTGCTGTAAATAATGTAAAACACTAAATAATTATTTTCTTCACTAGAAAATTAATATAAAGTTCACATTAATTCAAGGAATTATAAAAATTGAGACCCATCTCTAAAATATCATTATTGATCTACGTTTAAATTTGCAAGGCATTTAGATGTCATTTAATAGAGTTTTCATATCAAAACATATCATAAAAACCAATACGTACATGTATAATCATCAACAAGCATATATAAATGTTTAATCATCCAAAACATGGCATTATCATGCAAAAATACTTTGAATTATCATTAAAACTGAAAATCATAAGAAAAGTGAGATGTAATAGTTATTCACCTTAGCTTTATGATTAAAGATGTGAGATTTGAACTAAACTTGATGTTGATTAAGCTTCCCCTTTATCATTCTTTTTCTTACTCTTGAAAATGGTCAGTTTTGAAAATGGTGGTCGGCCTCTCTTAGTTTAAATTTTTGCAAATTTGATGAAGTGAGGATTCATGGCTATGTTTAGGGTATTAGAATGCCTATTTTCATATTTTACCCCTTACTTATTTCCTAACACATTTTATTCATGCTATCTCATTTTGTTTTACATATTAACATGGCATGGCTACCCTTGATTGTTATCAAATCTCAATCTATTAATCATCTTACATTATTTTATTTTATTTAGCTAATTAAATATCCTAAATAATGTTACTAAAAATATGAGGTGTTGCAGCCGATGACTCCTAAACACGGCTTTATACCTTAAACTGGTGTACTACTAATGCATTTCAGAGGACCTATCTAAGGGTTAACCAAGCAACCTCCAGCCAAAACAAATGAAAAATCAAAGCTTTAAGACCAATGAATATCCCATACGAACTCTATACAAATAGGTAGTGTAATCCCTATAGGCTTAACTCGAGCCTTTCCTACCAGCCATGCGAGACCGTCGGAGTCCTCGAACTATGCCATCCCTACTATATAAATACCGGTACATAAAGCTGACATACCGTCGGCCTCTCGACATAGTTCCCATTTAGATTTCCCTAGCACAAATCAAGGAAAATTCTTATTCCAGTTAATTAGTACCTCTGTTTTGAATTAAAGCAGACCCCATTCCTAATTGGGCACTGTTGTAGGTTATTTAAGACTCCTTAATAGGGAGGAGGCAGAGCCTATTGCCGTTTAATACCTTCAACCTGAAAGTAAACCCATTGAACACCCCAAAATTACTCTAGCCATTTAATACATCAATCCAAGGAGAATCCTTGGTTTATTTTCCCAAACCTATATACAAATGTATATCCCTTTCACGAGTCTAGTTGGAGATGTCTCGCATCAGTAGTATGTATACATAATTGTTAGTAGCCCCTTACAAAGGGCAGACTTCCATTATGTCACCTTACCGACATCGCAAGATTGTAAACCTATTATCGAGGCCAAATAATTTCACTATGGAGATTATTACGCCTTCTATGTTCATTTATTTTCTTTCTATGAACTTCCTTTTTATTTTATATGTTTATCATCTTTAACTTTTTATTTCATCATTGTTATTAAATGTCATTCGCTACTTCTTTTACATCCAATTAATGCCTTTTGTAAATGGTCTTTTATATTCAAATTAAACAAGTGTTAATGACATTTGGTTGTAAATTTAGAATTAATTTTCCATGTCTATTGGATCTCCATCAATAATGTCATAATTGGTCTGTGTAATTACTTTCATTAAATGGTTTACTACCCATATTGACTTGATTGCAATAACTTCTCTTTTGTCCTCAATTTATTATCTTTCTCATACTTAGTGTTTTACTTATAATTAATATAATAGTATATAATTAATTGCACATTACCATGCATATGCATTTATGATGTAATTGATCTTTGTTTATTTATTTCTTAAACTTGTATTTTTACTTTAAGTATTTACATTTAATTGGTAAACGTATGTTATCTCGCCTTTTAACTATGTCATATATGAACAAACTCAATGAGTCAAAGTTCAAAGTTATCAAGTCAAGACGTCAGATAGGTGCCAAAAAACCTAAAACCCAAAACCCAAATGAGCTAAGATTAATAAGTAAGTATGTATGCACTCCAAGGATCCAAGAACCAAGAACCATCTATGTTATAGGTTGGTACTGATCCCGCCCCATGGGTTGATAATGACCCATGTTCCTTAGCCCGATGGGTTCGGTCGATACCGACATGTGTTCCTTAGCCTGATGAGGCCCACGTTCTTCCTACACCCCCTACATGATGTCAAGAACTTATTAAAAGTGTTGTTACGATGATTCCATTCAATTCTATATCGATCTCCATGAACTCTTGAATCAGCAAATTTGTTCTTCCATGACTTTGTCATTTAGACTCAGAAACAGGCTAATACCGATACAAACAATTATGGAATCATGAAGCTAACCATAATGTGAGCTAAAGCGAAGGATTCAAGACAACCAATTTTCCTATCTTAGGGGTTGGCACTGACCCATGACCTTGGAGTCACGTCGACCCATATATAAGTGAAGAGTTGGCATCCTATTTTCATGAAGAAGTAGTCTATGCTGTGGAAAATGAGGTGGAGATGTTTTGTGCGTGATTTTAGGCTCCCAACCTTTATAAATAGAGGGGTATAGCTCATCTTTTAGGATCTTTTGGCTCTTCCTCTCTTTTCTTTAAGTAATCTCTGTTGAAGATATACCGACCCCAAATGGAGTCATACCAACCCATAAGACCTCATGCCTATACAGCAATATAATAAAGGAAACCTTGAAGTGGACATAGGACAAAGTATGCCAAACCACTATAAATCTTTGTATGCATTTTCTTACTCATTTTAAATTATTTTCTTCATTTTTTATTCTCTACTTACTTTTCTTAGGTGTTTGTGCCATTTTTGGTTCAAAACATTTTTCATGATTTCTCTGAGAAATACCTGAACTCGCTGATTCAAAACTTAGGAAGATTATAAATGGTTAGACAATCAACTAGAAAGACTCTTGTTGAAGAAAATCAACCGGGGGATAACCAATTGGCATCCTCGGGAGCTAACCCTTATCAATCTACATAACGGGGGATAAGATAGAAACTTTGATGAATGGACTGCAGTAGAGGATGATGGCATGCTAGGAAAAGATGATGGAGAATTTCTTTAGAAGAATGAGATAAAAGGAAACAGTTAGTATTGTTGTAAATCAGAACCACGGACCTGTAATTGGAGCACAACTGCCAAGGAATGGAGAAGAATAACTCCAGACAAATCTTAAGCCAAATATAGGGGTAGGTATTCATCCGTAAGCATGGATCGGTACCGACCCCAAAGGGCTTGGAGGCATGGATCGTCATGGCCTTGAAAGGAATGATGTACATTTTGAACCTAAAGTGGAGCATTTAAACATGGATCAGAATGCAAAAGCATAGTTAGAGGAGTGTACCAGAATTCCCATGTAGAATAAGAGGAAGGCTGAGAATACTAACCTAGAGTTCCTTTGAATAACGATGGCACACTTGGTGAGTTGATGAGATGAGATATAAGGGGTGTATTACCTAATCAGAGCTTGGAAAATGCGAGCAAGAGTACATTCACTCCAAATGTTCGGTATGCCAGGAATCCACCTGATTTCAAGTTACCTACGTTGAAAACATAAGACGAGAAGACAAACCCAACCATTTATTTAATGAGGTACATTCGGAAAGTAGTGGTGTTGGGTGCGTCTGAAGAGGTTATGGGATGGTGTTTCCCTTTATTTTTAACAAGAATAGTGGTATTATGGTTTAGACAGCTAAATAATGCTTCCATCAGCACATGGGGTGAGCTGGTGAACAGATTCATGTAGCAGTTCTAGATTTATATCTCACGGGACCCAAGAACACAATGACGTCAGCGAGTTTGATGTAGAGGGCCAGAGAGACCCTAAGGAGTTTCTAACAAGGTTAAATGTGGAGGAAGTTCCGGTCGATAAGCCAGATAGTTCAATGGTATTTAAATGGCGGCAGTCTCATGAATAGCCGCTAAGATGGATTTTGAGATTGCTCTAGAATGGGATCCTCCGAGGGATCTCGTAGAATTTTATCATGAAGCTGAGAGATACTTGCGTTAGGAAGACATCAAGGCTGATCAGGAAGAAATCAATATTGTAGATGACGGAGAACCGACTAGAGAAGGATCCAGCAAAGGCAAAGGAAATTGAAAGATGGATGATAGCTTTGAAGGGTCAAAGCGGCAAAAGAAAGAACTAAGATTCTCTAATTACATGGATATAAACAAGATCCCGGAGCGAATTTATGTAAATACAAGGGGATAGATCCCCTATCGAAAACCAGCAAGGAGAGAACCCACTGACAATGAGAGGAAGTTGGGAAAGTACTGCCATTTCCTTGAGCTGGATGGACATAACACTAATGACTATAGGCTCATGTGGGACCTGATCGAGGAACAAGTTAGAGATAACTGATTGCAGAACTACATCAAAAACTGAGCGGTGGTAGAATAGGAGAAGCCATCAACTGCGGTGAATGGAGATGTCCCTACATCAAGGTCAAGGATAGTCATCTCTTGATCAGGATGGCAGGGAATCGGACTAGATTCTAGCATCTTGTTTCCCCTTTTCGATAAACAGTGCAATAATACAGTCAAGCCACTTACTCGTGTATAGGATCCCGACGGTCGTTAGGCATGCTTTGAGCTGGATGTTAGACTCTATCACCCGATGGAGCAGTTATCTCGATGCTAGACTTTATATTGTTTTTTAGATTTGATTATTAAAACCCACTTAAACGTGGACTGATATTGATCGCTTTAAGTCCCATCTGGAAGGACAGAACTAGAATGCAAGAAGTAAGTCCCCTCACCAAAGAGTGAGCAGATGTGCTTGCTTGTTATTGAGTCCACTTACTAGAGAGCGAGTGGACCTAGCACAGCAAGAGCCCAGAGAGACTATGGATTTGATTGTCGGTCCTGAACGACCATAGATTTGATCTTTGACCTTGAACGTCCATTGATTCCGAACGGTTACGGATTGGTTTTCAGTCCTGAATGGCGGCCGACCCTAAATGACCACGGATTTGGTTATCAACTCCGAATGACCATCGATTTGATTACTGACCCTAAAGAGCCATAGGTGCCAAATGACCATGGATTTTATCATCGATCCCAAATGACTATAGATTTGATTATCGACGCCGAACAAACATGGATTGATTACTAGCCTCAAACGGCTATGGTTCTGATTAACAATCGAACGAGACCATGGATTTACTTTCTACCCTCGAACGGCCACAAATTCAATAACCAATCTGCAGAAATCGTGCATTAAACTCAATATAAAAATGATCTGGGGGATCGAACCTTAAGACTAATAGGTATTTGTATGCCTTGCAATTAAAAAAGAATGGGAAAATGCTAGATAAACATGGGATGATTTTTATATGTGATGTAGTAACTTTGAATGAAATCGAAATGATGATGAGGTATAAATAACACTTAAGCACAGTCTAGAATCTTCGGCTATAATGGGTCTGGAATGACTGATGATCGATAAGAGAATACAAAGGAATATGATGATTCATGACGGCTTGATTGGTTGATAACTGAACAATTCAAATATTAACATCTCATCGACACCAACATTTGTTCTTTGGCAAAGCGCACCTTCCATTCGCAAGGTATGCTTTAGGGGCAAGTGTTATCTTGCCTTTTAACCAGGCAGTATACGAATAAACTAGACGAGTCAAAGTTCAAAGTTATAAAGCCAAGACGCCTGAAGAGATGGCCACAAAAATTAATGCCCAAGTAGAACCAAGATCATAAGGTAAGTATGTGTTCACTCTAAGAATCCAAAAATGGGGACCAACCAAGTTATGGGTTGGTACCGACCCCACCCAATGGATTGATACCAACCATGTTCCTTCGCCAAGTGGGGTCCACCTTCTTCCTACACCCTCTGCATAATGTCATGAGCCTATTCCAAGTGTCGTTCTAATGATTCCATGCAATTCTCTATCGATCTTCATAAACTCCTAAATCAGTAAATTAGTTCTTCCATAACTCCGTCATTTGGACTTAGAAACAAGATAACAGTGGTGTAAACAATTATGTAATCACGAAGCTAACCATAAGATGAGCCAAAGCGAAGGAATCAAGATGACCAGTTTGGCCATCTTAAGGGTCGGTATTGACCCCTGACCTTAGAGTCATACTGTATCGTACAAAAGGGACAATGTAACACCCTATTTTCATGGAGAACCAATCTATGCTATGGAAAACAAGGCAGAGGTATTTTGTGTGAGATTTTAAGCTCCCTGTCTCTATAATTAGAGGGAGAGGGCTCCATTTTCAGGATCTTTTGGCTCTTACTCTCTTTTCCTTAATTCCTTGTAATCTCTGTCGGAGTTATACCGACCACTAAGAACTCCTTCCTTTAAATAACAATATAGTAATAGAAACTTGAAGTGGACATAGGCCAAAGTACACCGAACCACTATAAATCTCTGTGTTCATTTTCTTACTCGTTTTTCATTAATTTTCTTCACTTTTTATTCCCTGCTTACTTTCCTTAGGTGGTTTCGACATTTGGTTCAAACAAAGGAATTATTTTTACTTTTATTTATAATTTATTTAGTTCTACACTTAGAGATTTTTGGATATACACTTAAATATAACTTCCACAAATATTTTATTTCCATATTTTAATGCAGTGGAACCTTATCTTTTTTGAAAATAAAATGTTACCATTGCAACTTTCCGTAAACTTCCAAAAATGGGTTTATGCTACATTTTCAATTACAAGGAATTGTCTATTTTTATTTTTATTGAAATGGACAGTGTAAATTGTGAAAAACATCCCTATTTTTCACATCTCTTTCCTTTGGTTATATAAATATTCCTTGTTATTTCAAATGATGCATTTTCATACATAACTGCTAAGTTGCACAGTTTATGGGAATTCATATGGCAATTGACACAACTAGATTATACATTCTACAATTCCAATGAATTAAAACATAGGAATTAAAATCCTGAATCAGACTAGAACATTTCCAATTGATGATTATCAAGTTTAACCGTTTACAATCTGTTAGCACCAAAATGTCACAGTAACACCCAGGAAATTAACAAGAGGATAGAATTGAAAAAAAGTAATTGAAAATGGATAAAAACAGAACAAAACGTCTTTATACCGGTTCGACTAATTGTTGCTACATCTACTTGAGATTTTTATTGATAATATTGTTGTTTTATGTGTGTTGTTCTTATAATTTGGTACCACTCCACAGAAAATTACAATAAAGTATGTAAAAATTGCAAGGAAGATATAAGATCCCTAAAACGAGGCCCTATCATCCTATTTATAGCTATAGGTTGGGGGGAATTGCTCCGCCACGTCCTCCTCCACGATCTCTATTATCTAGTAGTGGTTGGTCTTAAGAAAACGTGGCCATATAAGTAAGTATATATGAATTGGTACTCATCCATAAGCATGGATCGGTACCGACCTATAGGATTGTCTTGTGGATCTTTCTTGCAGCCTTGGGATGAAGCAATGTGTCGTTAGCTTTGTGATTCCAAGCTTATTTGTATTGCTACGAGCTTGTTTCTTAGTCCAAAAAATGGATATGTGGAGGGATAGATTTGGTGATTTTAGGTGCTCATGGCATTCAATAGCAAATGACGTGCGATCGATCAATGGATCTTGGCATGGGCTCCTACCAGCAAACTTAAGCATGGAATGAGTTGCACAGATCGCTACCGATCCATAGGAATGTATCAATATGGAAAAGTACATTGATGGATATAGCTTAGATTTTTTGTAACGACCTTATTTTCGTCTCGTGAACTTGGTTATTCTCGATTTTTGTATTTTACTGCTATCTCATTGGGCTTCCTGTCATGATAGCTTCCAGGTTCAATAAGTCAAGTCAGTCCAGATATTGCTTGGTTGAAAGGCTAGATAACACTTGCCATCTAAAGTACATATTGTTTAAAACAGGATGCGCTTTGAATCGAGACAAGTCGGGATTGCCATATCGGACTCCAATCCATGCTTTGAATAGTGGTTATCCGTTCTTTGAACCTTCTCGATAAAATGCCATGTCTATATCTATTTGTTAAAATGCTTCGCTAGCATATAAGACTATAAAACTAGAGCATGCTCCCATGATTTGACGTTTCGACCTTGGTAACCTTAAATGGGCTCTTTTTTCGGATCATTCAGGTTTGAATCTGTTGTTCTCCGGTCTTAGTTGTTGAATGCTAGTATGTACAAGTGCACATGCTCTGATTCTCCCTTATGTCTACTTTCATGTACATACATTCTTGTTATGCAATAGATATACATGCATATATACACATTACACATGTGTGTGTTTGTATTTAAATTATCGTTCGGTACCGATCCATGGCTATGGATCGGTACCGATCCAAGCCTAAGAATAAGGTGAATTTGTTACCTAAAAGTGAGGGTTTAGCTAATATATATCAAATCCATTTCTTTTCTTCGTCATTTATTCTTTACCATTGAATTCATGCTCTTGTATGACCATTGGTTTAGGACTTTGCACCGCTTCCTCTCTTATTTAAACCGCCCCCGCCATCACGGTGAACTTCAAATTCCAATTGCCCCTCGAACTTCACTTTGCCATGATTGATCTTAAACAATCGTTTCATGATTGACCCGACACTCAAATTCGAACAGAAAAGAGAAATAATCACTTTGTCGAGCATTAGCACTTATAGATAGGAGATGGAAACGAAGATGGACTCGGTGAACTCCATGTCGATGGCAATGCTATTGATCGAGGAATGAAGTGAAAAGGAGATGAAAACCACCAAAACCCACCAAAGGTAGGATCAGTACTGATCCTACCCCTGGGGTATTTTTTTGTCTCATACTCTCTTGTGAGAGTTACATCATCAATCAGTATTCACATCTTGTAAAGCACTATCTCCTAGATTCTTAAGCATTTCCAAGGCGTGGTCAATAACTGATGCCCATTGGGACAGTTAGTGAAGATGATCACTTCGGATGAACTCCAAACTTCTGAATGAACTATTATACAATATTGGAAATCAATACTACATGACACTGCACAACACTACAATAGATTTTCACTTTGGCATGGAGTGTGACTTTTAATCAATCTGATTTTAATTATGCATTGAGTTTTGATAGCTATGGGTTATAGACGTTCCTAGCATCTCTCCACTTAAGCAACATGTCCATCAGTTTCCAAATATGTCGAGTTAGATACCGAGTTGAGATGACTACAATTATGTCTGCACAACAAACTTCGGTGCAACTAATTCCTTAACCTGAAGATTTGCACGTAGGTCAACTCGCCGCAGAAGCTCCAATAGAGCCTATGAAAGGCCTAGCAGTCGAAGATGCTCTCGACACACTTAACGATGCAACCATATTAGATAATCCAATAGATTTATGTATCATCAAAAATTGCGGAGGGGTCACTCGGGAGGACCTACAAGAAATATTATATTCCATTTGAGGATGTGATAGTGCCTACGTCCCAACAAAGAGCACACTATCTGCTAGATAGGTATACAGCATGCAATAAGTATATATGCTTGGTAGGATGTGTCTTATCGTTCAGTCAGTTTATCTAGCAAGTCTTGCATTTTTAGAAACTTGCTTTAGCTCAGTTCAACCCAAACAGCTATGCATTCCTTCATAGCTTATTTATAATCTTCGCATACCATTTTGACCAAGTCCCTAGTAATCAAGAGATATGATATCTATTTAGCTTCAAGTTTTGCAAGGGTAATCCTTTCCTCATTTTCTTAGAATTGTCTAGGGCTATTGATAATAGTTGGTACCTGGAATAAATTAAGCTATTTCAAGGATGAATTATTTCTCATTAAATATCCTCTCGAATTTTCATAGCGATGGTTATCTCCTCGTGAGTTCTGTTCTTGACCCTTTCGTACGATCCTAGGTCATAATTTTGCTCATCACTGAATGTCTTTTTTGTCATGTATAGATATAACATGTAGGCCCAATAATGCAACTATGGTAGAAACCCTTCGACGACTTCATCAAATCCAAGAGGAAGAGAGAGGTTAAGATGCTGCTTAGTGATGAGAATCTGCAAGCATACAACTTGTTGGACCTGGATCGTAGTGTCGATCTTGCTCCAGAAACTACTGATAGTATAAGGACAATTCTTCCTATAGAGATAATAGAGACCCCTCACTGTGCCCTTAGTTCAAAGTCAGTAATTGGGAGTGGCAATATTCAAGAGCACATTGAGGGCGAAATCAAAGATGAAGGTGAAAGAATAGGAGAACACGGTGAAGAAAGTGAAGGCCGCAGTGTCTAGCAACCTCTTTGCAAGAAAAGCCTTAAGATTAAACTTCCTAAACAGCAAACTGCGATCTCATCTCCACCAGCTTTAGTTGCATCCGAAACTCCTGTAGAACATGCTGTGGACATATAAGCTAGCATAGGGGCGATTTCGGATGAGATTCCTTTTTTCAACCTCTTCAACATAAGCATTGAGGACGTTGGATCCCTCATCCATTTACTAGGAGAAGTGCCTTCCACTCGGGCAGGGGAGATTATTCCTGTTAGCAAAATTCAAACCTACGGTCCATCGAAGAGACACTACGACACTTACGCATACACACACACACTACACTTTAATCAGCTTGTGTAGTGTTCTAATTCAATCAAGGTTGACTCGTCCTTTTTTTGTCTTCAAGTTCAATGGAACACCATAGTCTATGTGAGGATCATCGAGATTAAATGTCTTATCAGCCAAGTCGCAAACTAGCTTTGTGTCTCCACAATCTTAGTCATGAATCAAATTCTAGTCGGCACTCAAGCCATGATTGAGGAAGTAGATAAAAAGACTATAGACCACATGACTCGTCATTGATGCATCGATCTAGATCTAGATCAACCTTATCTAGTGGTCCAAAAAGGCATTTTAGCCCCCACGACGACATTATTCATGATGGCCCTTCTCGTGCTTCCCACTCTGTCATGCTAACAGTGTCATCTCATACTTCTCAGCACTTTCATCATCGGATAAAATCAATCGCTTCCAATTCTTCACGACATAAAGCTGAAAAAATTCCTACTGAGTAGCCTGTCAAATGACCTATTGTTGAAGCAGAGCGGCTGATCAATTCAAATTAATAGATAGCTGAATTACGACGTTACTTTCCAAAAATCAACTCTAAGGCCTACAAGTTCATTCCAAATTTGAAAGATATCCCTTTGTATATTAAGGATCAAATGGTAGCATACGTTGGTGATGTATACGATCAGTACTTTACTTGGAGGAGGCTAGTTGTGATGCTCTTGGAATATGCCGAGAGTTTGGAGACTAAGATTACAGGGCTAAAGCTTATAATAGGTCAAAATGATGAGATCATCGCCCGTCTTGACGGAGAAGTTGCTGATTTAACTAAGCAAAGAGAGGACACTGACTAAAAATTCAAAGACTTAAATGCTGCAATGGTCAAAGACTAAAATGTCAACTAAAAGGTCAAAGACTTAGGCCAAGTTGAATCCATTCTTCACCGAAAATTTGAGTTAGTTGAAGAAGTGAAAGATTTGAAGGCGCAGCTTGAAAGAGAAAATAAAAGGATGGACGAGGCACTTCAAATAGCTCATAGTTACTATGAAGAATTGCTTGACCCTCACAAGGAAAGTGACATTGCTTTAAAAAGGCAAAAAGTTAGATGAGCTAGTGGAAGCTGCTGAGAGGATAGCTGACGAGCTAGTGGCAGCTATAGAAAGGGGTTAAAGATAGTTTTGATTCAAGCATCGCTAACTACTATGCCAATGTTCTTAAGTTTCGAGACTTGGCGTGGCTTTGCAAAGGCTATTGTGGCGCCTTAACAATGGTATGGGAGCATATTATACAGGAGGAATGACAACACTCGAAAGGAAGTGAAGTGGACTTAGCAAAACTGGAGAATTAAATTCCAAGTCCAAAGGAAATCGAGGCACTCAATGCAGGTGATCTCATTTTACATCCGGAGTTGGCTGCTACAGTTCCAAAAGATCAAGCCAAAGGTTCGACCACTACTCCTCGGGATATTGATACCGATCTCACTTCTGGGCCTCCTATTGCTTATATCACTCCTTCAGATTCTGAGTCCAATATAGATGCGCCGCAACTCCACAAAACAAGCATGATATCTCATATTCAGGAGGAGGACTCGGATGGTATGCCTGCCTAAAGTGGCCTCGATCTAGGAAAGGCATATCGTTGACCTCACCCATATTTGACAGAACCCACATGACGTCGGTCGATGTTGTGGTTTGTAGAATTATTAATCTTAAGGCTAATTAAACACTAGAGTTGGCTGAATAGTGTTTCATAATGTTTATGGATCTTTTTAAAAAAAATTCAAGATTATTATTGGCCAATACAGAATCAATAATCACATCGCAAATACAGATAAGTATAGACGTAGTAAAGTAAAAAAATAAGGAATTAGAGAGATCACAATAATATTTTTGTATTGGTTAGGAGTTACCCTACATCCAGTCCTATATAATTTCTTATACGGATTTCTTTTCAAATGCCAATCTTTAAATGGGTAGAAGGCAAACCCAATTACAATCTCGATTTTGAGGCTATGAGACAAACACTTCCAATTTTCTAGGCTCAAAGTACACCTACTTGATTTTGACGGGCTACAAGCACACCCACTTGGATTTTGAGGCTAACTGTAACATCCTATATCTGGAGGCCAAAAGCTAAACGCTATGGATGCTACAGTCATCCATAGTATTAAATTATGGTGACGAAATACGGTAATGTTAATGGTACCCATAATATCAAAAGCACTTGAGTATAAGCAAAATCACACATTTCCAAAATTATAATTTCAGTGATTACTTGTCAAATAAAATCATATCTAAGTTACAAAAATCCCGAAACGTATCCCATGCAATGATCAAATATAAATTATAATAATACGCCAAGAGTGACATACGAAGATGCCCCCTTGGATGATCAAAGCAATATAGACATAACTGTCTTAATACACATCGGAAACAATTAAAAAAATATTCCTAAATTTAGCTCTCTGTCAACCACTTACTCGACTTCGGAAGCTTACTCACCAAAATCTGCTAAAACCTAAAATCTCAGCCTACTCAATCAAATTTTGAGCACCTGAGAGTTTAAGGGGAAACAAAAACTTCAAGTCAGACATAAAGCCTAGTATGAATAATTTTCGTTACATCTCTGTTTACTGATATATATAGTGAGACCACGCCGCTTAGCGGAATGGGTTTTCCCTCACTAATATCTCTTTTCAAAACATATATTTTGCAAATCCTTTCCTACAACCAAACTGGTTAATTAACTGATTATGATAATAATAATATAGCAAGATCCACTATGCTAAAATAGGAAATAAATGGACTATCTGCCCTAAATCTGAGCTAACTGCTCCTTTCTGGACTAACTGTCCTACATCT
The DNA here is from genome assembly GCA_030765085.1 of Allium cepa. NCBI lineage: Eukaryota > Viridiplantae > Streptophyta > Magnoliopsida > Asparagales > Amaryllidaceae > Allium > Allium cepa. Next base: position 411,745,915 of record CM060943.1, read on the forward strand.
GATTATATCACAATAGCAATATCCTTTATGCTAAATAATGGACTATCTGTCCATAAAATAGGTTAAAAAGAATGGACTAACTGTCCTTAATAAGTAGCAAGATCCATTATGCTAACAAATGAACTATTGTTCATATCTGGGCAAACTGCCCTTATCTGGACTAACTGTCCTCAGGGCAGGACTGCCCTCAAAATGAATAGACTGTCCGAATTTAAATGAGCTAATTGAAGGAATTTTCTTAGGGTTAACTACCCTTTAAATTTTCCTTGAAAAACTTTTCAAAACGATTTAGTCCATCAAATCATATATATGTATATAAGTAAAATATATCTTTAGCTTTACTCTAAGCTACTTTGCCATGTCATATATACTTTACTCAAAATAATGTTGATGATGTTCAATCAGGATTATCTATCCTTTTAACATAAGTTAAATTTCTTTGTCACTTAAACACTTTAGGCTATCTGCCTAGTCATTTTATTTGAAACCTTTGTTTAAGAACTTTAAACAATCTTTCGAAAACATTGACAGTAATCCCTTCAAAACTATTAACATAACTCCTTCAGAACCATTAAAAAGCCTTTCTTTTATAAGCTTTAGAACATATGACATACACTTTTAAAATCCTTTAAACCTTTGCCTTTCGAAAAAATTAAAAAACCATGCATTTCAACCTTGTCAAAAGGTCTCACCTTTCGACCTTGTTGGAAGGTTTTTTTTCGACCTTGTTGGAAGGTCTGCTTTCGACCTTGTCGAAAGCTCTTACCTTTCGAAAACGTTGGAACATAGAACCTTTCGAAATCATTAGGTTCAATTTAAAACATGTAAAAACCTTTTGAAACCATTTAAAGTTGACTACTTTGAAACCTTTTAAACATTTCGGCATAAAACATTTGGTTATGCCTTCAAGTTTAGCAAAAGGGTTAGAAAAACATTGGAGTCGAAAGAAACTACTTCAAAACCTTTTAAAAGTAACTCTTTTAAAACTTTACATAAACAATGAAGTGATGGTGTTGAAACCAACCCTTCGAAAGTGACGGAGAGGCGGCAAGATTTAGAAAACAAAAGATTCCATTCGAAAGCAACTAAATCAAAAGGTAGAAAGCCGCATCTATGCTCTTGTCGACCTCGTCGAAAGGCTTACCTTTTGATAAGAAAAAGTTTCAATTAAAACAAGAAAGAAACTTATTCTAAAACTTTTCTTTTAAGCCATTTGACTTTGTTGGAAGCTCTTTGTGGAAAGCTAGCAGGCATATTTGCTTTAAAACCAAAAAATAGTTTCGTCTCTTTCAGAAGCTCTTACCTTTCGACCGCAAACCTTTCGACCTCTTCCAATTCACTATACCAGTTGTCTGATACCATATGCATTGGTCATTCGAAAGGTTTGATACCTTTCGACTTTGTCGGAAGGTTTGGAATAGAGACGGAACCTCTTGGCGAAGGAGTTGGAATAGTAAAAATCCTATTTATTTGTACTTTAAAGCTGTCCTTTTGCACCTAACCTGCCTTATTTGTCTAAATCTGATTGGTTGCCAGATTTTGTTATTCAAAAGTGCTGCCAACTTTCCATATTTGGAAATTTAAAAAAATTTAGAAAATGCCCCTCCTTCCTTTATAATTATATAAAACATTTAAGTCTCATACCTTAAATAATTTTATATAATTATTAAATTACCTTCAAAAAATCTGGAAAAAATACAGAAAATCAACTGCTGTATGTTTTTTCAACATATAAAAGTTTCGGACCTAAATAATAAACTATTTTCCGTAAATGATTTTATAATCCAAAATACCATTTTCTTCCTTAGAAAATTCATAATAATTCCAGAAAAATTCATAAAAATTTAAAAATTGAAACACATCTCTAAAATACCTTTTTAGACCATCAAAAAAATTCACAAGGCTAATGGATGTCATTTTATAGGGTTTTCATCACAAAAAATGCCATAAAGTCTATATGAACATAAATTAATCATCAACATGTATATATTATCATTATATCATTCAAAAAAATGGACAACCTTTGAAAAATTATGCGAGTTTAATCTTAGAACAGTAATCATAAAAATTTAGAGATGTAAACATTATTCAGCTTTGCTTTAGGGATTAAGGAGCTTGAGATTTGGATGGGTTTGATTTAAATTTGCTTTTCCTTAGTTTCCTCTCTCCTTCCCTTGTTGATGGTGGTCGGCCTTAATTTTGAAAATTAAATGAATGTGTACATAATACACGACCTAAGGAAGAGAATATAAGAATGGCCTCTTTCCCGTAATAACCCTCCTCTAATTCGTTTTAAAATTTTCTTTTAATTCATAATTTTAAAAGGCACGACTACCTTAGTTAAAATCAAACCTCAATCCCCTAATCAACATATTATTTTATTTAGTTTATCTTAGTAAGTCTCCTAAATAATGTTACCAAAAATTTGGGTTGTTACACTAATAAGTGGGACCATTTGATTTAATTAGGCTACAATCACACCCAAGAAAATACAACTAGATTTTGATGGTTTTTTCGAATACAATTCCTTGATCTTTGATTATAATGAATTGTACAGCCTCTTGGATAGAACTTTGATTAGAGAGAGAAAGATGATTAAAATATGAGAGCATATAATAGCGAATCAATAAAATGAAGATTGAATTGATTCTGGTTGAATTTAAGAAGATTTGAATATATTTTTCACTAGAATTTTTTTGCAGCGTAAGAGGAGAGAAGATGATAAGAAAGTAGTTGTTAAAAATTCATTTGAAAACCCTTATTTATAGAGAACAAACAAACATGTCCATTCACGAACATACAATTAATTTCAAAATTTGAATTTCAAAATTGCAACATGTATGTCGGTATATCATTTGCCCATATGTTGACATAAGCTAGTGTAATTTGAAAACTTGTTTATTTTAAAATGTTTGGAAAATTCTATATTATGTAAATTAAATTGATGCTTTGTAAATTCTCTTAAACATAGTTTATAGACATTTTAATCTATTATTTTCTCTTGATTATAGAAGACATATGGATAAGACAGAAAGTGTAGTGAGGACAAAAGTTCCCCTTTTGTTCGATGAGATTTACATCTCGAGCGGAGCATACTTCGCCAATGCATTTAACCTCATCATCCTCTTCCTCTTCCTCTACTTCTTCCTCTTCATCATTTATTGGAGTGCAAATGACTAGACTAGGGTTATTCTCTTCGATTATAATTTGATTTTTCAAATTATCGAATAGGTATTTCTGGAGATTACGAAGAATCTGCCCTTGCTTCTCTTGTTCTTTCAAGAGGCATGGTTGAACAATCTCTATTTCTAAAATCATATTGAGTGTATGCTTTGGTTCTTCTTCATTCTTGGTAACTTTGGCCTTAGTGGTAGTTTGAATGGGGCCTAGAGTGGGAGTTTGGAAGGAAAAGGGTGCATTTTCTTCTTTTGGGCCTAGAATGGGGCCTAAATGAGAGAAGACATAAAAATGGGTTTGATTTCGAAATTGGTGGCTAATAGTTATGCTTCGAATTTTGAATTTAGGAGGGCAATCTATTTTTTGAAATTACCAATATATGTCGGCATATACGAAGGGGGTATGTCGACATATGTAGTTCAATTTGGACATTTTATTTTTCTTTTAGATATGTAATTTTAATTTTATTATATTTATATTTCAACGAAAGAACATATTCCTAACTCCCTTTTAAGCTTTATTAAATATGTTAGAGTTAATGGTTTTGTCAAAATATCGGCTATTGGATTTATAGTATTTATAAATTCGAGTGAAGTTATTTCCTTATTCATGTCATCTCTTAGAAAATGAAGTCTTATATCTATATGTTTGGTTATAACATGATTTGTTGGACTTGTAGATAGATTTAATGCACTGGTATTATCATAGTATATTGGTGATTTAATAAAATTTAAACCAAAATCATTAAATGTTGGTTGCATTAAATAAACTGTAAACATCCTAAGACGGCTAAAATATATTTGACTTCTGTTGTGGATAGAGATACAAAATTTTGCTTTTTTCCAAATTAGGAAGCATGGGAATGCCGTAAAAAGCGACACGTTCCACTTGTACTTTTTCGGTGTGCTTTGCAGCCAGCATAGTCAGCATCATTATATGAGATTAAATCAAATGAATCTTCATTTGGATAAAAAATCCATAGTCTAGGGTATTGTTTACATATCTTAGTATCCTTTTTTACTAATTTTAGGTTAGTTTCTTTAAGTTGAGGTTGACATCTTGCACATAGACGGACATTATGCATTATATCTGTTCTACTGGCAGTTATATAGAGTAATGACTCTATTACACCTCTATATAATTCTGATCTATATCTTTTGAGCTTCCTTCGTTATTTAATTTCCCATTAGCTGCCATGGGAGTTGGCTTACCATTAGTATTTAACATATCAACTTTCTTAACTAGGTCTTTGGCATATATTCTTGGCTTATAAAAATTTCATTGTTTAATTGCCTTATTTATAGTCCTAAAAAGAATGATAGTTCGCCCATATGACTCATTTCAAACTTCTTGGTCATTATATCTAAAAATTCTTTATTTAATTTCTCATTTGTTGATGCAAAAATAATATCATCTGCATATATTTCTATAAGGTGAATATCATTATTATTTCTTTCAATAAATAGAGTATTATCTACCTTGCCTATTACAAAATTAGGTTGCAGTAAATAAGATTTTAGATTTTATTATCATGCTCTAGAAGCTTGTTTTAGACAAACAAAGCTTTCTTTAATTTATAAACGTGATTAGGTAGTTTTTCATCTTCAAAAAGCGAGAATTGTTCTACAAAGACATCTTTTTAATAAATCCATTTAAAAAGACACTTTTGACATCTATTTGCAATAATTTAAAGTTATTATGATTTGCAAAAGCAAGTAAAATTTTGATAGCCTTCAATCTGGCTACGAGAGAAAAAGTTTCATCAAAATCCATACCTTCTTCTTGAATATAACCTTGAGCAACTAAATGTGCTTTATTTCTGATAACTTCTCCTTGTTCATTCATTTTATGTCTATATACCCAGTTAGTTCCTATTACAAACTTATCTTCAGGTCTTAGGACTAATTCCCAAACATCATTTCCAGTAAAGTAAATTAGTTCTTCTACATAGCAAGAATCCATGAATTATCTAATGATGCAATTTTTGGTTTTGTAGGTTAAATGGTTGAGATAAAAACAACATTGCTCATTTTATTTAATTGGTTTCTTATTTTTTGAACAGATTCTATATATCTTAGAATATTTTCTATAGGCGATCTTTCAAATATTTTGTTTTTTATTTCGATGTAAATTTTTAGTATTATTATTATTTTCATCACTAGTGATTTCATAATTAGTAATTTCATTAATTTTGTCAATGTATTCTTTTTTATCAAAACGGGTATTATTGATTATAAAATTTTCATCAAATGAAACAAGTAATATTTCTTCAATGGTGTTAGTTTTGGTGTTAAAACTCTATAGGTTTTACTTTTATTTAAATCACCAATAAAAATTCCTTTATCTGATATGGCATCAAATTTATCTAAATTATCCTTTGTATTTAATATAAAACATTTACTACCAAAAACTTTAAGGTATGATATTTTTGGATTTTTATTATAATATAATACATATGTAGTTTTCTTAGTTAAAGGTCATATTAAAATTCTGTTTAAAATATAGCATGTTTGAGCAACTACTTCAGCCCAAATCTTTTTAGACGATTACTATCATTTAACATTATTCTAGTGCACTTTTGTATAGTTTTATTTTTACGTTCTACTACTCCATTTTGTTGTGGTGTCCTTGGAAATGATAAATTATGGGTTATTCCTTTCTTGTTACAGAAGTTTCAAAATTTTCATTTTCGAATTCTCCTCCATGATTGCTCCTAATCGTATTAATTTTAATTGACATTTGATTTTGAATTCGTAAGCATCACTTTTAAGTTTCAAGAAAATAGTCCATGCAAACCCAAAAAAGCCATTTACAATAACGAAGGCATATCTATTGTGATTTGTTGACTGTACTTGCGAAGGTCTAAAAAGATCCAAGTGAAGAAGTTCAAGAGGATGAGAAGTGGATTTAAAAGATCTTTTACTAAGTTTTCTAACCGATAGGCATCACATAATTCAGTGACATTAAAACTTATTTTAGAAAGGGCCCTAAAATTTCATATCTACCAACTTTAGAAAGGCATTTAAAATTCAAATGACTGAATCTTTACGTCAAATCCAAGGGTCATTAGAATCAACCAAAATACATAAGTTATCATTGGGAAATGCCATACTTAAAATGTACTTGTTACGTTTCCTAATACCTTTAAAGTTAATGTTTGACTCATTATCTTCGATATGAAAGATATCTTTTTCAAAATTAATTTAAGTCCTTATCATACAATTGACTAATACTAAGCAAGTTATGTTTTAGATTCCTAACTAGCGAAACATTAGAAATAGTAGGAATTTTAGATTTGCCGACATTGCCAGTGCCAATCACGTATCCTTTTGAGTTATCTTCAAAGTTTACAATCCACCGTCTTTATAAACTATATCTTTCAAGACCTCTAGATTTTCAATCATGTGTATTGAAAATCCACTTCCCAATATCCACTTGTCCCATTTGATTTGTGATATTTTACTTTTAAATGTCTATTTGCCATCATCCATATAACAAACTTATTCCTACAATTCAATATCTTTCCTTTCCAAGAAATCAAGTGACTTTTCAAAACATTTAATTTCCGAAAACATATTGATTTCACAAAATTGTTTTTCTACAAAAATATTACAAGCCATTTAACTATTAAAAAATCTATTACAAGTTTTTGAAAACCTAGTACACTGATACCAAATGTGGATTGCGGAATTATGGATCTTAAGGCTATTTAAACACTAATGGGGATGAATAATATTTTCTAATTTTCATGAATCTTTTTAAAATCCTTTCAAGATTATTATTGACTAATGTAGAATCAACAATCATAGATGCAAACACGGATAAGTATAAATGCAATAAAGTAAAAATTAAAGAATTGGAGAGATAATACCTAGGTTTTTATAATGATTCGGAGTTACTCTACGTCCGGTCCCGTCAATTACTTGTGCATATTTTTTCAAATGCTAATCTTTAAATGTGTAGAAGACAAACTCCATTAAAATCTCGATTTCGAGGCTACGACACACCCACTTGATTTTTCGGGTTTAGGGTACACCCACTTTTTGGACACGCTACAAGCACACCCACTCGGATTTCCAGACTACCAAGCACACCCATTGGATTTGAACAGGCTACAATCATACTAAAGCAAATACAATAAGAGTTTGATGGTTTTTCCAAAGGCAATTTCTTGATCTTTAGTTACAATGAATCATATAGCCACATGGACAACACCTTGATCTTCGACTAAGAGATAGAGAGAGAGAGATGATTGAAATCAGTGAGTAAATAGTAGATAATGAACACAATGAAGATTTCATTGAATCTGGTAGAATTTTAGAATATTTGAATATATTTTTCCTAAAATTTTGGAAGATTAAGAAGAGTGAATATAATTTGAAAGTAGTTGTTAAAAGTTCTTTTGAAAACCCTGAATATACAAAGAATAAATATACATATCCATTCATGAAGAGCTACGCTAAATAGACACTTCATTTCAAAATTTGAGTTTCAAAATTGCAGCATGTATGTCGACATATCATCTGCCTATATGCCGATATTGGCTCGTGTTATTTGAAAACTTTTTTAAAAAAAATGTTTTGAAAATTATATATTATGTAAAATAATTTGATACTTTATAAAATAGTATAAACATTGTTTATAAATATTTTAACCTTTGAAAAACTGTTATAAAATATTTTTAAATATATTTTATAATATTTTTTTTAAAGATAAGAATTAGAAAATGAGAAATAGAGATCAAAGATTTCTACCAGGGACTTTAACAATATTCTATGACTATGTAAACTTTACTAGAGTCTTGAGATCTTCATATCTTGATCTTTATACTCATGAATCTTTGTGTCCATTCTTTGAGTCTTTATACTGCACCATCTTCGATTCAACACTTGTATAATATCCTGCATTTTATACTATATAACTTGGCAAAACATTAGTATCCATGTATTATTATTACCAAGGCTGTTATCATCAAAATCAATAACAAAGGTATTAATGGATGTAGCTAACCTCTCATTTCATCATTCTTAAATTATAGGTCAGCCCGCGATCTCAAGTACTCTGAAGGTAAGCTCCCAACTAGGACCACATGCGACGAAAATCGATTCAGGAGTCGTAACTATCTCTGGGAAGACCCCGAATATCCCGATTAGTGATGCTCTAGGTCCAGACACGCAAACGATTGATGCATTACAAGAAGAGGGGCGTAATGACTTCCAGGAGACACATGTGGATAATGATGTTGAGATTACTAGTACACTTGATCTTGTACGGGGTTTTCAATGAGAGAACTTATTGAAAAACATCTTAAGTCAGCTACAAAGATCAAGCAAGAGCACCTTACTTTTTTCCTCTTCCTCTGTCAATGGCTTTGCTCTGCAAGACTATTTTTGCTTCGGCATGCTACTTATGATCGAAAGCACTTAAAGCATGGTTGTTGCCTCATTGCTTAGCTTGCTTTCGAAAGGCAAAAAAAGTGGAGGAAGAACAAGAAAGAAACCAGAGGGGTCTAGTGAGCCATCTTCTGCATAAGAGAAGAAAGAGAGGAAAGATGCAACGACCCGTAATTTTGCTACTTCGAAAATGAGAGATTTTATTCATTTTAAATTTAAAAAGAATTTAAAAATTAAATAAACAATTTATATGCAATAAATAATTAGAAAAATACTTATTCTTATATTTAATAATTAAAAAGTATAAATTTGGATTTTAAAACAAATCAGCAAAAGTTAAGTTTTGTTAAAATTAATAAAGGCTTAAATAAATAGGTTTAAATATATATATATTTGATAAGTTAAATCTTATTTAAAACATCTAATAAAGATAATAAATGTATACTAATATATATTTTAAAATATATAAATAATCATTTTACAAAAATAACCAAATTTTGTTGCATTTTATCACTTTTACATACACTGTAAAAATAGAGATTTTGATATTGTTTAAATATGATTTTAAAATATGAATAGATATTTTTTAATTTATTTAAAAGAAGGAAAAGTTCATTTTAAATTTGGATACATAAATGAACAGTTTAATTAAAACGTCGAAATGTGACCGTAAAACATTTTGTCGAAAATCAATGTTTTGTCAATTAAAAGTTGTCGCAACATTGTTGCACCTTTATTTTCTTATTTATGAACATATGTTCAAATAGTATAAGTATTATTTAATTCAGTAATCAAGTTTACTTTTACTAAACAAGTTTAGAAACAATTAGCAAAGTAAATACAAAAGGACAAAACATGTCACATCAAATCCAACCAAATCTTTACTTTTCTTTACTTGAATATTAGGTGATTAAGACATAAAGTGATGATGAGTTAAGGTGATGGTAAGTGTTGAAAAAGTAAGATAAAGTAAGGATATTTTGGTAATTTTGTAAAGGGTAAGTTTTGTATTTCACCACTCCTTACTTTTTCTGTAAATACTCATCCATTCTTCTCATTTTCTTCACATTTATTATTATTATTCTTCTTCTTCTTCATTTTTGAGCTTTCGTTTCCTCATTGATGGCTTCTCTCTTGTAGAGAGGTAGGAGGGTTAAAATTTGTGGAGTGCCTAAGCACTAATCCACTTGTTATTCTCTAACCTCTTCTTAATTCACTTCTTCATTTTCTCTTCTTAAAAATGGCTTTTAGGCCATGAGTTTGGGAGTAGAGTTGGATGTGAGCAATATGGAAGGGAAAGGCTATGGCCAAGAGCAAGAAGGGATGTGGGGTAGTGGCCGAGCACTTGGAAAAGGTGAAAGAATGTTAAGGTGGTGGTTTAACGAAGCGTTGAATCAAATGAACGTTGCTAGGAAGTTAAATGCTTTTGTTAGAGGTGAGAAAATTCTTACTGCTTTTAAAAGATCATATTTTGTTTTTTCTATAATAATTATCTTAGACATGTGCAAGTATACAACCCTTTAAAATGTTGTTATGGATGGTTGGTTTTGTTTGTGTTATGTTTGAATAAGTAGCAAGTGATTATGGTTGTGATTATTTATCATATTAGTTTGTGTACGCACCATATTATGTTAGTGATAAATGTTAAATTTGATTATGCTCATTTTTGATTAAGTAATCAACTTTGCTAATAAGACCATATTTTAGTGATATGAGATATTTAGGAAAATAAGTCTCTTTTCAATTAGAAGTGAAATTAAAGTAAAAATAAAATAAAATTTGAAATTTGAAGTGAAACGATATTAAAAAATGATAGTTAAATTGAAATTGAAATTGAGATGAATACTGAAATTGAAATTGGAATCGATTTTGAAAATTAAAGTTGAGATTGAGGTGGAATTGAAGTTTAAATTGAAATTAGATTTGAAATCTAAGTTTTAAATGAGTTTAATTTGAATTTAGAATTGAATTTGAATTGAAATTGGAATTTAAAATTTAATATTTAAATAATAGAAATAAAATAATATTATAATATGGTAATGGTGAAAATATATCTTGAATACTTTAAAAAGTGAAAATATTGATTTAAAATGGTTTGTAATGATTTTATAAGTGATAAAATTCAATTTGAATAGATTATTTCAAGTATTGAAAAATAAGTTAAAACCAGGTGCGTCTCCCAATGATAGTTCGCGATTTCGGGCCGAAAAGTTCAAATGAATGTGTAGAGTGTAATATAGCTCGGAATTCTTCGAGATAAGAAAATTTCGGACTGTTATATCCTTATCTATTAAACGAAGAAAGAAAATCAAAGTTTCGTTAAGTAGATTTTGAATTAAGTCCAAATCAATTTTCTAGAAAAATCGCACTAGTGCAATTAAGTGACCATAATAGAAAGTGTTTAAATGAACATTTTTAATTATGAAAAATATGGAATAAATTTTATAAATCCACTTAAATGGTTTAAAAGAGATTTGAAGTGGAAAATATGAATTTTCAAAAATTAAAAAGTGGTTTAAATCAATTAAGCTTATATATATAGCAATTTCCGCAGCACTTATGTTGCGAACTGCATAACTTTTTGAATGTGAGTTCAAACGTAATATTTTTTTCCTGGAATCAATTATGAATGTTTTTAAAAGAAATATTAAGCGTTTAAAAGATGCTTTGAAATCTTTATAATCAATTCCAAAATTAAGTTGAAAATCTTAGTATACGGAAACGACTAGTACATTTGTCCCGGTTGTGAGATTTGGGAAGATAAAACAAGATGTTTAACTAAGGTTAGGGATGGAGCAACCAGTGCCCTGAACTTACCTGGCCTATGTTTTCTTTTCTTAAGCGATGGGTGAAATAGATCGAAAGGAAAGCCCGGATGCTTGAAAAAGATTGTATTAAGTTTCTGAAATAAAAGAAGACCGGTATTATCCAAAATTAAAGCAATCTCCAAAATGAATGATTTCTGCGACCTTACTTACTCAAAGATGTTTTCTAAAACTTATTTTAGGGTTTATCGTAAACGATGTCTTAAATAACATTGTTTTTGACCCACCTAAAAGTTAAGGAATTTGGATCGAGGGTTAAGCGAAGAAATTTGAGACATTTTCCAATGCAAAAGATTGAATTACTTAGAACTATTCTAAGTCAAAAAAGAAATAGATTTCGAAATCATCCAAAGAATTAAAGTGAAAAGAGACTTAATAAGTCCTGTATACTCATATTCACTTTTTGTCGATAATTGGATTTCGAAGGAACCGAGGTCGGATATGGGTGACTCCTATCCGAAAACCACTTCGAACCAATGTATACGTTCGAATGTGAAGACATGTTGAAGATGATGATTATTGAAGTCCATGGATCTTCATAGTGTGTGGACTGCTTGTTGAACATGCTCTGGGTAGCTCCTATTGTAAAGTTATTTATAATAGTGGTCTCCTCGTTGTGGAGATTTTTCAATTTGTCAAGGACTACTCGCTACTAGTGGTAGTAGAAGAGTGCCTTCGGTTTGTCGTGTTGCTGGATAACTTGTACGGATGTTTGTCTGACATTGCATTTCAAAAGATTACGTACATTGATTTTTACAAACGTACATCAGTGATGTAACGACCCAGAATTTTAGGCAATATCAATTTGATAATCTGTACTAATAATTAAATTGGTTTGATAATTTTTCTTTATAATTTTAATTTAAATTGATAAATTTAATCTTGTAAAGGTTAATAAATATTTAAGCTGGTAATTTTAATCAATATCTTTCTATCAATTTAAAATGGATAAGATTTACTTTCCAAAGCTAATGAAATTTTATTCTGTTTATAATATATATATTTGATATATATTGTGAATAGAATATCTTTTGTTTAAATAAAAGATGAATTTGCAAATTGTAATATATATGTAAGTATATATTATAATTTCGATTGTTTTGAAATTTAATTCAATCTATTGATAATTTTGAATTGTAATTTAAAGTTTTGTTTTAAAATTTTATTTTCTTCAAAAGTTAATTTAAAGTTTAATTCGTTTGTTTTCAAAATATAAGATAATTGTTTGTTTTTAAATAAGATATTTATTTATTTTTAAATATGATAGTTAAATAAGGATTTAATCAAAGTCTTGTTTTGTTTTCTTTTAAAAGTGTTTAATTTAAAATGGTTATAAATGTATAAATATAAATGCTTTAGATTTTAAAATATATGTATAAGAATTTGTTTATATTATAACTAGTTTTAGAATATTTTCTTTTAAAAGTAAATTTATAAATACATATGAAAACATTTATTAATTAAGGAATTTAAATATGTAAGTTTATATTTACATTTGAATTCAATAAAAATTAATTAAAAACACTATAAACATGTGTAAACTAGTTAACACCCTTAATAACACTTGTAAGAAAATTAAATATTATAGTTGACAAGTGTAAGTCTAATTTACATGTGTCTTTATTTTATAATTCACTTTCTTTAATTTTTATAAACATAACACTTTCATTTATTTGTTTTCTTTCCATTTAAAAATCTGAAATCAAACCTGAAAATTGAAAAGTAAAATGAAAACTGCGAAAGGATTTTCAATTAAAAAGCTACAACCTTCAATTGAAATCTGCAATTATCAAAGCTACAACTTCAACCTGTAATGCAAGATTCAAATCAACCTGCAAGTTCAACATTTTTCATCAACTAAAGCATGCATTAGGATTTCTACAGCAAGATCAAAAGCATCAAAAATACTTTCCTGATTAAAGATTTAAGGCCTGGAATAATTACTGGAACTGCTCTGCTTAATTAAGCGAGTAAACTTTTTTTAAAACAGTTAGATCTGCTTTTAACTAACATGCATATGATAATCTGTAAATTTATCTTGGTAATTGCATGAATATTTTTCAGTGTTTAATTTGTTGAATTGATGGAAATGTATATATGTATGTGAAAATATGTCTGAGTATAGATGAATCTGTAAGTTCATCTCTGTATACTATAGGGGTTATTCTTCTTTAAGGAAGATGCAAAATCTTTCAAATCTATACCCTATTTGAATTTGATATGTAAATGAAAAATGTGTGTTAATGCTTGGTAATGATTTCAAAAATAGTTTCATAATTTTAAAAACTACAAATAATTATAAATAAGGAATTTATAGTAAATTTGGATTTTTGAAAAAAAATCAACTGCTTTAAATTCTGAATTGAATTACATGCATGTAATCGTGATGATAAATCATGAATTTTGATATGAAATTTATAATTTTTAGTTTGGTAATTTATGCGAATTCGGGTTTGGTTTGAAATTGTGATTTTGGTGAATTACCGATTATCCATTCAATAATTAGGTTTGAAATTTTGATCGTAGCTTGTTTATGAATCAAGGATTATGGGAAAAATATTCAATTTTTCCAATGTTTGATTTGTTCGAATTCGAACAAATTAGGGTTTTATTTTGAGTTGTGCTCGGCTTGACGGTCGAGACTAATTTCGACCTGAAGAATGAATCGAGTTTGATCGCGTGTTGATGGAAGGTGGCACAATGATGCTGCGGTGCTTGGGAGAGGTTACTGGAGCTTCTGGTGGTGGTGCGTTCATCTGAGGTGTTGGAATTTGTGATCGGGTTGTTCTGCAGTTTCGTTCAGTAGGGTCGAATTTCGATTCGATTTATATTCGTTGGATCTGGGTTTAGTTTCATGCTCGTGAGCGTTTGTGAGACCATCGTTGGTAGTGGCGACGTTCGCCGGAGGTCAGCGGTGTTGGCGCACGTGCACCGTGCACGTTTATGCTATGCACTGGAATTGGATTTGGGAAAGACGAGTGAAGATCGAACAAGGCTCGTGTTTTCATCGTGTATGTCTCGAAGGCGAGAGGCTGGAGAAAATCTTCGGGGCAGGCTCGAGTTTTTTTGGCGTTCGACTCGGGTTTTTAGGGTGGTTGTGTTTTGTTAGTTCTGTAAAAGTTTAATGATAAAGTTGCCGCTTAGAACTTGATGTTGATAAAAGAAAGTAAGCTTTAATTTTTTTTAAAATAAGTTTATAAAAAATTTATAAAGAAATAAGATACAAGTTGAAACTTGTTGTTTTAAAAATAAATATAAATCAAACTTTTATAAGTGATAATTGAATTTACATTTCAAATTTAAAATGTTTTAAGGTAATTTCTTTTGTAAGTAATTATCTTCATTTAATTTTGAATGTTAATTTAAAAGGGAAATTTTTGAATTTATATATTAATCAAAGTTTTAAGTAAATTGTTAAGTAATGTTTTAAAAACTAAAATTTTCAAATTTATGTTGAAAATAAATAGGTTTAAAATTAGATAATTTAAGTATTTTTAAATTTTAAATTTGATTTCTAAATGCTTTAATTTCAAATAAAGTTTAAGTTATAATTTATAAACCAAATTGAATAATTTGTTTTTGAGTTGTTAAAATTTGATCAATTTCAAATAACTTATTTATGAAGATAAATAATGTTAAATTATTTGATATGAATTTGAGAGTACTTAATAAATATGATTTGGTAATTAAGATTAATGTTTTCTTAATTAATTAAGGATTTTTAAATATAAGATGTTAATTAATTAATTGTTTAATTAATTTTAAATATTTAATTGTTTGTTTAATTTTAAATAATCACTTAATATGAATTAATTAAGTGTAATTACTTAACGAAGTAATTAATGGTTAATAATTGAATGTAATTAAGAAGGTAATTACTTATGGAAGTAATTATAGGAAATTACTCATGGGAGTAATTGGTTGAAGTGATTTAAGGATAATCACTTGATGTTATTTAATCTAATGATTGATTAATATAATTGTTTTGAAGTTAATTAATTATCAAATAATTAATTAATTAAAGAACTAAGGATTGTTTAATGATGGAATTAATTATTTGTTAAGTAGTTAATTAAGAGAGTAATCAAAGTTTATAAATGGAAGTAATTAGAAGATAATTACTTATGTAAGTAATTAAGGGTTAATTACTTAATTATTTTAGTTAATAATTAATGTGATTAATTAATGTACGTGATTAATTTAAGGTTAATTACTAAGGGTAATTAATTAAAATGTAATTAATTAATTAAAATGTAATTAATTAAGGATTATTAATTTAGTCGATTAATAATTACTTAATGAAGTAATTAAAGATTAACTAATTTGATTAATTAATCAAGGATTAATATAATTAATTAAGATAAGTAATTACAAATTGTTAATTACTGATTATGATTAATGAGTTGATTAATTACAAGTTAATTATTTAATTAAAGGAATTATTAATTAGTAAGTTTCATTAGTTAATAAATGATATTAATCAAGGTTGATTAATAAAAGTAATTAATTTAAGTGTGATTAATTAATTGTATTAATTAAGGTTTAATGTAATTAATCATAGTTAATTAGTCAATGGAAGTAAATGAAGGATCATTAATTATTGTAATTAACGATAGTAATTAAAGGTTAATTATTGTATATGGTTAAGACTAATTACTTAAATGTAATTAAGGATAATTAATCAATGGAGATTAATTAAGAAAGATCATTTAGAAATGATTAATTTATTTATCTGGAATAAATTAATGAAGAGGATTTAAGTAATCCAATTGATTAAGAGTTAATCAATTCTTCTTTGGATGATTGATTAATATTGATTGATTGATTGATATTGGATGATCAATATTGGATGATTGATATTGGATGATTGGTTGATACTGGATGATTTAGATATCTCTGTTATGTGATACGCTGCTTTGTGAGATGAATGGTTGTTATGAATTATCTATTGTGATAATGTAATTCATCTATCTGTCTATATCATCCTGAATATAAGTTTACTTGTTTTAAACCCTTAAGTACAACTTGGACATTAAAATGGCGTTTGGTTTCAGTGAGACCGGGATCGGGTTTCCATGTTTGGATAATCCGAAAACCACATCGATTCCAATTAAACGTTAGGTCGTGAATCCAAGTGGAGCTGTGTGAAGACTCGAGGTGTAAGAACTATACGTCAGTATAACTCTGTGGGTGATTCCGTAATGAGTTTGACAGAATAGTACTTGTAGGTTCGAGATGGTGATTTAGAGTACAAGGGCTATGGTCGTTGACTCTGAGGGTGATTCCAATATGAGTGCAATGAGATAGTGCCTTTAGTTTCGTTCGAACCCGGAACAAACTTGTATGGATTGAATGCTTTCAGAACATCGTCAGGTGGACGATGAGCATTCTAAGATAGATGTGTTCTATAAACGTAATCGCAGCCTCAAGCCTCATCAACCGGGAATGGCTAAAACAAGGGAGGTGCAGCAAGGCTTCGTGGGTAGCCCCCACTAGAGAGTGAGATTTACCCCTGTCTAGAGGTCCCTTTCTATTTCGGCTTAGTGTGTGGTTGGTCACGCCAACTACGGGGTGGTCTTGTTTGGGACTGTCCAGTAAGGGATGGTTCTGGCCTTATGTTGCAGGGTAGCGGGCGTACTCCTCGGTACGTTGATCTATGCCACGTACTGTGACGGGCGGTACCTCAGTATCCTTGCCATTGATGGAAACCCATTCTTCCTACGAGACCCTACGGTTTTGTTTGTATTACCCACTTTTGTGGCTAGTAGCTGGAATTTAATCATGTAACAATTTCGGCTATTTCATGTTTACTTGAAAACCCTAGACTCTATTATAATGTCACTAGATTTCCTATCAAATTTTTTGGTTAGCATAAGGTAAAAACTTTTCCATGTTTATGCGTGCGAAGTCTTACGTGGTACCTTTTCTTTTCAAAAAATTTTCTAAAGTTAAGCAACTTTAACCCGTTTACTCACACTATACCCCTGTCTGACCCGAGTGTTTATTTTCTGTTTTATTAAACTCTTGGGTAGTCATATTATGTATGAGTAGTCAAGTGATTCAGGTTTTCTTGACGAATTCTGGAGGAGATATTGAGCAGGAGGCTTCCACGTGTGGATATATTATGGTTCCGTTGTGTTTGTTTGGTATCTTTATCTGTTGTGCTTGAGTTGTATAGTTAGACATATGTTTATAACTGTCTAATATCTATTGAATAAGTTGTGTTCTCTGATGTAATATGATACTATGTAATATTTTATGTGATATATTATATTTCATTCGTTCCGCTGTGAGTTCTCTAATGTTGTTGTGTTTCTTCTTTCTCTTTCTTTTCTTCTTCTATCCCTTTCTTTCTTCATTGTCGACGCGACTTCCTGGTAGATGGAGGATGGGTCGTCACAGGTGGCAGAGAAGGCAATTTCACTTAGCTTAACACCCTCCTTGAGACATACGAGCTTAAGGGTTGTTGTGACGACCCGGGATTTTGGCAATATTATTTTAATAAGCATTTAATCTAATTAAATAAAATACAAACTTATCATTTTAAAAACAAATAAGACTTTGGGCAATATTATTTACATCAGTTAGGGACCTGTGGGTTACCTAGGCTCTGGAATAATATCTATCTGGAGAGTGCGTATTGTATTTTTATATAACTACATAACTATCTAAATTTGTTGAGTTACCTGTATAGGTTGCCAACATGAGTTCTAGAAGGAGAGGCAGAGATAGGGGCAGTACCTCGACTGATAATGGGCGAAGTCAAACTGCTAATGAGGCTATGGATCCAGCACCGCCTCAGGTTAGTTTTGTCGCTTTATGCAAAGACTTCACCAACCTTGGAGGTTAACCATTTAAAGGGTCAGGGACTATAATTGAGGTCCAAGCTTGGCTACGCTCATGTGAACGGATCTTTTAAGAGCATGAAGTTGTTTGATGAGCGGAAAAAGGAAATGGCTTCGTGGCAATTGCAAGAAGGCGTTGCAGCCTAGTAGGATGCAGCGGTAGCAAATATCTCTAAGGACGATATTTCTTAGGGAAGATTTAGAGAGTTATTTGAGAAGAATTTCATGACAACAGCATGAAAATCTCGTCTGTATCGGGATTTTCTGAATTTGAAGCAAGGAAGCATGACTATAGCGGAGTATGAGACTAAATTCAATGAATTTTCTTGCTATGGACCAGGGCTTATAGACACTTCGCTAAAAAAACGAAACGTTTGTGCAAGGCTTGAGGTTCATGAAAAGATGACAGCGCATTTGAAGGGATCTTTTATTGAGTTAATTGATATAGCTCTAAGATATGAGGATTTGGTGAACAAGAAATCAGTGGCACCAATAGCAGTATCGAGAGGGAATTTTGCTAATCCAAATAAGAGGAAGTTCAATCCCAATTGGAGGAAGCAGAATAAGAAGAAGCCTGGAAGTAACAACGGACCTCGTAGATGCTATATATGTCAACAAGAAGGTCACTTGGCGAATAAGTGTTCGGATCTCAGCAACAGCAGCAGCAATCGCATTACAGTGGACCGGGTTCGGCTTTGGTTCGGAGATCTCTATGCTTCAATTGTCATCAACCAGGTCATATGATGAAGGATTGCCCGCTACTTCATGAAGCTCAGCAGAATAAGGTATTTTCTTTGGAGGGGGCACCATCAACTTCATCTAAAGGCAAGGGAGTATTGGAAGGTACATTACTTTTAGATGGCAAGTATATTAAAGTTTTACTTGATTCGGGTGCTTCTTTGAGTTTTATTTCTCTGGAATCTGTAGAGAAGTTCTTTCTTACCCCTAGTACTGTAGACTGTCCCATCTTTGTATCTAATCCTATAGGAGGGGTAACCAAATTAGATATGATCTATAAGGATTAGAGGATTTCCTATCTGTCCCATAGTTTTTCTTGTGACCCATATGTGTTGAATTTGAAGGGGTTTGACCTTATATTAGGAATGGATTGACTTGATAAGTATAAAGCTGTCCTGAATTATGATGAGAGAATAGTTTCGTTGGAAATTGATCTGGGTAGGATTGCTATAGTGATGTGTGATAATTCTGGAATTCACTTGAGTAGTCTTTTACATGGGGCTGAGACTTCTCAAGAGAAGGTTGAAGATATCGATGTGGTCCAAGATTTTCTAGATGTATTCGAGGAAGTCAAGTGTTTACGTCTGCATCGAGAGATAGAGTTTCGCATTGATTTGGTTCTAGGAGCACTACCAGTGATTCAGCCTAGTAGGAGGATGGCTCCTAGGGAGTGGGAGGAGCTAGTAAAGCGAACTCGGGATCTTTCGGAGAAGGAATTGATTAGGCCTACTTTTTCTTGTTGGGATTCGGCTGCGGTGTTTGTCACCAAGTCGGATGAATCGCTAAGGTTCTGTGTGGATTATAGAGAATTGAACAAAGTGACCATTCGAAATAAATATCCTCTTCCTCGTATTGATGATCTATTTGACCATCTTCATGGAGCTTGTCTTTTCTCCACTGGATTTAGCTTCAGGTTTCCATCAGTAAGGGTAACTGAGGATAGTATTCCCTTGACTGCATTTATGGGACCAAATTGTTTCTATGAGTGGTTGGTTATGCCTTTTGGGTTAAACAACGCTCCTGCTTACTTTGTTGACCTGATGAATCAGTCTTTCGAGATGTATTGAATAAGTTCGTTCTAGTACTCATCGATGATATTCTGTTCTACTCTAAGTCTGAAGAAGAGCACAAGCAGCATTTGGGAATTGAGTTAGAGACTCTAAGAAGGCATGTTCTGAAGACGAAATTCTCTAAGTGTCATTTTTGGAAATTGGAAGTCAATTTTTGGGGCATATTGTTTCTGGAGAAGGTATCTCTATAGATCCAACAAAGCTTGAGACTATTCTGGAGTGGAAGCAACTGTAGACACCGACTGAAGTTCGTAGTTTTCTAGGGTTAGCTGGCTATTACAAAAGTTTATCAAGGAATATTCTAAGATTTCTTCACATCTGACTAAGCTGACAAGGAAAGGAGCTAAGTTTAAGTGGACCCCCGGTGTGAAGAAGCTTTCCAAGAGTTGAAGACGAGGCTAACAAGTGCACATGTGCTAGCTATTTCGAATGGAAAAAGCAAATTTGAGGTTTATACAGATGCTTGTATGGTTGGACTACGAGCAGTTCTGATGCAAAATGGAAGGGTAATTGCATATGCGAGTCGACAATTGAAGCCTCATAAAAGGAACTACGCTACGCATGATTTGGAACGGTTGGCTATTGTTTTTTCTTTAAAGATCTGGAGACACTATCTTTTAGGAGAGAAGTTCGAGTTATTCACGGATCACAACCGTTGAAGTATCTTTTCTCTCAAAAGGATCTTAATCTGAGGCAGCAGCAATGGGTCGAGTTTCTGGCATCATATGATTTGGAAATCCTGTATACCCCGGGAAAGGAGAATGTTGTGGCAGATGCTCTTAGCAGGAATGCAGTTCTATCTCTTTTGGAAGTTGTTCCATTTCTCCAGGAAAGAATCATAAGCAAGCAAACGGAGGATAAAACTTTAAGGAAAATTATTCAAGGAATCAAAAAGGGACAATGTTCTAATTTCGAGATTGACGATCAAGGAACTTTGAGGATTAATGATCGTCTCTGTGTGCCTAATATAGATAGATTGAGGCAAGAAGTCTTATCTGAGTGTCATTGCTCCAAACTGAACATCCACCCAGGAATATCTAAGATGTATAAGGATATGAGAAGAGTTTTCTGGTGGCCGAGCATGAAGAGGGACGTAGCTGCTTTTGTCAATAGTTGTGTTATCTACCAACAGGTGAAAGGTGATCAACAGAAGTCGACAGGTTTGTTGAGCCTTTGGAAGTTCCAGAATGGAAGTGGAAAAAGATTTCGATGGATTTCATAGACGATTTGCCAAGAACCAAGAAGGAAAACGAAGGAGTATGGGTGATTATGGATCGTCTAACTAAGAGCGCCCATTTTATACCCGTTAAGGCAACTCATACTGCAGCTTCTCTAGAAGAGATTTTCTTGAGAGAGATAATCAGATTGCATGGTGTACCAGTCAGTCTAGTAAGTGATCGAGATCCTATCTTCACCATTCTGGGAGGCTCTGCAATCAGCTATGGGAACGAGTTTGAGGTTGAGTACAGCCTATCATCCTCAGACAGACGGACAGACGAAGAGGCTTAACCAAATTCTAGAGATATGCTGTGAGCTTGTGTTTTGGATTTTGGTGGATCGTTGGAAGACCATCTTCATCTGGTGGAATTCTAAAATAATAATAGTTATCAAGCAAGTATTAAGATGGCTCCCTATGAAGCTTTATATGGAAGACCATGTAGATCCCCATCCTGTTGGATAAAGTCGAAAGATCGTCTTGTGCTTGGACCAGATCTAATCGTGAAGCATCTGTGAAAGTTGAGCTTATCAAGAAGATAATGAAAGCTGCTCAGGACCGTCAAAAGAAGTATGCAGATAAAAGGCGAAGACAATTGGAATTTGAGATTGGATATTTAGTCTTTGTCAAAGTTTCCCCGATCAAAGGAGCTATAAGATTTGGAAAGATGGGAAAACTTGCCCCAAGATATGTTAGTCTATTCCGGGTGCTGGAAAGAATCGGTGTTGTGGCTTACAGGATTGAATTGCCAGACAGATGTCTGGAATTCATAATGTATTTCATGTATCCCATCTAAGGAAAATTGTCCATGACCCATCACTGGTTGTAGAACCAGTAATCCAGGAAGATTTGGAGATCGAGACAAACTTGACTGTGGTCAGGAACCATGTTCAGATTGTTGATCAAGACGAGAGGCAACTCACGAGCAAAGTAGTGAAGCTCGTCAAGGTCAGTGGAGCGAGGATCCCAGAGATTGTACCTGGGAAACTCTAGATAGTTTTAGAAAAGCCTATCCGGAATTGTGTCCGGATAGCTAGTAATGTTTGTTAGGATAAACTGTTTGGTAGATTTTTAATGTATGGATGATATGTAAGTTGGGTAATTGATATAAAAGCTTTTGAATTATCTTTTGCTTTAAATTTCGGGGACGAAATTCTTTTAAAGGGGGGAGGAATGGGACGACCCAAGATTTTGGCAATCTTATTTTAATAAGCGTTTAATCAATTAAATAAAATATAAACTTATCATTTAAAAAGAAAAACAAATAAGACTTTTTGCCATTTACCATTTATTTATATATGTATTGTGAAGGAAGCTTTGATTTGAAAATTCAAAATAAAATCTTTCAAAAATATTTAAAATAAAATCTATCTTATTCACATTTAAAATACTCTACTTTACTAACATTTGATATAATATATATATATATATATATATATGAATGTAACCTAGATAATAATGCTTATATTAAAATCAATCTTATCAATATTGAATAAATATAAAAAATTATATGAATGTAAATTAAGTATTTGATGGTTTAAGCTTAAAATAGAAATAGAAATAAAAACAAGAATTTATGTTAGAAATAGAAATAAATATATAAGGTAACTTCTGTGGAATTATGAAAACATAAAGTAAACACATAAGGGAATTCTAGAATATATATACTATGGAATACATGTGTGAATGCAAGGTAAGAAGATTAAAAAAAATCTACATACAAAAATTAGTAGGACGTGGCTGTAAACTTGTAAGGAAACATTCGCATTAAATGATATCATTTCAAGCACAAAAACAAAGTCATTTCGCAACTTGTAAAAAAATCATTTCAGTTCTAAAAATGAAAATCCAGCCTTGTGAAAGAAATATCTTTGACCCAAGGAAAACATGTTGTACCAGAAAATTCTTATCCCTTATACAAAAAATTTCTCTATATATACTATACTTCTTGTTCTAGTTCGTTCAAGCAAAACATAGCAAACTAGAAAGAGGAAAAGTAAGCATCACTCTGTACAAACTCAAATACAACTCAACTGAATAAACAGGAAGATCAAACTGCAGCTTTTCAAAACAGAATTGCTCTATGTTCAAACATTTTTACAGCTGAGTAAACACTTAACTTAAAAGTTTAAGGTAATAAATGCTAGCGTATGTGAAATCTAGATGATGTTGTGCTACATGATTATATATATATATAGATATGTATCTCTATGTATGTTTATTTATATCTGTTCTGTGCATAAATGTTTGTCATCTCTGTTTTTTTGGTACAGAGTTCAATTGAGTTAAAAATTTAAACTTTACTTCCCTAGTCTCTGATAGGCCTTAATCTTCAAACAAATAAGTATGATTAAACATAGATTATGGTCTAAAACTTGTTTTAAGCTTGATAGTGAAGTATTGACTCTGTAAATTTAGTTTAACAGTGAAAAAGATGAACATATGATAAATTCGAATATTATAAAACATCGATTCAATTACATAACTTGAATCCATTCTTCAAAATAGGATTTTTAAAACTAAAATGGGAATTTTTAGTTAAGCATATTAAGAGCAGTTCGTAGTTGAATCGAAAATGAGTTTTAACCAATTTCTAACGATCGAATAAATATTGGATGCTGAAATTTTGCTTGAAGCTAGCTTGGCAATCGATGAAGTTAGGAAAATTGTTAAATGATTTTTCTATTGCGAGAGATGATGGAACGAGGCAAAGTTAGGGTTTAACGCTCGAGTTTGTCGTGGTCGACAAACGAGATGATTTCGTCTCCTCTGGTTGATCGAGTTGCATGAATTTCAAGGGGATGGTGGAATAGAGGATCGATGAGGTGAGGCCGGAGTTGTATCGCCTCCGATGGTCGGCGCGAGTGAGGCGAAGCATTTTGCTGGGTGGAGTCAAGTTTCAGAATTTCGAACGAAAGGATAAATCGCGATCTGGAATTTTTGGCATTGAGTTGATCTTTGTTTTCGATTGTAGTGATCGTTCATGACTCGCCGGAGGTATCGTAGTTCGCCAGTGTCGGCGAGGCGTTGTGCACGTGTACGGCATCGATATGATGTCAGGAGTTTCGGTTGCGAGCAACTCGAGTTGATACTCGGGTAAATGAATGGGTTACTTCGAGTGAGAACATGAGTACGTGGGAGTGTTTCCTGTTATTGAAGTTTAAAAATGAAAAAAAAGAGAAGTATGAGAAGAAGAGGGGACTCGGGAAAGTTAGTGGGAAACTCGAGTTTCAACTCGAGTGAACCTAGGGATTCTCTCGGGTTTGACTTCAAACTGTCAGCCTATTAAAAGGAAAGTAAGTTAATCATCTTAAACAATTTTAAGTAGGGATGACTTAATTAATGTTTGACAATTTTAAGTTAAGACTTTATTACAAGTTTTAATTAATTAAGTGAATACTTAAGAATGTTTTTAAATTCAATTAATACATTAATTAAGTAGTCAATGTAAGATAAGTTTTAAATTTAATTAACATTAAAGTTTTTAAGTTAGTAATAATTTGATTTCAAAGTTATTAAGGAAGATTGTAAAATGTTAAGTAAGAAGATAATTAAGAATGTTAATTCATTGAAATGGTAATTAACTAAGTGAAATAATATTTATAAATTTGTTATTAAAAATTAATTAACAAATGATTAAGTGTTTAATTAATTTGAAATTAAGGATTTTAAATTAACTACTTAAAGTTAATTAATATATGATTAGTAGTTAACTAATTAAGTAATTTAATTAAGAATTAATAATTGATTAATTAAGTAATTAGTGATAAATAAACGGGTAATTAAGTTTTATAAATTAGTAATTAAGGATATTAATTAATAATTAAGGAGTAATTAACTAAGTAATTAAGGTTTAACAAATTGATTAAGAGGTAATTAATTAATTAAATGGTGTAAAAAGAATTAATTAATTAATTAATGATTTATCAAGAAGGATTAAAGATGCTTGTTTATGAATGATTGTATAAATAGAATATCTGAATTTGTGATATCTATTTGGTGATATTTTGTGATATTATGTGATATGCTTTGATATATCTATGATGTTTGAGTACGATTTATCTGTGATAAATGCTATGTGAATTCAAAATGTTGAATTAAATTGTTCAAACTGTTTAACAACTTGATCTTTAAAATGGCGTTTGGATTTCGATGAGTCCGGGATCGGGTGTCAGTTATGATTATCCAATAACCACATCGATCCAAATTAAATGATAGGTCTTGGCATCTCAAGTGAAGATCGGGATGGTGTTTCATAGTGCAAGGGTTAACGTCGTTAACTCTGAGGGTGATTCCAAAATGAGTATAACGAGATAATGCCTTTGGTTTCGTTTGAACCCGGAACGAACTTGTATGGATTGAATGCTTTTAAAACATTGTCAGGTGGACGATGAGCATTCTAAGAGATGCGTTCTCTAAAGGTAATCGTAGCCTCAATCCTCAGCAACCGGGAATGGCTAAAATAGGTGAGGTGCAGCAAGGTTAGGTGGGTAGCACCCAAGCAGGACGAGATAT
The DNA here is from genome assembly GCA_030765085.1 of Allium cepa. Taxonomy (NCBI): domain Eukaryota; kingdom Viridiplantae; phylum Streptophyta; class Magnoliopsida; order Asparagales; family Amaryllidaceae; genus Allium; species Allium cepa. The sequence continues at coordinate 411,771,694 of CM060943.1, forward strand.
ACCCCTGTCTAGATGTCCCTTTTCATTTTGGCTGTGTGGGTAGTTGTTGGCCACAACTACAGGGTTATCTTTTTCGGGACTGTCCAGTAAGGGAATGTTCCAGCCTTGTGTTGTAGGGAATTGAGAGTGATCCTCGGTACGGTAATCTAGGCCCCGTACTGACAGACAGTACCCTAGTAGCCCTACCATTGATGGAAACCCATTTTCCCTACGAGACCTTGCGGTGGAATTTAATTAATGTAACAATTTTGGCTATTTTCTATTTACTTGAAAACCCTAGACCCTATTATAATATCATTGGATTTCCTATCAAATGTTTTGGTTAGCGTAAGGTAAAAACTTACCCGAGTTTATGTGTGGGAAGTCTTACGTTATACCTTTGTTTTCAAATTGTTTTTAAAGTTAAGCAACTTTAACCCATTTACTCACACAGACCCTTGTTTGACCCGGAGTTTATTCTGTTTTCTTAAACTCATGGGTACTCAAATTTTTATGAGTAGCCAAGTGATAGGTTTTGGATTCTTGAGTTCTAGAGGAGCTTAAAGCAGGAGCCTAGATGTATCTATCTATCTAGTTCCACTGTGTTAGTTGATGTATGTTGTATTTTGGGATGTATGTAATAGAATATATATATATATATAGCTGTCTTGTTTGAATGATGTTGTGTAACTCTAATATATGTAGAACTATGTAATAGTTATGTGATGTATCATATTTTTTTCTGTTTCCGCTGTAAGATTCTGATGTTGTTATTCTTTCTTTCTATCTTTTCTATTTCTATCTCTTTCTTTTCTTATCGATGATACGTCTTTCTGGGGTTTGAAAGGCGGGTCGTCACAGTTGTATTTTTGTGGAAGGCAATTAGTAGTCAACGGAAATGGCAATGTGGCATTTAGAGATATATGTGCTGTATGAAAAGGTAATTCTTGCCTCGAGCCTTATCAACCAAAAATGACCGAAACCTGGTTAGATGCGGCAAGGCTAAGCGGGTCATTCCAAATTAGGGTATGATCATTCCCTTCTAGATATATTTCTCCCCGCTATGACGTTCGAGATGTAAATTAATGTGGTGTATTCTAGAACGCGCTCGGTTAAAGGTCGGTAACGATCGGGGGATGACATATTCTGTACTATCTGGTTATAGAGATAGGCCGGTCTTATGTTGGTAGAGGAGCTTTGTGATGGTTCATCGAGACATCCATCTAGAGGTGTACCTATCAGAAGGTAGTCCCTTCACTTGGTCATCTGTAAGGAAATCCATTCTCCAATAAGAACCTGCGGTTTGTTTATATTGGCGCAATGAATAGCCTCGAAATGCTATATGAGTAACCATTTCGAATAAGATTAATAAGTTTATTTGCAAAAGTTTTCAAAGAGATGTCATTAAAAATAATATCAAATGTTTTAATATATAAAAGTGTTTTAGTTATCATAAGGTAAAAACTCGCTCGTGTTTATGTGTAGGCGTGGTCTTATGAGATGCTCTTTCTTTTCAAAGGATTTTATTTAAAATGCTGATACATGACACTGTCATTTATTATTGAGTTTTTCTTACGTTGATTTATCAAGCATGATCCGGGTATTTTCAAAACTCGGGTCAGATTCGAGTAGTTTCAGGTTTAGTCGAAGACGGTTGGAGTTTTTAGAGGAGATTTGGAGATATTCATCTACGTATGGACATATTCTATTATCCACTATGCTTAGTTTGTTCAATAATATATAATATTCCATTCGTGTGAGATTATGTTCTGTCTATTTTTCTTTATTACCCTTGATCATCCACAATTCCGTGCAATTTGGGTCTGACATGCGTGGTTTATTGTCGGCATAAAGGGTATAGAATTGTGGATCATCACATTTGGTATCAGAGCTAAAGGTTAAACAAGAACCTTGGCTTAGTTATGGTTAAAGACTCATCAGAGATAGGATTAGTAATATTCTAGGATGAGTAACTCATTAGAGATAGGGTTAATAATACTCTAGAATTGGCTATGGCAGTATTATACATAGGAGTGTGTATTTCTTAATTTTATAAAAATGGTTTTGTTTTAAAGAAGTTGGTAAATGAAATAACTTTACCTTGGGTTTATATTTTAAATATCAAAAAGGGATATTATTATTTTTGGGTTAGAAATTAATGATTGTTTGTAATTTTGCTTTGTAAAAATATGAATATCATGTGATTAGAATTGCACAATTTGACTATAAGACATTCCATATAGAATTAATAAGTAGAAAGCTAGAATTTAGAACTTCAGTCATATACTCTTAGATATTTAGTATTAAGAAATAATAATGATTAAGTGATTATCATAATGGATGGATTTAAAAGCTCAGTACAAATATCTTGTGAAGTAAAATTCACGATTTGACTATAACATATTTGATGATAATATTGAAGCTAGAAGTTGTAATTAGAGAAAGTAAAAAGAAAATGCACACTTAGAAAAATTCTTATCAACGAGATAGAAAAGATGAGCCTAAATTGAGACTTTGGGTAAATATAACATAAAGGGTAAGTTTTAAAACGTATAAAGGAGATATAATAATTTGAAATTTAGACACTTTGATTAGGTTAAAATCGAAGTGAAATTTAGGAATAAGAGAGATAAGAAATATTATCCTAATATAAAACTTTGAATTAGTGATACAGTTAGGGTAACATTTGTAATTCAAAATAAAGTAATATTGAAAGTGGATAGGTTAGAAAAAGTTAAAAAGAAGTTTTGACTAATATGGTTAGTAGGCTGGTTTTTGGATGAAAATATTTAAGTAACAAATACCATGTGAATTAAGTTTCACAATTTGACTATAAGGTATTTGATGGATTTAAGGTTAAGAAATTTGATTTAGAAAATGGATAGGTAAATAAGTTATGTTGATAATTATAATATTAGTGAGAAAAAGATGTACACTTAGCAAAGTTGTCTTATTAATATTTGGATAAGATAAATAATATAAGCTAAATCAAGGCCTTAGATAAATAAAACTAAGGATTAAGTTTTATAACTTATTAATTTGAGATAATAGTAGAATTCCACATTTGTTAAACCCCCTAATTGAAGTAATGACGGCTTGAAGTTTGGGGATATGTATATATACTCTTAGGAAGTAAAGGTATGTTATACAAGTTTAAGTCAAATTTGTATGCTAAAGTAATAATGGATTTAGTAGAAAGTAAATGGTTGTGAAATAAATTGGATTAATAGGAATTTTGAAAAAATATGTTAGGTAAAAATGAATGTGAATAAATATACAAGTTATATGTAGATCATTTCGGCATATAAACTTTTGATCTAAGATTTGAGTACAGAACTTTGAGGTGTTCACACCAATCCGAAAAAGGATTTACACTCGATTATTGACGGTGAAGATTGATAAGAGTTTTGTAAGCTACCATGGATCATGTAACATAGATATATGATAATACAGAGTGCAGTGATGATAGCTATATAGTAACTAGTGTGGAATATAAAAGCGGTACAATAAAAATAACAACATAGATTTTTATACTGGTTTGGAGCTTCGTCCTACGTCAAGTCCCAGACTCCTTATGAAATTTCACTAAAACAACAACCCTCACTTAACCCATAGGAACATGTCTATACAACCCTTGAGCAGCAAAACAGCGACCTGAGCAGCAGAACAGGATTTCGCCTCAGTAGCCGAAGAGGACTTCACATGCCTAAGTAGCATAACATGACTTCAACAAATACAAAAGATTGTTTGACTTTTTGTGCTCTGATAACACAGATAAGTCTATTTATAATACACCCTTCCTATGATCTTCTCCTCGAGTATAAATATATATATTTGAAGTTTTTGAAGAATAGAAAGGAATAATATTGCTTAGAATATGTTAGTGCAGAATATTTGAGAGTATTGTTGCAAGTATATTCAAGAGAGTTAGATAAGAAACATAAGAAAATTCAGTAATTTGGAATCAAGATAGAATATGTATTTATATATGTTAAAAAGCAGTGATCATTGACGAAGAGTTCTGGTTGAAGTGTTGCATCTAAATCTCTTTGTAGAGATTTATAACTCTTCACAAATGGTCGGGTCTTTTCAAAAAATATAGCTATTATAAAAACTCTGTCAACTGAATCTCTCGACCAGTCAACTGGATATTCAAACGAATTTTGAATATATATATATATATATATATATATATATATATTTGTTTATTTGTGCACCTATGCATGTTACACAAAAATTGTCATCTCAGTCGACTAACCTACCAAGTCAGTCAAATGACCTGGTAATTTCTATGCAGTTTGCACAGTTTTCACAGGTTCATATATATATATATATATATATTATGCATTATTTTAAAGAAAAAACTTTTATAATATATATATATTATATGCTTATATATGTATAAATCATTTGAAAAAAAAAGAAAATTATATATATAAGCTAATGTATACATAAAGGAGGAGATATCTTAACAATATTGACATAAGACTCAAAAAAAAAATATAAAAGTTGATGCACCGATTTTGATGCCTTGTCTCCGTGTAGTATATATATTCTCTTTTTGTCGTAACGGTCTTGAATCTGTATGTTGCCAGTGATAGCTTCGTGTCATGAATCAAACCAAGTCTCAATGTTCTCCCCCTTTTCGATTGATGACAACCTAAAATAGATATAGATTTCGACTGTATATAATATAATATGATACTTACTCCCCTTGAAACTTTGGCGATATTTCTTCCCCTTTGTTTTCGACAGAAGAGAGAGTTTAAATGATGGAAAAAAAATTATATTCCACATAAGTGTTAACATAGAACAATATAGAACAAAATAACTACTACTTATAATGTAAGGTATTATAAAAAAAATTAACATTTAAAGCATGCGATACCCAGGGTTCTTATAATTTCCTAATTTAGAAAACCATACCCATTTGGGTGTGTTTGAACCTTTATAAATATAATTTTCATTATTAACTACGAAATCAAGATAATCATCAATGCATTTTTCTCTATTTTTCCAATCAACAGGAACCCAAATACTTAGATAATTTTTATTCATATTTTCCGTCAATGATTTTGTACTTCTAAAGAAATTATAAACATTATTGGTCATAACAGTATTTGAATTTAGACTTTACTTGTAATCTAGTACAAGCACTAACTTATTTACTATAAATGAAAGTGTGTCTAGTGCTATTTCTATGATAGTTTTATTATATCCTAAACCATTTTTATCATTTAACGGTCTAGAACTAGATAAAATCAAGTTTAAATCGTTTTGACCTTTATTAAATTTTGTGACTTCAGTGTTAAGTTTATCAAATTTAGCTTTAAAGTCAAAATTATTATTTTCAAAAGAAATATTATTATTATTCAAAATATCAATTTTCTCATTTAATTTAGAATTCTCATTTTTAACTTACGGTTCTAATTTTTTAGAAGGAAATTTTGAGAATCTGAATTATCTAAAGAGGATTGTAATAAATCATTTTATCTTCTCAAATCAAAATTTTCATGTGAAAATTTTGATCTCCTTTTCAAATATGGTGTTTTGTTCATCTAGAAAACCTTTAATAGTTATAAAATTATAATTTAAAACACCAAGTTGATTTTCTAGATTTAACTTCTCATTTTTCAATTTCTCATTTCCAAGTCCAACAGATTCCATCTTTTTTAAAATAGTAAAATTAAGCTTTGAAATCTTATTGCTTATACTATCTAATTTATTATTATCTTTTACTGAAATTTGTAAATTAGAAAGTACCTTTTTGTAGTTCTCACTGGTGGCTTTGACAGGGATTTTGCCCATTTTATTTCGACTGGATCGTTTTTTGGTCATTATTCCATGATGTTGTGATGATCGATAGAATTCCAGGCCCTGACACCAAATGAAAGTATGCTATTGTGATATCCTGGATATTTGGGCAATATCAATTTAATAATATGTATTTAAAATTAAATGAATTTGATAAATTCTGTTAATAAAAATTAACTTGATTTAATAATCCAATTAAATAAATGTTTAACTGGCGAATCTTATCTTTTCAAAGCTAATAAAGTGCTTTGTATTTATAATGTATATATATATATATATATATATTTATATATATTGTAGATAGATAAGTTTTGATTTGAAGTTTAATAAACTAATAAAATCTTGTTTTAAATTCTGATATTCATTTTGATAATTTGGAAATTTTTATTTTATTTAATAAATAACTATTCAAAACTATTTAATAAATAACTATTTGGTTTTAAGATACTTAAAGAAATTGTTTTGAATTGTTTAAATATATTTTAAAGCATAGTTTAAATTTTAATAAGATAAACAAAAGTTTATTTTTTTTTTTGAATATAGCTTAATAAATATAATTTGGAATTATATATGAAAATTTAAAATACCATTTTTATATTAAAACATTTATGCATTTAAACAAGTGATTAGTAATTTATAATTTTTTTATAAATTATTTAAAATAAATAAATATATTATTTCCAAATAATAATAATAAATGTATAAATATAGATAAATTTTAAAAGACAATATTATTATTTTTAAAGTAAGTATGTTAATATAAATTAGTTTTAAATTGGATTTTTAAATATATAAATAGAATTTGAATTTAATTTTGAAATTTCAAAAGAATAAACATATCTAAATTATATAAGTAAGCTTTCATTTTTCTTCTATAATTTATTTCATTTCATTTTCTTTAAAAAGTGATGCATATACATTTATTTACAAAAATAATTTATATATGTGTGTGTATTTAATAAATAGAGAAAAAGGATTTCATTTACTTTTAAAATAAATAAAAAGTAAATAAAATTTCTTATAAAACACATGTTAATATAATAAGTAGTTTAATGACAAGTGTAGTTAAATTGAGTAACTAAAAATACATGTGTCATTCTTGTTTTTAATTTTTCTATTATTTTAAATAAATCATTTTATCTTATATAAGCACATACTTCTTTCCTTCATTTTTCTTTTCTAATCTTCATTTTCCAAAGAAAGAAGAAAATTTCATCTTATAATTTATCCAAAAACAAAATCTGTTAATCAGTAAATCAAAACACTTCACAAACCTGAAAATCAAATTTATAATCAACATCCTCTGCAAAAATCTTTTTCTTCAATTCTGTTCTATAAGCCTGCAATCCTCTGTAAAACCATTTTTCAAATGCAAAAGCAAAGCATATGCCTGCATTCTTTAAACCTGAAGTCTATAATGCAAGTTTAAATCAACAAGCAAGTAAACTCTGCATGCATCTTTCAACCTGGGAATGTAAAGTGAAATCTGTAATTCATTTCAAAAGCATGCAACTGCAAGTTTGTCAAAGTCAAGCATTTCCAAATCAATCTGTCTGCATTCCTTTTCAAAATTGCATGCAACTGCAGTTGTAATTCAAGCATTAAAATTTCAAATGCATCTGGAATCTTGGATCTGCATGCAAAATTTAAACAGCAAACACTCAAGTTTTAATAAGATTCAAAGAAGTATGGCATTTCAGTTTAAAGGTTTCAAAATCAACTCAAGTTTTATCAAAAGCTTTCCAAATCTGTGCTCTGTTTCATTCTATTTCCAGGTGAGTAACATCTTAGTTTTAAAGATTTAAGTAAATATTTATGTTGCCTGATCTTCTATAAAACAAGTATGTTATGAATGAATTTATCAGTGAGCTTTGTGTATATATACGAAATGTTGTTGTGCATATATTTGTATTTCCTCTAATTCTAGTTCCAGGTCTAGTTTCTTATAAAAAAAAACCCTCTTACTCTTGTTCAATATTTTGTTAAGGCTTAAGTCCTGAAACAAACATGTTACTTATACCATAGTTTTAGTTTAAAACTTATTAAGTAAAAATAAATTTGGTGTTGTCTCTGTAAATTTAAAAAAATAAACATCAGAATATGTTAAATAAAGGTAAAAACTCAAGTGAAATAATTTATAAATTCAGTATTATAAACTGAAAACCTAAAAAAAAAGATGATTTTTAAAACTAAAATCATAATGTTTAGTTTGGAATTGAGACTATAGTGCTTGTTTGAACAGAAAATGGGTTTTAGTCAATCTATGGTGATCGAGTTGATCGGAATGTTTGGGGTTCTTGGTGGTGGTAGTGGAGGGATCAGAGGGTGTGGCAAAAATGCCAAGAGGATGAATAGGGCTCGGTGAAGGCGATGGGAGGTTGATGAAATCTGTTAACCTAGTTTTGGTTGGTCTAACAATTTTGATCGTCACGTACCTTCCAGTGGATCGAGTGCTTTGGAATTCTAGGAGACCGTAGCAGGAGCATCGGCGTACTCGTGACCGGAGTTGCAGCCGTCACGGTGATCGAAAATTGTATGGCGTCGCATTTCCTGGTTTGGGATTTTGAGGTGATAGTGGTTCCTGTATGCTTCAGGTTTTGGATTGGGGGAACTCAAATTGATTTCGTGGTGCTTATAAGGATATGATGATCGTAGATTGATCTGTGGGCAAGCATCGACATGTTCGAGGTCTTGGTAGTGACTGGAGGAGGCCAGAACCATGATGCATATGCATGGTGAAGAAATGTGTCAGGGAAGGTTTGGTTTTTAGTGGAAATTTTGTAATCGAGTAATTCGAGTTTTTGCTCGAAGATGATTAGGGTTTTACTCGAAGTCAAATAGGGGAGACTTGGGTATTTTTATGGTTACAGGTTTCCCGAGAAACCTATTTTTCTCCATTCAAATTTGTTTTAAAACCCTGGAACAAGTTTTGAAATAGAATTTAAAATTTAAATTTAAAGTATGAATTTAAACTAAGTTTGAATTCCACTTTTAAATCTAATTTAAATTTTATTAATTAAAATGTTTAAGCAACTTTAAGAGTTTAAATATTTGAATTTAAGACAAAGCTTTAAATAAAAAGTAGAGATTTAAACATAAGTTTTAAATTTGGAAATCAAAATCCAATTTGAATCAAATTTTGAAAATGAAGGAAGTTTTACAATTTAAAAATGTTTAAACAACTTCCGATCACAGAAAGCGTAATGGAATCATTAAGTTTGGTTTGGTTTCATTTTAAATTTAAAATTCAAAATGTAATTTGGAAACAAATTTTAAAATAAGTTGTTTTAAAATTTGCTTTGTTAATGATAATGGAATCATTAATAAGAAATGTTTTATTTTAAAATCAATCAAAGATTTAATGATTTTGGTTTATTAAATTAGTAAGGTAAATAGATGGAAAATTAATTAATTTATTTAATTAATTAAGTTAGGATTTTGAATTAATTAATTAAGGTTGAAGTTAATTAATTAAGATTAATTAATTTTGGAAATAATATCATTAATTAAATAAGTTAAGATTTTTATTAATGATTAGAAATTAATTTATCAAGAGATTAATTAAGTTAAAAAATTAACTAATTAAACGATTAGTGATTAATTAAATGATAATTAAAGATTAATAAATTTGTGGTTAATAATGATTAATTTAAGTTAATTACTTAAGGAAGGTAATTAAGGAAATTGTTGATAAGTTAATGAAGGTCATTAACTTGGGATTATTTATTAATTAATTTAAGTAATTAGTTTTGATAATTAGATTAATTAAATTAGATAATCATTATGGAATTTGGTTAAGAATGATTACTTTATGAAAGTAATTAAAGTTATTAATTACTCATTGTAATTAATTAATTGGATTAGTTTAAATTAATTAATTAAGTTTAATTAATTTAGAATAATCATTTGATGGGTTGATAAGTAATTAATGAAGAATAATTACTTAAGGAAGTAATTAAGATGAGTAATTACCGAATATAACTTATTGAAGTATGAAAGAGTTGGGGTTATTTGCTAGTGCAATTATTATGGAGGATGATTACTTTGTGAAAGTAATTAATAATTAATTACTTGGCGTAATTAATTTAAGCATTAATTGATTAAGTCATTTGCAAAATAATTAAGTAATGTATTAATTAAGGGTAATTAATTACTAATAAAATTGATCAAGGAAGATTAATAAATATAATTAATTTAGGGAAAATCAATTTACTCAATGTAGTAATTAAGAGTAATGAATTAGTGAAGTTAATTACTCAAAGGTGAACAATAATTAAGGTTAATTACTTAATGAAGTTAATTAATTTAAATGTAATTAGGAATCATTAATAAATATAATTAATGATGTGATTAAGAAATAATAAATTGAGATTAATTAATCAATGATATGTGATTAAAGTAATTAATTAATGTAATTAATTAAGGATTAATGTAATTAATTATAATTAATTAGTTAATGAAGTGATTAAAGTTAAATTACTGTATTTGATTAAGAATAATTAAATTATGGAATTAATTACTTGAATGTAATTAAAGGGTAATTTATCAAGGGAATTAATTAGTGGTTAATTAATTAGTTGATTGGTTTGCAATCAATGGTTATATAAACAGGATTTATAGATTGAAGTGATTAATTTAATTTACTTTAAATTAATTAGAGATGACGTAATTAATTTAATTCATTTTAAATTAATTATTTATGGTGTGATTATTAATCCTTGTTTATATATGGATGATTTAGATTTCCTTGAATGGTTTGAATCTCGGATATGAGATTAGTAATGATGTGTGATATGGATGCATTGGTTGCATTGTGATGATGATTTGGATTATCTTCTGATAATGAAAATAGGGATTCTCGGTGGCGATGATTATCTATTGTGATGATGTGAATTATCTATCTGTGTGTATACAGATAGTTTAAATTGAATTGTTTTAAACTTAAAACAACTTAGACCTAAAAGATGGCGTTTTGGATTCGATGAGACTGGGATCGGGTTTTCAGATTTGGATACTCGAAAACCACATCGATCCAAATTAACGATAGGTCGTGAATCTCAAGTGAAGATGAAGATTCAGAGTGCAAGGGTTATCGTCGTCAACTCTGAGGGTGATTCCAAAATGAGTGTAACGAGATAATGCCTTCGGTTTCGTTCGAATCCGGAACGAACTTGTATGGACTGAATGCTTTTAGAACGTCGTCGGGTGGACGATGAGCATTCTAAGAGATGTGTTCTCTAAAGGTAATCGTAGCCTCAAGCCTCATCAACCGGGAATGGCTAAAAACAGGGGAGGTACAACAAGGTTAAGTGGGTCATGCCCAAGTAGGACAAGATTTTCCCCTGTTTAGAAGTCCCTTTTTATTCGGCTGTGTGGGTGTTGGGTCGCGGCCAACTGGGGGGTTGTCTTGTTCGGGACTGTCTAGTAAGGGATGGTTCCGGCCTTGTGTTGCAGGGGATTGGGAGTGATCCTCGGTATGGCGATCTAGGCCCCGTACTGTAATGGACGGTACCCCCGATAGCCCTGCCATTGTATGGAGTCCAAAATCCAATAAATGCCGTACGTATTAGTTATGCCTAACTAAGTTGGAACGTGAGATGTAAGCATTCCAGCTATTTCTGTTTTTACTTGAAAACCCTAGACACTATTATAATATCACCGTATTTCCTATCAAATGTTTTAGTCAGCGTAAGGTAAAAAGTTTTCCATGTTTATGTGTGGGAAGTCTTACGTGATACCTTTCTTTTTAAAGGTTTTTCAAAATTTAAGCAACTTTAACCTGTTACGCACAACAGACCCATGTCTGACCCGGAGTTTATTTCTATTTTTCTTAAACTCTTGGGTACTCAAATTTTTTTACGAGTAGCCAAGGGATTCAGGTTAGCTTTGACGAATTATGGAGGAGCAATGGAGCAGGAGGCTTCCGCGTTGTAATTATCTAGTATTCCGCTGTGTTGGTACCTCTGAGTCGTTTGTTTGAGTTGTTTTGTACTGTGTTGCAATAACTAGATATGTGTTTATAACTGTCTAGTATGAGATGCATAATCTGTGTAACTCTGATAGTTGTTGTATATCTATGTAATACTTTTTTTATTAATATAATTTATTTGTTCCGCTGTTGAGATTCTCTTGTTGTTTCTTCTTTTTTCTCTTTCTTTCTCTTTCTATCTCTTTCTTTCTTAATTCATGATACGTCTTTCTGGTTGGTGGAAGACGGGTCGTGACAGCTATGGATCGTGTAATATGGTTATATGATAATACAGAGTGTAGTGATGATAGTTATATAATAAATAGTGCGGAATATAAAAGAAATATAATAAAAATAACACCAGAGATTCTTATACTGGTTCGGAGCTTCGTCTTACGTCCAGTCCCAGACTCCTTCTAGAATTTCACTAAACAAAACCCTCACTTAAACCGAAGGAACATGTCTATGAAACCACGGAGCAGTAAAACAGGGACCTGAGTAGCGGAATAGGATTTTGCATCAACAGCCAAAAAGGACTTCACACGCCTGAGCAGTAGAACAGGACTTCAACAAATACAAAAGATTGTTTGAATTTTGTGTTCCGGTAACACAGATAAGTTTGTTTATAGTACACCCTTCCGATGATCTTCTCCTCGAGTATAAATATATATATTTGAAGTTTATGAAGAATAATTAGGAATAATATTGCTTAGAATACGTTAATTCAGAAATTTAAGAGTATTGTTGCAAGTATATTCCAGAGAGTTAGATAAGAAAATTTAGTAATTTGGAATTAAATTAGAATATGCATTTATTGATGTTAAAAAGCAACGACCTTTGATGAAGATTTCCGGTTGAAGTGTTGCGTCCAAATCTCGTTGTAGAGATTCGTAACTCTTCACAAATGGTCATGTCTTTTCAGAAAATAAAGCTGTTATAAAAATCCAGTCCATTGAACCTCTAGGTCAGTCGACTGAATATTCAAATGAATTTTAAATATTTATATTTATTTGTGCACCTTTGCATGTTGCACAGAAATTGTCAGGTCAGTTGACTGATCTGGTAATTCTTGTGCAGTTTGCATAGTTTTCACAGGTTTATATATATTACATGATTTTAAAGAAAAAACTTTGATAATATACATATATATATTCAAATAATTTATATATGTATAAATTATTTTGAAAATAAGATGATATATACGTAAAGGAGGAGAGATCTTAACAATATTGACTTAAGACTCAAAACAAAATAATATAAAAGTTGACGCACCGATTTTGATGTCTTGTCTCCATGTAGTATATATTCTCTTTTTGTCATAATAGTCATCGAATCTGTATGTTGCAGTGATAACTTCATGTCATGAATCAAAACCAAGTCCCAATAAGTTTATGGTTATGTGCTCGAGTTTTCTATCATAGTTGAGAGCTATGCAAGGAAAGCAAGGTTTTGTGATTAGGAAGTCCGATCAAAGCCTACATTACAAAATCGGGGGATCTAAACTAGTTCGGAAGTAAAGTTGTGGATTCAAATAATAGATCAAATCAAATATCACATATAGTATGATGTTTTAGGTCTATCTACATAGTTGTTGGACAGTTATTTTAAATAGTAGGTACTAAGATATAAGGGTTAGACTTATGTTTTGGTATGTGTATATATAGACCTCAGGTGTGGTACATGCATAGGTCAGGGAACGAGTTATATGGATGTGTTCATTTATGTTGATATGGTAACATTTTGGTTGTTGTATATATTATCTTAAGTGTGCAGTACGCACTGGATGGGTAGGATAGATTTCTCACTTGATGTATGTATATATAACCTTAAGTACGTGATAAGTACTCAGGTTAGTGTGGAAAATCTCTGTATGAATGTTTCGCATCATTTGTTTTGGTGTTGTTATGATATCGACCTTCTTCTTTTCTACCATCAGTATACATAAGTCAAATTTTTTGAGGATATGAGTATGAGACGGATTTTTTTTATCAAAGTTTCATTTCGAGCACGAAATGCATTTAAGTAGGGAGAATGTAACGACCCATAAATTTGCTACTTCGAAAATGAGAAATTTCGTTCATTTTAAATTTAAAAAGAATTTATAATTTAAATAAATAAGTTATATATAATAGATAATAATAGAGAAATTATTTATTCTTATAGTTCGTAATTAAAAAGTATAAATTTGGATTTTAGAACAAATCAACAAAAGTTAAGTTTTGTTAAAAATAAATAAAGGCTTAAATAAATAAGTTTAAATATTTATTTGATAAATTAAATCTTATTTAAAACATCTAATAAATATAATATAAGTATGTTAATGTATATATTGATAATGGTTTTACAAAAATAACCAAACTTTGTCGCATTTTGTAAGTTTTGCATACATTGTAATAATAAAGATTTTTATATTATTTAAATATGTATTTAAAATATGAATAGACATGTTTAACTCATTTAAAAGAAGGAAAAAGTTCATTTTAAATTTGGTTTACATAAATGAATAGTTTAATTAAGACATCAAAATTTGACCGTAAAACATTTTGTCGATTAAAGGTTATCGCAGTGTTGTTGCACCTTTATTTCTTATATATGAGCATATATTCAAATAGTATAAGTGTTATTTAATTCACTAATCAAGTTTACTTTTACTAAACAAGTTTAGAAACAATTAGCAAAAGTAACACTAAAGGACAAATTATATCACATCAAATCCAACCAAATCTTTACTTTTCTTTACTTAAATATTAAGTGATTAAGACATAAAGTGTTGATGTGATAAGGTGATGGTAAGTGTTGAAAAGGTAAGAAAAGGTAAGGATATTTTGGTAATTTGTAATGGGTTAGTTTTGTAATTCACCACTCCTTACTTTTTCTATATATACCCATCCAGTCTTCTCATTTTCTTCACATTTCTCATTCTTCTTCTTCATTTTTTAGCTTTTTTTTGCTCATTAATGAATTCTCTCTTTAAGAGAGATGTGAGGGTTAAAAATAGAGAGTTTTTAAGCACTAATCCACTTGTTACTCTCTAACCTCTTTTTAATTCACTTCTTCTTCTCTTCTTAAAATGGCTTTAGGCCGTGAGTTTGGGATTAGGGGGAGGGTGTGAAAATTATGGAAGGGGAAGGCTATGACCTAGAGCAAGAAAGGATGTAGGGTGGTGGCCGAGCACTTGGAAAAGGTGGAATAATATTTAGATGGTGGTTTAGCGAAGCATTGTATTAAATGAATGTTGGTAGGAAGTTAAACATTTTGGTTAGAGGTGACAAAATTCTCACTGCTTTTAAAAGATCGTATTTTGATTTTTCTATAATAATTATCTTATGACATATGCAAGTATATACCCTTTTAAAATGTTGCTATGGATGTTTGGTTATGTTTGTATTATGTTTGCATAAGTAGCAAGTGTTTACGGTTGTGATTATTTATCATATTAGTTTGTGTATGCACCATAATTATGTTAGTGATAAATGTTAAATTTGATTATGCTCATTTTTGATTAAGTAATCACCTTTGTTAATAAGACCATATTTTAGAGATATGAGATATTTTAGAAAAATAAGTCTCTTTCCAATTAGAAGTGAAATTAAAGTAAAAATAAAAGAGAATTTGAAATTTGAAGTGAAACGGGATTAAATTAGGAAAGTTAAATTGATATTGACATTGAGATGAATAGCGAAATTGAAATTAGAATCGATTTTGAAAATTGAAGTTGAGATTGTGGTTGAATTGAAGTTTAAATTGAAATTAGATTTGAAATCTAAGTTTTAAATGAGTTTAATTTGAATTTAGAATTGAATTTGAATTTAAATTGGAATTTAAAATTTAATATTAAAATAATAGGAATAAAATGATAATAATATGGTAACGGTGAATATACATTTTGAATACTTTAAAATGTGAAAATATTGATTTAAAATGATTTTTAATGATTTTGTAAGTGATAAAATTCAACTTGAATAGATTATTTCAAGTATTGAAAAATAAGCTAAAATTAGGTGCGTTGCGCAATGCTAGTTTGCGTTTCGCGTCGAAAAGTTCAAATGACCGTGTAGAGTGGAATATAGCTCGGAATTCTTCGAGATAAGAAAATTGCAGACTATTATATCCATATCTTCTAAACGAAGAAAGAAAATCAAAATTTCGTTGAGTAGATTTTGAGTTAAGTCTAAATCATTTTTTTAGAAAAATTGCGCCAGTGCAGTTAAGTGACCATAACAGGAAGTCTGTTTAAACAAACATTTTAATTATGGAAAAATATGGAATAAATTTGATAAATCCATTTAAATGGTTCAAAATATATTTGAAGTGGAAAATATAAATTTTCAAATGTTAAAAAGTGGTTTAAATCAACTAAGCTTATACAGCACTTTCCGCAGCACTTTTATGCTGCGAATTGTAGAACTTTTTGAATGTGAGTTTAAACGTAACGATTTTTCCTAAAATCAATTGTGAATGTTTTTAAAAGGAAAATTAAGTGTTTAAAAGATACTTTGAAATCTTTTAATCAATTTCAAAATTAAGTTGAAAATCTGAGTATGCGGAAACGACTAGTATATTTGTCCCGCCTGAAAGATTTGAATAGATAAACAAGGTGTTTAACTATGGTTAGGGATAGAGCAACTAGTACCCTGAAGTTACCGGGCCTATGTTTTCTTTTCTTAGGTAAGGGGTGGAACAGATCGAAAGGAAATCCCGGATGCTCGAAAAAGATTGTATTAAGTTTCTGAAATAAAAGAAGATCGGTATTATCCAAATTTTTAGCAATCTCCAAAATGAATGATTTCTACGATCCTATTTACAAAAAAATGTCTGCTAAGATTGATTTTATGGTTTATCGTAAATGATGTCTTAAATAGCACTATTTTTGACCCGCCTAAAAGTTAAGGGATTTGGATTGAGAGTTAAGTGAGGAAATTTGAGATATTTTCCAAAGAAATAGAATGAATTACTTAGAATTATTCTATGTCAAAAAGAAAGAGATTTTGAAATTATCCAAAAAGAATTAAAGTGAAAAGAGACTTAATATACTCATATTCACTTTTTATCGATAATTGGATTTCTAAGGAATGGGGGTCGGATTTGGGTGATGCCTATCAGAAAACCACTTCGAACCAATGTAACCATTCGAATGTGAAGACATGTTAAAGATGATTATTGGATCTTCATAGCGTGAGGACTGCTTGTTGAACATGCTCTGGGTAGCTCCCATTATAGAGTTATTTATAGCAGTGGTCTCCTCGTTGTGGATGTTTTTCAATTCGCAAGGACTGCTCGCTACTAGTGGTAGTAGAAGAGTGCCTTCGGTTTGTCCTGTTCCTGGACAACTTGTATGGATTTTTGTCTGATATTGCATTTCTAAATATTACGTACATTGGTTTTTACCAACATACATCCATGGTGGCGGAGAAGGAAACTTCTCTTAGCTTAACACCCTCCTTGAGACATACGAGCTTAAGGGTTGTATTTTTGTGAAGGCAATTAGTAGTCAACGAAAATGGCAATATGGCATTCAGAGATATGATATGTGCTATGTGAAAAGATAATCGTTGCCTCGAGCCTCATCAACCAGAAATGACCGAAATAGGGTTAGATGCGGCAAGGTTAAGTGGGTCATTCCCAATTAGGATATGATCATCCCCTTCTAGATATATTTCTTCTCGCTATGACGTTAGGGATGTTAATTAATGTGGTTTGTATGCTAGTGCGCGCTTGGTTAAAGGTCGGTAATGACTAGGGGATGACATATTCAGTACTTTCTAGTTATAGAGATAGGCCGGTCTTGTGTTGGTAGAGGAGCTTTGTGATGGTTCCTCGGGACATCCATCTAGAGGTGTACCCATCGGAAGGTAGTCCCTTCACCTGTTCATCTGTATGGAAATCCATTCTCCAATAAGAACCTGCGGTTTTGTTTGTATTGGCGTAATTAATAGCCTCGAAATGCTATATGGGTAACAATTTCGAATAAGATTAATAAGTTCATTTGTAAGTGTTTTCAAAGAGATGTCATTAAAAATAATATCAAATGTTTTGATATATAAAAGTGTTTTGGTTACCATAAGGTAAAAACCTGCCCGTGTTTATGTGTGGGCGTGCTCTTTTGAGATACTCTTTCTTTTCAAAGGATTTTATTTAAAAGGTTGATATATGACACTGTCGTTTATTATTAAATTTTTCTCACGCTGGTTTATCAAACCTGATCCGGGTATTTTCAATACTTGGGTCAGATCCGTGTAGTTTCAGGTTTAGTCGAAGATGATTGCAGTTTGCAGAGGAGTGCTGGAGATATTCATCTACGTATGGACATATTCTATTATCTGCTATGCTTAGTTTGTTTTAGTTTGATGATTGTCAGCAATTGTAAGGACAGATGTTTATACTATCCAAGCTAAATTTAGGTTAGATTCTGATATATGTATTTAAAAGTTTTTCCGCTGTAAATATATTTGTTCAATAATATATTTTTTCCATTCGTGTGAGATTATGTTCTATCTATTTTTCTTTATTACCCTTGATCATCCACAATTCCGTGCAATTTTGGTCTGACATGTGTGGTTTATTGTCGGCATAAATGGTACAGAATTGTGGGTCATCACAAAAGAGAAGAAGAGGAGGACCAAGAAGTGATCATCCGCCTAATTTATGTTTTTGGCTGTATAATCGTAGGAACCAGTTTTCCTTTTTGTTTTTGGTTTAGGTATCATTAATACTTGTACATTTTATTCGAAGTCATATTTTGACTGTGAATAATAAATATTTTTATTTTGTTCATGTCTTGTGTAAATTTATCTAAGTGTTTGAGAAATGCACTTTAAATCTAACGCGTCTACGAATCATTTCTCATTGCCTTCATCGGACTAAGTTATTAGTTAGTTTCATTATTTGTGAAGAGGGCATATATCCATACACGACCATGCTCGACTTTACAACTTGGTCGACTTCCAACTACATTGAATGTTAATTCAACATCCACTTTAATGGTGTTTTGAGTGTGATCGTACCTATCACCTGGAGTTGATCGAAGTAATTCACCATTAAACGGCTCTATGGACATCCTTTTTTGAAATCATGCCTCGACCATGCCAAATCAAGGTGTCGATCTGAGCCAACCACTTAAGGTAGTGGCCTAAACATTCGTATCTAGGATGTTCACCCTCGATTGTGCCTAGTTCTGGGTATGATCGATGTAAATAAGATCCTACCTATCTCCGGGTGTAGACCATTTGGCCTATATGCACCAGGAAAGGTGTGGATGCTTTGCCAAACTCTGGGCATGAACAGTAAAGGCAAACTGTCTTATTCAGCCTTTGAATAATTATGCTTCTGCTCCCATATCATGGGTTAGAGAAGTTTTTTGGCATATCTTTGGATGCCAAGTGCGGCTGAGCTTCATGCATTCGATCATGGACAATGGAAGCTCGGTTTGCACCCATATTCGGGTATGTACACACCTATATTTTGCACATGCAAGTTCATTTATGTATATGTCATCGATCCCACTGTAAAGTCAAGCATAGACAGATTCATAAGCTTTGGAAGCCATTTATTTTATTAATATTAGAAATGACGTGTTCTATCTGATTACACAGCTTTGATTAGATATGTATAAATTTATATTTAAGTGAAATAGTGCAATAAGTGTTCATTGTTCCACACTCGCATAAATGAGATCCCATCCACCATTGCCAGCTTAAATGTGCCATCTCCAAGCTTCTTCTCAATTATGTATGGACCTTCCCAAGTCAAGCCCTAGTTCCTAGGGCATGGGACAATCCGTTTGAGAATGGGATCACTAATTTTAAAGGTCCAAGTTCTGACTAGTTATATCGACCGGCTCGGTTTCGATGCACTCCTGCTCTCAAGTTAGCTTCATCACGCTTCTCACCAATCATATCGAAAGTCTCCAACAAGAGTTCCTTAGTTGTTTGTGGATTATAGTGAGTCACTCGATGAGAAGGTACTTCCGGTTCAACTGGGATCATAGCCTTTGATCCATAAGCTAGGATGAACTAAAAGTGGCCAGTTGCTGACTTGTGGGTCTTTCCATAAGTCCAAAGCGCCAATGGAAGTTCTTCAACCCATTTGCCCTTAGCCTTCTCCAATCACTTCTTGAGAATAATGATTTTTTAACTACTTTAACTTGTGCATTCGCCCAAGGGTATGCCACCGTAGCAGACTTCCTCTTGATACATTCGCCTGCGGTAGAAATCTTTGAACTCGACACTATCAAAATGGGTCCTGTTATCGGATATAACCGTTTGTGGAACCTCAGAATTGCGAATTATGTTTCTAACCACGAGTTGATTACTTTCTTTATAGTGATTGTGGCTAATAGCTTTGCCTCGGCCCATTTGGTGAAGTAATCAACTACGATGATGGCGTACTTTGCATTACCATTAGATATTGGAAACACACTAATTATATCGATTCCTCTGACTACAATAGCCAAGTATTGACCATTTATGTAGTCTCCATTAGGGTCTCTTTATCTTTTGGTTATTCTCTTGCATTTGTCACACTTTTTGGTGTAATCAATTGCATCTTGGTTGACAGTTAGCTAGAAAACTGTAACGAAGGATCTTCTTCGCTTAGGTTTGCCCCTCGATATGATCGCCACATGCCACTTCATGAACTTCTCTCAAAACTCGCCTGGCCTTCATCTTGCAACTTTACAAAGGGGTTGACTTCATTCATTCTTCCTATTAGGAAGGATTCCTCTTTGTTGGTAGTTCTGTATTGGAGTACTCCATGAATTCTTCTTACATTTGGCCTTCTAGATCTAATTGACTTCCATCTGATTGATGCTCATAGCCGATAGCACTCCCATTAGAACAAAGCCCATGGGCTATGCATCTTTGGAACTAGCCAACTTAGCTAACAAGTCGGCTATCACATTTTCCTCTTTGGAAATATGCATTATCATGTAATAATCAATATCACTAAGCAACTTAAGGGCATAGTTTAGATATGGAGCTAGCCCCGCTCCTTTTATCTGAAACTCTTTCTGGACTTGACATACTACCAGTAAAAAATCACTGAAGATATGCAAACTCTTAACTCCCAGCTCTAGGCAATCTTGAGTCTTACAATCAAGTTCTTATATTCTGCATATTTATTAAGAAAACTCGAGGTTTAGGCCATAGAAAATTGGATGTTCCTATGGAGTCACTAGCACGACTACAACACCAAAACAATGTTCGTTAGATGCACCATCCATATACATCTTCCACCTAACGTTCTGCTTCCCACTGCTCCTTGGAGTGTCATCTTGTGTAGTGTATTTAGCAATAAATCCACTAAAGTTTGATCCTGTGTCGCTCTCTGAGGGTGACAGGTGATGTCATACTAGCTCAATTCAATGGAACATTTCAACAGCCTTCAGAGGTCTCCAGTCATTATCGGACTTGTCTTAAAGCTGTTCAGTCAGAACTTTGATCGGATGAGCTTAAAAGTAGGGATAGATTTTCATTAAAGTGATTAACAGGTAGTACGCGAGATTTTCCAGCTTTAGGTGATTTATTTCTACTTTCTTCGCCTACTGATTTAATACACCGGTCTCTAGGTTCGAGAGTCCTCACGTACGAGTGCGGCACTCAAAGCATGAACTGACATAGTTAGATAAATAAATAAGTCCTCGTCATCTAGTGGCTTTGATAAAATGGAGGGTCTCGCCAAGTGATTCACCAGAAGCTGGAATGTATTTATACATTCTTGCATCCAAGCCAAATTCCTTTTTCTTATCTTAATCACATCGAAGAAAGAGATGCACTTGTCAGTAGCTTTGGAGATGAATCGACTCAGGATGATGACCTTTCCATTCAAGCTTTGAACACCTTTGATAATTTCCATTACTTTGATGTTCCTTAGAGCTTCAATCTTCTCCAAATTGGTTTCGGTTCCATGAGAGTTCACGATGAAGCCTAAGAATTACTTGATGCGGGTCGAATGAGCATTTCAAAAAGTTGAGCTTTATCCCGTACTTCTGGTGAATGATGAACATCTCTACCAAATCTTTACGTGCTCCTCGATCGTCATGACTTTACAAGCATATTATCTACATAGACCTCCATCGAGTGTCCGATCTAATCCTTAAACATCTTGTTCACCAACCTCGCATAAGTCACTCTGGCTTTCTTCAATCCAAAAGGCATGACAAGATAGCAATATAGCTTCTGGTCAATTATAAATCTAGGGTGTTCTCGGTCTAGGACAAGCATTGTAATTTAATTTTTTCTAGAGTATGCATCCATGAATGAGAGCAATTTGTGTCCAGCCATTGAATCTACCAGCTGAGCGGTTCTTGGGAGTTTGAATCTGTTCTTTGGGCATACCTTATTTAGGTCAGACTAGTCGACGCATGTCCTCCATTTCCTGTTTAACCTTTTCACCAAAATAGGATTTGATATCCACACCAGGTACAGGGCGTAGAGGATGAAGACTCTGTCTTTTAGCTTCTCCACTTCTTCTTTGAGTGCAGTGGATCTCTATGGACCCAAACTACGGTGTTTCTGTCTCATGGGAATGCATTTAGGATTTATATTCAATGCGTGGCTCACTATCTCCGGCGACTTCCACACATTTCTAAGTGAATCCAGGTGAATGCATTTAGGTTCTCCTATAGAAATCCAACCAACTCTTTCATCATCTTCATGCCAAGCTGCCGTCTGACTTTCCGTGTAGGACCATCCCGACTGATCGGGAAGTTGATCGTTAACTCGGCTGGCATATCTCTTTCATGTTCCGTCTCTTTTCACGAATCCATATCCTTATGTAATCGACTATGCTTCCCAAGCCAAGCCTTGGGCGGTGATTGCTACGCATTCAAAGCCTTGATATAGAGAGTCCTCCCTACACCATTTTCTTCTCCCTTCGTCTTACTTCTTTCAGCTCAGAATTGTTACATTTGCGGCTAAGCCCCTGATATCCTTGAAAAATTCCCACACCACTCTCGGGTGGGAACATCATTGTTAAATACTACGGAGCGATGGCCGCAATAAATTCAGCAAGAGCTGGTCGACCAAAAAGATCATTATAAGTAGAGTAAATGTCCAATACAACATAAGGCATGACCCACATTCTCTTACGGTCGTTGTGACATTTCCTATCTTCAGGCCAAAAGCTAAATGCTACAGATGCGGTAGTCATCTATAGTATTAACTTCTGGTGACAAAATACGGTAATGTTAATTGCATCCATAAATCAGAGTCACATGAATATGAAATGAAATCATCACAGATTAAAACAACTTTTCTTATTACATTTCAAAATAGTATTTCATATTCAAATTACTTAATCGTATAACGCTTTCCAAGGTTCAAATATAATATAATTATTACAAAACACGCCAAGAGTGACATATGATGATTCCCCCTAGGTTGACCAGAGTGCTATATTGACATAACTGTCTTAAATACAACACAGCGGAATCAAACAAATTAAAACAGCAACTCCTAAGTAGTTATCTGTCAGCCACCTGCTCGTCTTCGGAAGATTTGTTCGCCAACTAATAAGAACCTGTAAACCTCAACCTTCAGTTTACTCAAACAAATTTTTAGCACCCGAGAGTTTAAGGGGAGAAATATAAACTTTGAATCAGATATAAAGCCTGGTGCAAATGACACAATACATCTCGGTTATTTGATAATAAATGAGACCATGCCACTTAGTGGAATGGATTTCCCCTCACCAATATCCTTTTAAAACATATCTTGTTCAAATCATAATCCTGCAATCAAAACTGGTTAAAACTATAAAGCAATATCATATAAACATACATGTTAGGTAACAAATGAACCATCTGTCCAAACAATATAGTTTTGTTTGGCTAACTACTAACCTTTGGCTTACTCGGGCTTATGAGACATTATATAAAAAAAATCTAACACCTATTACATTCACCTTTTCTAGACGGTCTATTCCTAACTTATCTGTTAAATACTCCTCTTCTTTATGGTCTGTACCTAACTTATCTTCTCTCAAGGTCACCTGATCCTAATGGTTTTGTAGGCTCACCAATAACCTACCTTTGTACAAGTGTATATTCCTTCTGTGTGTAATCATAATTTTAGTCTTACCTGTGACAAAGCGCTACACATTGGAATTTTGGACTAAATTAGCTAGGGCTAATAGCTAATATATAGGGCACGACCCTATAACACATACATCTAGTATATAAATATCTAAGTCATTTTACTTTGGATAACCTTCCCTTAAATTTTCCTTAAAAACTTCTCTTCTCAAATTGATTTAAAACCTTTAAATCAAACGTAAAGAAGGAAAATACATATACTCTACACTTTACTTAAAATCACCTTGACATGTTGTATATACTTTACTCAAATCTTTGTTGATGAAATCATTTAAACCTTTGAAAGCATCCCTTTCGAATCCATTGAAAGTATCCCTTTTTAAACCATTGAAAGTACCTCTTTCGAAACCAAGTAAACCCCTTTCTTTCACAGATTCCAAAATGCCAAAACATTCCTTTTGAAACCATTCATATAAACCTTTCGAAATCATTGAAAAACATTTCCTTCGAAAGCATTAAAACCTAAGACATCCTATCTTTAAATACTTAACATTGCCTTTCGAAAGCATTGGAAAAACCTTTCCTTTAAAACCTTTCGAAACCTTCCTTTTCAACCTTTCGAAGCCATGGGGGAACCATCCCTTCAAAACCATTCTTTAAAAACTTTTGAAAGCATTAAAACATCAAACCTTTCGAAGGCATTTGGGTTCAATTTATAACGTATGGGAACAACTTTTGA
The DNA here is from genome assembly GCA_030765085.1 of Allium cepa. Taxonomy (NCBI): domain Eukaryota; kingdom Viridiplantae; phylum Streptophyta; class Magnoliopsida; order Asparagales; family Amaryllidaceae; genus Allium; species Allium cepa. The sequence continues at coordinate 411,796,225 of CM060943.1, forward strand.
AACCATTGAAAACAATCTCTTTCAAAACCATTTAGGTTCTGCCATTGACATAGCAAAAATGTCATTAAAATATTTAAGTGAAAAGCACTCTTTTGAAACAATTCCCTTAAAACAATTGAATTGGCCGAAAGCCAACCAAGTCGAAAGCTCTTTTTCCGAAAGCAAAGAAGACGCATTTTCAATTTAAAACAAAGTCATGCTTCGACCCCATCAGAACCTATGGTCTCAAGCCAATTCCTTCCGCCATTGTCCAATTCACTATGTACTATGTGCATTGGTTTCGATGGCAATGGAGGCAGCAGTATTAGGTCGGAATCCCTCTGCCGAAAGTGGCGAAACATGCTAAAAGCATGTAAAAACTTATTTTTTACTTTAAGATGAAATTCTTTTCAACTAACCTGCGTTGTTTGTCAAAATATTATTGGTTGCTAATTTTCTTTGCCAAAAGTCCTTCCAATATTTCAGAATTAAACAATTTAACTAATTTATAAAATACCCTTTCTCCATTCATAAAGATATAAAACATTTAATTATCATACCTTAAATAATTTTACATATCTATTAAAACACTTGGGAAAATTCTACAAAAATTCCAAAACAACCATTTTTAATATGCTTTCCAACATATATTTATTTCAGATCCAAAACATGCATTATTTAAACGTAAGATTTTTTAACCCAAATAAACATTTTCCTCATTAGAAAATTAATATCAAATCCACAATAATTCAGAAAATTATGAAAATTGAAATACATCTTTAAAATATCATTATTGATCTAAATCTTAAATCATAGGGCATTTGGATGTCATTAAGTAGTTTTTTCACTTTAAAACATATAATAAAACCTACATGAATGGGCATAAATTATCAACAAGCATATATAAACAATTAATCATTTGAAAACATGGCATATCCTTGCAAGGTTAATCAGGTTTAACCTTTAAACCGAAAACAATAGAAAATGTAAGACGTAGTCATTATTCACCTTAGCTTTGAGATTATGGAGTTTGAGATTTGAATGGATTAAGTTGATTAATCTTCTTCTTTTAGCTCTTTCTTTCTCTTATTCTTGCTAATGGTGGCCGACTCTATTTGTTTTTAATTTTGCAAGTGAACGAGTAGAACATACACGGCTAAAGGTTTAAGGTGTTAGATTGATCTCTTTCTTATTTTACCCATCCTCTATTTCATTTTAACTCTTCTTTAGTTCATTGATTACATGGAATGGCTACCCTTTATCAAAATCAAATATCAATTCCCTAATCATCACATTATTTCATTTAATTTATCTAATTAATGTTCTAAATAATGTTACTAAAAATATGGGGTATTTCAATCTCCCCTTTTTAAAGAATTTCGTCCCCGAAATTACGATACGGTACCCAACACATCAATCAAAAACCATCATAAAAATCACGATAAGCATCTCTAATCCTGCTCTCAGTCTCCCAAACATAGTCTCTCTTATCGTCGCTCCACTTGACTTTCACTAATCTGACTGTCTTGTTCCTTAGCCTCTTCTTATCTCTTACGACTATAAAAATTGACTTTCTAACTATAGTCATGTTCGGCTCTACTACTAAATCAGCTAATACAATCGACATTATAGTAGACTCCGGATCTCTAATACACTTCCTTAGATAAGAAACATGAAAAATATCATGGACTCCTGCCAAACTATTTGGTAACTCTACTCTATACGCGAGTTTCTTGATCCTCTCTATAATAAGAAATGGTCATACGAATCTTGATGCCATCTTCCCTGATTTCCCAAATCTAATCACACCCTTCATCGGTGATACCTTAATTAAAACATAATCTCCAACAGAGAACTCCAAGTCTTTCCATCTTCTATCTGCATAACTCTTATGCCTAGACTGAACTCCCTTCATCCTAGCCCAAATCAACTCAATCTTTTCTATAGCTTCTCTAACAAAATCTGAACTAAGAACCAAGCTATCCCCGATCTCTAACCAATAAAAGGGCGATTTGCATGGCCTTCCATACAAAGCTTCAAATGGTGTCATCCCTATACTTGTGTGATAACTGTTGTTATGTGAAAACTCGACTAAGTGTAGATGGTCTTCGCATGGTCATCCAAAATCTAACACACAAGCTTTTAACAAATCTTCCAAGACTTTGTTAACTCTTTCCGTTTTCCCATCGGTCTGTGGGTGGGAACTCATCTTGAGCTTGGTTCCTAAAATCTCTTGTTCCAAAACCACACTGGTGAATATGGAATCTCTATCACTTACTATACTATTAGGAATTCCATGAATTCTAACTATATTTTTTATAAATAACTTAGCTAGAACAGGTATCGTTCTAGTTAACTTTACTGGAATGAAATGGGCACTCTTGGTCAATCTGTCCACTACGACCCATATACTTTCATTTCCTCTATTATATCTTGGCAACCCGTCTATAAAATCCATAGAAGAAGAAACCCATTTCCAAATTGGAACATCTAAAGGCTGAAGCAACCCACATGGCTTCTGATGTTCGGCTTTCACCTGTTGACAGTTTAAGCACCGCTTTACCCATAAGCCTACATCCCTCTTCATACCTTCCCAGAAGAAACTTCTCTTCATGTCCTGATACATCTTAGTTCCTTCTAGATGAATAATGAACTTTGAATGATGGCATTCCTAAAAATCTTCTTTCCTTATGTCTCTCACATTTGGAACACATAACCTACCTTTCTTTCTCAACCACCCACTCTGGTTAAGACAAAAATCGTTTAAGTTATCGCTCTTCATTCCATCCTTTAATTCCTGATCTGTTCAACTAATACTTGATCATGTCCTTGCTTAGAAGCAATCCTTTCGATCATAGCCAGATGAACTTCCAAATAAGATAACATAACATATTCTCCACTAGATCCAGCCTTAGTTCTCCACTGCATTCTACAAGTCGACAATGCTTCCAAATCCTTCCACTCGGCTATCATTACCAACACTGCATTCTGGTACTTTCTGCTAAGAGCGACTTCAACCTTATTGCCTTTTCTTTGTGTGCACTCAATTCCAAAATCATAAGCAGCAATAAACTCTAACTATCTCTGCGGTCTCATGTTTAGCTCCTTTTGAGAGAAAAATACTTCAATGACTTACGATCCATATATAACTCAAATCGTTCTCCCAAAAGATAACGTCTCCACAGCTTCAATGCAAAAATCACCAAATCCAACTTCAAATCATGTGTTGGATATCTAATCTCATGTGGTCTAATCTATCGAAAAGCATAGGCAATCACTTCACCTCTTTGCATCGACATAGCTCCTAATTCAGTTCCATAATCATCTATATAAACTACCAAGTCCTTATATCCTTCTGGAAATACTAACACATGTGCATGAGTCAATAAGTGTTTCAAGCTCTTGAATGCTTCCTTGCACTTAACGGTCCATGCAAACTTTACATTCTTTCTTGTTAGCATGGTCATCCGTGCGACCATCCATGAAAAATCCTTTATGAACCTTCGATAATATCCAGCTAATTATAGAAAACTCTTTATCTCGGTCACGGTCTAGGGTCTCTTCCATTTATTTACTGCTTCAATCTTGTTCGGATCTACAGACAATTCTTTCTTTGAGACTATATTACCAAGAAATCTCACTTCCTTCTTCAAGAATTGGCACTTCGAAAACTTCGCCTTCAGCTGATTCTGCCTCAGCATCTCAAGCACAATTCTAAGATGAACTTCATGCTCCCTTTCATCCTTAGAGTATACCAAAATATCATTTATGAACACCAATACAAACCTTTCCAAGTGCTCTCGAAAAATTTGATTCATCAGATCCACAAAGAGTGCCGACGCATTAGTTAGTCCAAACGGCATCACTAACCATTCGTACGATCCATTTCTAGTTCTAAATACTATCAAAGGAATACTGTCTTCTGCTACTTTAAGCTGATGGAAACCTGTTGCTAATTCCAACTGAAAAACTTCTTGGCTCCACTCAACTGATCAAACAAATCGTCAATTTTAGGCAACGGATACCGATTCTTTATCATCTTCTCATTTAGCATACGATAATCGATACATAACCTTAACGATCCGTCTGGCTTCTTAGCAAAACTGATGCTTCTCCTCAAGGTGAATTACATGGCCTAATAAAATTCCTGCCTTCCAAATCCACTAACTGCACCTTCAACTCCCTCATCTCGGTAGGTGTCATCCTGCTTGGCGGCCTACTCACTGGTGCTCCAGGCTCCAAATCTATCTGAACCTCAATGGCTCGTTTCGGTGGCAATTCTCTTATCGTATCAAAGAAATCTGTAGATTCTCTAATCACGAAAACTTGATTCAACTTGTTTTATACCTCCACAACACCCAACAAAGCGTTCATCTCACAACTAGGGCTTGCTATGGTATATACAACCCGATCACTACAGCCAGGTTGTCTAAGTGATATTTCCCAATCATGAATATATATACAAACATCATACTTACTTAACCAACCCATACCTAAAATAATTCCAAACTCTACAAAGTGAAACTCATGCAAACTAAAAACAAAGGTATGGCCTAACAAATCAAACTCTAAATGGCCACACTTCATCCCTAGTGTCGTATACCCTCCTATCGGATTTGCAACCCTTAATGAAGTAACTAAGTATAAGAGTTCTAGGTTAAGCTTATCTACCAAACATGAGATATAAAAGAATGTGATGCACCAGTATCAAAGAGAATGCTAACAGACGTACCATGAATCTGAAGCGTACTTCCTAACACTGCCTACCCTTTCTCCTGCACTGTTGGTCCTGATGTAGCAGGTTTTAATGTACTTTGCCCCTTCCATCCTTAGCAGGCTCTTTGCGTTGATTCTTATAATAGCCAATCTGATCGCAGTTGAAGCATCTAATATTCTTCTTCCTGATCACTTCCTTTTCCTTTCTAGTGCAACACTCATTAGCTAAATGCCACTTCTTATCGCACTTGAAGAAAACATCCTCAGACTTTCCCTTCTTTGTTGCTCAACCTTTCTGAGCACCTTCTTTGAAAGAACTTCCTTTTCTCACTCTTCCTTACTTAGGCCTCCTTCATCTTATTATTCTCTAGAGAAGCAAGCATATCTGTATGCCTCAATGCCATCTCTACTACAACATCACAAGGATCCCTAATATGAGGTAATGTAGTCCTTGAAACTCAGGTTTCAAACCCCTTATAAACTTCTCATTCCTCTTCATCACAGTATCCACAGTGGCATGTCCATACCTTGAAAACTTTTCGAACCTTCCAGAGTATTCCAACACAGATATCTTCCCCTGCTTCAACTCAGCAAACTTTCTGAGTAAAGCAGATTGCACCACCACAGACATGAACTTCTCTTGGAACTTTCTCCTAAACTCAGTCCATGTCATCGTCTCTTCATCTACTCCAACTATTACATTATTCCACCAGAATAAAGCGGCTCCTTGAAGCTATCTCGAACCAAGCCTCCTCTTCTGCTCATCATTATGCCCCAAGTCAGCAAAGATTCTTTCACAATGTAGCAAATATTTCTCCACCTCAATAGCATCTTCAGTTTCGATAAATGGCTTCCCTCCAAGCCTAACATAATCTCTACTCAAGATAGCATAATTTTTCACCACTAGGGCTTCTTAGTTCACTCCTACAGCATTTTCTCCGACTACCCCAGTGGCAATTTCAGCTTGCAACATGTCCATAAAAAACTGATACATAGCTCCCATATACACTTGTGAGACTCCAGCACCAACATTCCTCACTTGTGTTTGACCTTGATTTCCTCTAGTGTTTGGTCTGGCATTTCCATTTTTCGTGGTGTTTCCCGCAAGATTAACTCTTCCACTTCTAATGTCCATATTTGTATTCAAGCCTCGTGAAATACAGAATAATAGCCTAAGAGAGATAAGAGAATAAAGATATATCATATAATTATATAACAAATACAACTACATTACTATAGTGCTATACCATACCTCGATCTTATCTCTAATTTCTTAGGATTATGTTTTTAAAACTCATTTTAGTTTAAAGTTTTCATAAACCTATACTCTGGTACCAAGTTGTAACATCCTATATCTTGAGGCCAAAAGCTAAATGCTACAAATACTATAGTCATATATAGTATTAACTTTTGGCGATAAAACACGGTAATGTTAATGGTATCCATAAAATAAGAGTCATTCGAATATGAAATAAAATCATCAAAGATTAAAACACTTTTCTGATTACATTTCAAAACAATATATGATATTTAATTACATAATCCTGTAACGCTTTCCTAGGTTTAGATAAAATATAATTATTATATAAATAAGCCAAGAGCAACATATAATGATGCCCCCTTGGTTGACCAGAGTACTACACAAACATAACTGTCCAACACAGCGGAATCAACAAAATAAAACAACAACTCCTAAATATCTATCCATCATCCACTTGCTTGTCTCTAAAAGCTTTATTCTCCAAACTACTAAAAGCCTATAAACCACAACCCTCGGTCTATTCAAATCAATTTTGAGCACTAGAGAGTCTAAAGGGAAAAACATAAACTTCGAGTCAAACATAAAGCATGGTGTAAATAATATTATACATCTCGTCTATTTGATATTAAGTGAGACCATGTTGTCTAGCTGAATGGGCTTCCCCTCACCAACATCCTTTTAAAACATATCTTTTGCAAACCTTTATCCTACAAGCAAAACTGATTATAACTGTAAAGCATTATCATGTAGACATACATGTCAGGTAACACAGTGTTGAATATGCAAATGTATGATTTTTGTTTGATGATAATAAACATATATATATATATATATTCATTTAAATGTATTTCTTAATGTACTATTTTATTTTTCACATAATTAAATAAATATTTGCTGAATAAAATAAATAACATGGTATTTAAATTCAAACTGATATTTTATTCAAACAAATATTTATTACAATTTTGAATAGTACAAATTTGAACTCTCACTATATATAAAAATTCAATACAATTTTGATAACCTCACAATTTCTAAATTACAAATACACCTCACTACATATCGCTCATTCACCCATATTTATCTTCAACTTTATTCCAGATTGAATCCAACATTTTAGAAATCTGCAAAAATAAATACTAACGCAATAAATTTGAAAGGGAAATAATTTTGCAGTATAAAATAAAATGTAATTTTGAAAATATTATTTGCCTTAGTTATTTGGGTTGTTCGTCATCATTTAAATTTGAATTCATCATATACAAACAGCTTGTGACATGCACAGTGTATCACTGTACAAGCTACAAGGCCATACACACCAATATATACACTTGATAAACTTACATGGACATGTGAGCACAAGGTAAAACCCAAATCAAAAGCTGTATTCACCTCAAGTGCAATAAAAATAATGTCACAATATCAGCACAAGGTCAAACCCGAGCTCCAAGCTGGATTCAACACAGGTGCAAGTTCATGAAAATGGTTAAGACAACTAAAATAAGCCTCGACAAAATTCAAATGTACAAATGCAATAACGGTCGGGAGCAACTCAGACTCAATATGTACAGCATGAATCAAAGGCGAACCAGACCCACAGCTAACATTACTCAAATGAACAAAGCAGAAAATCAGACTCGAGACAAATGTATAAAACCATATACAAACTAAAACAGGCAGTGGCAACAACAACTATAAAGGATGAATACATACAAATACACACAACAACAAAGTCCAAGACAAGTGAATTGAAATGGTCGACCAGGCAGTAGACAGTGCAAAATGGTGCACATGTAGCCAGAGCCAAGGCAGGAGAAACCAGAATGCAACCCACTGCATTTATAAGTGCAGACAAGCTACAATGAATGACCAAACTCGTTGAAACAACACTGCAGATGCAAGCACATACGAAGCACAGTGCACATCAATGCCCAACACAAATGAACAGACTATGTCAACATGAAGAAGACTCAAAGCCATATGCAGTAAACAACATAAAGATGCAACATTTTTAGTCGAAATATATATGGACACAATACAACAGAGGGTGCAACTCAATACAACAAGTTACAGCATAACACAAATGATTAAAGCAACTTGATGCCAGTGATACTAGATCACAATATGCACAGATATGCAGACAAAATATACAGTACGAACACAAAAACTAATGTACAACCACAAATAAACAATATGTACCAGCTCAACCTACTGTGCAAACATAAAACATTGAATTACAAAATCAAGACAATGCCAAAATCAAAATAGTATCAACTGGCCGATGAAATAGCTGTGTCAAACCGGAATCAGATATGTCACAAGAGAAGCTCTTGGAATACGGAAAAGACAATTTTTTTACTGAAGTCAATCTTAATAATGTTAGAGAATCAAAATAGTATCAAGTTCAACCATGAATGAAATCGAACAGTAGAAATCAAAATAGTGAAACCAGTAATCACAAAATATACAAATTCGAACAAAGGCCGAAGTCACCAGTAAAATCAAAGCAACATTGGTGTCGTGATGACCAAGGCAACAAGAAATTCACAAAGTCAACTGCAGTTCAAATCACAGGCCGACATAAATCAATATATTCATAGCCAAGAATCGAGCTGTGATAATCAAGTAACCCAAAGTATACGAATTGAGAAAGTCTGAAATCATCGTTAACATTCAATCAATATCGATTGGTCGAGGAGAATTACAGAAAAATTCAAACAAATATATTGTGATATTCCGAAATTTCAAACCTAATTTAAATGTGCTAATCTTTTTAATAAATTAATTAAAGTTAATAAAATTGTTATTTTAAACAATAATAATAAATGGGTTGTAAATATATACTGATTTTATTTGGAATTAATATACAAATGGAAATGGGTTTGTTAAAATTATATGTACATATCAAATTCGATTTTTAAAATTGAATTTGAAATTTTATTTGAATTTGAATTGTTAAATTGAAATTCAAAATAGGGTTATTTATATTTTAAATCATACCTTGATTTTAAAAATGTATTTCTTTGATTTTATTTAGAATATAAAATTTGTTTTATATTTATTTCTTTCAAGAAATTGATTTATATAAATTAAAAATGTATTTAAAAATTAGAAAATTTAATTATAAAAACATTTTAAAATCTATTTTGCATGAAGATTACATATGTTAATTTGTGAAGCCCTCTTATAACATGTGTTAAGAGAATAATTATGTTTAGTGACAAGTGTCACATTTTTAAATTATTTTCTTTAATTTTTAATAAAACAAAATTATTTCTATAAAAGCTTGTTTCATCTTCTACATCTAAACTTTCCATCTCATTTTCTAAAAAAAAGCAAGAAAAATCACTCCTCCATTAACAAATCTGAATTTCATCAAATTTTCACTTTTTCAACCAACAAATTAAAGTTAAAAATTCAAGTTTATTTCAACTTCCAAATCTGCAAAACAGAATACAAAAGAAAATTCTATAAAAATCAAGTCCAGTAAAAAAAAAAATCAAATTCCTGTAAGAAGAAAATCCAAAGCTCTCCTCAGTTTTAGATCTTAAGTGCTTATTGAATTCAAGATTGAGAAGCAAACAATTTCATCAAGCATTTCCACTTTTAGGATCTACAGTACTTTTTTTTCCAGATTTCAAATTTTGGTCTCTGTTTGAAGAAACTCCGGTGAGTAAACTTTTAATTAGAAAAGTTTAAGTAAATAAAATTTTATGCATGTGAATTTTTGATATATTTGATGTCTTGCATGTACATATATTTGTAAAACCGTTGTATAAATGTTGTAATTGAACTGTGCATATTGAATCTGCCTGATATTTCTCTGTTTCCAAATTATAGAGTAAAAACTAAATAAAATTTCAAAATTTCTTTAACAAATCACTATTAGGCTTGATTTACAAACACAATATGTTTACTTAATCACAAATTAAAGTTTTTAAATTTTATTCAAATTAAATTTGTTTGAATATCTTCAGGAAATAAGCAGATACAATAGGAAATTTAAGAACATGATAAAATCAAGTATGATAATTTGATGATTAAATTTTATATCTTGAATCAACTTGGTGAAACATGATTTTTAAAATAAAGATCATGATTTTTAGTTTGGTTTTGTCGTTGTAATTTGGTGATGACCAAAAGTTATGTCTTGGGCAAATTCTGGTGGATGAAGAAGTTATGGTGGTCAGGGTTTCGTCTGGAGGAGGAGTGAGGATGGGTGGTCATGGCAAAAATGATCGAAGGTGATCTAAAATGATGGGGTGGTCAGACGATGTGGGTTTAGGGTTTAAGCCCTATGTTTGATCACGTGGCTGGGAATTATAGGGTGGATCGAGTTGCGAATGATTTAGGGAATAGAAGCGTGGAGGCCTTGCGGTGATGTGGCCGGAATTTCATGGCGAACGATGGTCGGCATCGTGGGATTGAGGGATTTTCAGGTGAAGTGTTGTTCCAAGTGATGGGTGCGAACTGCTTCGATTTTGATTTGGGTCGTGTGATGGATGGCCAGGGGTCGGAGTCGCGTCAGTAGTCGATAGGGAGCTTGCGCACGGTGTCGCTGGTGGTGGCGGCGGCGTTGGTGAGTCGTGCACGTGTACGGTGTCTTTGGTCGTGTCAGTGAGAATGGTGTTGGGGTAACTCGAGTTGATGATCGAGTAGGAAGGGTTTTGGCTCGTGTTTTGGCTCGGGGTGATACTATTGTTTCTCATGCTTGGATTCGAGTGTTGCTTCTTCCAGATTTCAGTGTAATTTAAGTTTAAACATTAAGCTAAAAGAAATAGGGCAGGGGGAAGGGGTATGGACCTGAGTAGGTCTCGAGTTGGACGGGTTGAACCCATAGCCAATAATGTTATAAAAAGTTTTTTCAAAACTTTGTTTTAAGTTTTAAAATTTAAAATTTATTTAAACTACTTTGTGAAAATGTTAAACTATTTAATTTAAAGTATTTTATACTTTGATAGTTAAATTTTGAGATAATTTTATATTCATTTAAATTTAACTTTTTAAAAGTAATTAGTTTAAACAAAATGGAAATGTTTTAAATATGTAATAATTTAAGTAATTAATGAAATTAATTTGTTGGAAGTTAATTAAGTTTTTATGGATTAAACATTACTTTAGTTAATAAGTAATTAAAGTTAAATTAATTAATAATTTTAGATTGATTAATTTACTAAGGTCTAATAAATTAGTTATGGATTAATTAATTAATAATTAAGAATTAAATTAAATTATAATTAATAGATAATTAGTTAAATAAATAAAGATTTATTAATAAATGATTAGTAATTAGTTAATTAAGTGATTAAGAATTAATTAATTAAATGTTTAGGGTTAATTAATTAAGTAATTAAACAGTAATTAATTTATAATTAGAAGTTAAGTAATTAATTATTAAGGATTAATTAATTAAATGATCAAGGTTAATTAATTACAATTAATTAAGTAATTAAGATAAATTAATTTATAATTTGGAATTAATTGAGCAATTAATTAAGATTAATTAATTGTGAATTAAGGATTAATTAGTAATCAATTAAGGAATGATTAATTTTTAATCAAGTTTTAATAATGAATAATTAAAGTTATTAATTAATAATTAAGGAATAATTTATTAATTAATTAAAGGTTAATTAATTGATAATGAGGATAATTAAGAAGCGATTAATTAATTAAATGATTGTGATTAATTAATTAATTAATGATTGGTTAAGCAAGGTAAAGTGATTAATTCTTAAGTTATTAATTTAATTTGAATTAATTAAATTAATTATAATTTGAATTAGAGATATGCTTGCTTATGGATGATTTTTTTGAATTGAATGTCTGGATTTGGTTGATATCTGTTGGATGATAGTCTGAAATATTCTGTGATGAGATATTGTATATATCTATGTTAGATGATTGTTATTATCTATGGATAATGATGTGTGAACTATATGTTCAAATTTAAATTGATTGTTTAAACCATAAAACAACTTGGCCTTTAAGACACTTTTGGATTTCGTTGAGACCGGGATCGGGAATCAAGTTTGATTTTCCAAAAACCACATCGATCCAAGTTAAACGTTAGGTCGTGACATCTCAAAGTGAAGATCGAGATGGAGTTTTAGAGTGCAAAGGTTATTGTCGTTAACTCTGAGGGTGATTCCAAAATGAGTGTAACGAAATAATGCCTTCAGTTTCGTTCGAACCCGGAACGAACTTGTATGGATTGAATGTTTTCAGCACATCATCAAGTGGACGATGAGCATTTTAAGAGATGTATTCTATAAGGTAATCGTAGCCTCAAGCCTCGTCAACCGGGAATGGCTAAAACAGGGGAGGTGCAGAAAGGCTAAGTGGGTCATGCCCAAGTAGAATGAGATTTTCCCCTGTATAGAAGTCCCTTATTAATTCGGCTGTGTGGGCAGTTGTTGGCCACAATTACGGGGTTGTCTTGTTTGGGACTGTCCAGTAAGGTATGGTTCCGGCTTTGTGTTGCAGGGGATCGAGAGTGGTCCTCGGTATGGTGATCTAGGCCCCGTACTGTGGCGGGCGGTACCCCAGTAGCCCTGCCATTGTATGGAATCCAAATTCCAATAAGTACCTGTACGGTTTTGATTGTGCTCAACTATGTTAGAACGTGAGATGTAAGCATTCCAGCTATTTCTGTATTTTATTTTGAAAACCCTAGGCCCTATTATAATATCACTGGATTTCCTATCAAATGTTTTGGTTAGCATAAGGTAAAAACTTACCTGTATTTATGTGTGGGGAGTCTTGATACCTTTTGTTTTAAAATGATTTTAAAGTTAAACAACTTTAACATGTTTACTCACACCAGACCGATGTCTGACCCGGAGTATATCTTGTTTTTCATAAACTCTTGGGTACTCAAATTTTTTTGAGTAGCCAAGTGATCGGGTTGGAATTGCCGAATGTTTTGGAAGATGGAGCTGGAGTCCAGACATACTTATCTATCTCTATCCGCTGTGGTGACTTTTTGATGTTGTATTTTGGGTTGTATGGTTTGGCAGAATCTTATAAATGTTTGATGTAAAAGAAGTCGTATTATTTTGTGTACTCTGATATGTAAAACTATGCAATGGATATGTGTAATATTATATTTTGTTCTATTTCCGCTGTGAGATTCTGATGATTGTTGTTCTTTTCTTTCTATCTTTTCTATTTCTATCTCTTTCTTTCTTATTGATGATACGTCTTTCTTTGGAATGAAAGTCGGGTCGTCACAGTTGGTATCAGAGCATAGGTTGAGACACACCTAGGCTCTGGAATAGTATCTATTTTGAGAGTGCGTATTTGTAATTTTCTTATATAACTATATCCCTATCTAAATTGGTTGGGTTACCTGTCCGGGTAGTCAGAATGAGTTCAAGAGGCAGAAGGGAAAGGGTTGTAGGCAGCACATCAACCAATAATAGGAGAGAACATACCGATAATGAGGCTGTTAATCCAGTACCGTCTCCATTCATTTTCGCTGCTTTATGTAAGGACTTCGTCAACCTTGGAGGAAAATCATTTAAAGGGTCAGAGACTTTAATTGAGGTCCAAGCATGGCTATGCTCTTGTGGGAATATCTTTAAGAGCATGAAATTATCGAATGAGCAGAAGAGGGTAATGGCTTCATGGCAATTACAAGGAGGTTCTGCAGCCTGGTGGGATGCAGTGACAGCAAATGTCTCGGAGGAGGATATGTCTTGGGAAGAGGTTAAGGAGTTGTTTGAGGAGAAATTCATGCCTACAGCAGAGAAAACTCGTCTTTATCAAGATTTTCTGAATTTAAAGCAAGGAAGCATGACTATGGCGGAGTACGAGACCAAATTCAACAAGTTATCTTGCTATGATCTAGGGCTTATAGACACTCCTCTCAAAAAGAATGAGATGTTTGTGCAAGGAGTGAGGCCAGAGGTTCATGAAAGGATGACAGCACACTTGAAATAATCTTTTATGGAGTTAATTGATATGGCGTTAAGATATGAGGATTTGATGAATAAGAGATCAATGGCACGAGTAGCTGCATCAGGAAGGAATTCTTCCAACCCTAATAAGAGAAAATTCAATCCCAATTGGAAGAGGCAAAACAAGAAGAAGTCCGGAAGCAATAATGGACCTCGCAAGTGCCATATTTGTCAGCAAGAAGATCACCTGGCGATAAGTGTCCCAGAAAAGGGTCTCAGCAACAGCAACAAGAGTCACATTATAGTGGACCGGGATCAGCCTTAGTTCAGAAATCTCTTTGCTTCAACTGCTATCAACCAGGACATATGATTAAAGATTGCCCGCTCCTTCATAAGGTCCAGTAGAATAAAGTATTTTCTTTGGAAGGTGCACCATCAACCTCATCTAAGGGAAAAGGAGTATTGGAAGGTACATTACTTTTAGATGGGAAGTATATTAAAGTTTTGTTTGATTCTGGTGCTTGTTTGAGTTTTATTTCTCTAGAATCTGTAGAGAAGTTCTTTCTTACCCCTAGTACTGTAGACAATCCCATCTGTATATCTAATCCTATAGGGGGTAACCAAATTAGATAGGATCTGTAAGGATTTGAGAATCTCCTATATGTCCCATAGTTTTTCTTGTGACCCTTATGTGTTGGATTTTAAGGATTTTGACCTTATATTGGGGATGAATTGGCTTGATAAATATAAGGCTGCCTTAAATTGTGATGAGAGGACAGTTTCATTGGAAACTGATCTGGGTAGGATTGTCAGAGTAATGTGTGATAACTCTGGAATACACTTGAGTAGTCTTTTACATGGAGTTGAGACTTCTCAAGAGGAGGTTGATGATATCGAAGTGGTCCGGTATTTCTCAGATGTATTCGAGGAAGTTAAGTGTTTACCTCCGCACCGAGAAATAGAGTTTCGTATAGATTTGGTTTCAGGAGCAGTACCCGTAATTCAGCCTAGTAGGAGGATGGCTCCTAAGGAGAGGGAGGAACTAGTGAAGCAAACTCAAGATCTGTTGGAGAAGGGGTTGATTAGGCCCAGTTTTTCTTACTGGGGATCTGCTGCAGTATTTGTCACCAAGTCGTATGGGTCTCTAAGGTTCTACGTAGACTATCGTGAGTTGAACAAAGTGACCATTCGAAATAAGTATCCTTTTCCTCGTATTGATGATCTCTTCGATCAGCTGCATGGAGCTTCAGTCTTTTATCAGTAGGATTTAGCATCAGGTTTCCGTCAGTTAAGGGTAGCTGAGGACAGTATTCCCTTAACTGCATTTAGGGGACCTGATTTTTTCTATGAGTGGTTGGTTATGCCTTTCGGGTTAACCAACGCTCCTGCCTACTTTGTAGACCTGATGAACCGAGTCTTTAGAGATGTTTTGAATAAGTTCGTTTTGTGTTCATCGATGATATCTTGGTTTACTCTAAGTCGGAAGAAGAGCATAAGCAACACTTGAGAATAGTATTGGAAAATCCGAGAAGACATGTTCTGAAGGTGAAGTTCTCTAAGTGCCATTTTTAGAAATCAGAAGTAAAAATTTTGGGGCACATTGTTTTTGGAGAAGGCATCTCTGTAGATCCAGCTAATTTGAGACTATTTTGGAGTGGAAGCAGCCTCGGACACCAACAGAAGTTCGCAGTTTTCTGGGATTGGCCGGTTACTACAGGAAGTTTATTAGGGATTATTCCAAGATCTCTTCACACCTAACCAAGCTGACATGGAAGGAAGCTAAATTCAAGTGGACACCGGAATGTGAGGAGGCTTTTCAGAATCTAAAGGTAAGGTTGACAAGTGCTCCTGTGTTGGCTATTCTGGATGGGAAGAGCAAGTTTGAGGTTTATACAGATGCCTGTATTGTTGGATTAGGAGCAGTGCTAATGCAAAATGGTAGGGTAATTGCGTATGCGAGTCAGCAATTGAAGCCACATGAGAGAAATTACGCTACGCACGATCTAGATCTGTTGGCCATTGTTTTTGCTTTGAAGATCTGGAGGCACTATCTTTTAGGAGAAAAGTTCGAGCTATTCACGGATCATAAACCGTTGAAATATCTTTTCTCTCAAAAAGATCTTAATCTAAGACAGCAGCGATGGGTCGAGTTCTTGGCATCATATGATGTGGATATTCTGTATACCCCGATAAAGGCGAACGTTGTGGCAGACGCTCTTAGCAGGAATGCAGTTCTATCTCTTTTGGAAGTTGTTCCGTCTTTCCAGGAGAAAATCATAAGCAAGCAAATGGAGGATAGATCTTTTGAAGAACTGATTCTTGGAAACAAGGATGGTCGATATTCGGATTTCAAGGTGGACAATCAAGGATTATTGAGGATTAATGGTCGTTTGTGTGTACCTGATATAGATGGATTGAGGCACAAGGTCTTATCTGAGAGTCATCGATCCAGATTAAACATTCACTCGGGAATCTCAAAGATGTATAGAGATATGAGAATAGTTTTTTGGTGGCCGGGCATGAAGAAAGATGTAGCTGCTTTTGTTAATAGTTGTGCTATCTGCCAGCAAGTTAAAGGGGATCAGTAGAAGTCAGCCGGTTTGTTACAACCTTTGGAAATTCCGATATGGAAGTGGGAGATGATTTCGATGGATTTCATCGACGGTTTTCCTAGAACCAAGCAGGGAAATGAAGGAATATGGGTGATCGTTGATCGTCTAACTAAAAGCTCCTATTTTGTACCAGTTAAGGCAACCCGTACTGCAGCTTCTCTGGCAGAAATTTTCTTGAGAGAGATAGTCATAGTGCATGGTGTTCCAGTTAGTATAGTAAGTGATCGAGATCCTATCTTCACCAACAAGTTCTAGAAGGCTTTGCAATCAGCTATGGGAATAAGTTTGAGATTGAGTATAGCATATCATCCCCAGACAAACAGGCAGACGGAGAGGCTTAATCGAATTCTAGAAGATATGTTGAGAGCCTGTGTATTGGATTTTGGTGGATCATGGGAAGATCATCTACATCTAGTGGAATTCTCTTATAATAACAGTTACCAAGCAAGTATTAAGATGGCTCCCTATGAAGCTCTGTATGGAAGACCATGTAGATCCGCAGCCTGTTGGATAGAGTCGAAGGACCGTCTTGTGCTTGGACCAGATCTGATCCGTGAAGCTCTGCTAAAGTTGAGCTTATCAAGAAAAGGATGAGAGCTGCTCAGGATCGTCAAAAGAAATATGCAGATAAAAGACGAAGACAATTGGAGTTCGAGATTGGTGATTTAGTCTTTGTCAAAGTTTCCCCTATTAAAGGAGCAGTAAGGTTTGGGAAGTCAGGGAAACTCGCTACGAGATATATAGGTCCATTCCGAGTGCTCGAGAGGATTGGTACCGTAGCATAGAGGATTGAATTGCCAGTCCTGATGGCTGGAATTCGCAATGTTTTCCACGTATCTCATCTACGGAAATACGTGCACGATCCATCCCTTATTGTGGAACCAACTGTGCAAGAAGACTAAGAGGTTGAGCCGGACTTATCAGTTATCTGACATCCTGTTCAAATTGTTGATCAAGACGAGAGGCAACTCAGAAGCAAGATAGTGAAGCTCATTAAAGTCCAGTAGAGTGAGGATCCCAGAGATTGTACCTGGGAGACTTTGGATAGTTTTAGGAAGGCTTATCCGGATATGTGTCCGGATAGCTAATGATGTTTGTATTGGATGTATTGTTGTTTGGATGTTTTGTTTGTTGATTGCTTATGTATGGATAGTATGTATGCTTGAATTGTTGAAATGAAATGAAAATTTTGGATTATCTTTTGTTTAAATTTCGGGGACGAAATTCTTTTGAGGGGGAGGAATGTGATATTCCGGAATTTCAAACCCAATTTAAATGTGATAAACTTTTTAATAAATTAATTAAAGTTAATAAAATTGTTATTTTAAACAATAATAATAAATGGTTTGTAAATATATATTGATTTTATTTGGAACTAATATACAAATGGAAATGGGTTTGTTAAAATTATATGTACATATCAAATTTGATTTTTAAAATTGAATTTGAAGTTTTATTTGAATTTGAATTTGAATTTGAATTGTTAAATTGAAATTCAAAATAGGGTTATTTATATTTTAAATCATACCTTGATTCTAAAAGTGTATTTCTTTGATTTTATTTAGAATATAAAATTTGTTTTATATTTATTTCTTTTAAGAAGAATTAATTTATATAAATTAAAAATGTATTTAAAAAATTGAAAAATTAATTATAAAAACATTTTAAAATCTATTTTGTATGAAGATTACATATGTTAATTTGTGAAGCCCTCTTATAACATGTGTTAAGAGAATAATTATGTTTAGTGACAAGTGTCACATTTTTAAATTATTTTCTTTAATTTTTAATAAAACAAAATTATTTCTATAAAAGCTTGTTTCATCTTCTACATCTAAACTTTCCATTTCGTTTTCTAAAGAAAGCAAGAAAAATCACTCCTCCATTAACAAATCTGAATTTCATCAAATTTTCACTTTTTCAACCAACAAATTAAAGTTAAAAATTCAAGTTTATTTCAACTTCCAAATCTGCAAAATAGAATACAAAAGAAAATTCTGTAAAAATTAAGTTCCAGTAAAAAAACAATTTCCTATAAGAAGAAAATCCAAAGCTCTCCTTAGTTTTAGATCTTAAGTGCTTATTGAATTCAAGATTGAGAAACAAATAATTTCATCAAGCATTTCCAGTTTTAGGATCTACAGTCCTTTTTTTCCAAATTTCAAATTTTGGTCTCTGTTTGAAGAAACTAAGGTGAGTAAACTTTTAATTAGAAAAGTTTAAGTAAATAAAATTTTGTGCATGTGAATTTCTGATATGTTTGATGTCTTGCATGTACTTTTATTTGTAAAATCTTTGTATACATGTTGTAATTGAACTGTGCATATTGAATCTGCCTGATACTTCTCAGTTTCCAAATTACAGACTAAAAACTAAACAAAACTTCAAAATTTCTTTAACAAATCACTGTTAGGTTTGAGTTACAAACACAATATGTTTATTTAATCACAAATTAAAGTTTTTAAATTTTATTCAAATTAAATTTGTTTGAATATCTTTTGGAAACAAGAAGATAAATTAGGAAATTTAAGAACATCATAAAATCAAGTATGATAATTTGATGATTAAATTTTATATCTTGAATCAACTTGGTGAAACATGATTTTTAAAATAAAGATCATGATTTTTAGTTTGGTTTTGGGGCAGTAATTTGGTGATGACCAAAAGTTGTGTCTTAGGCAAATTCTGGTGGATGGAGGAGTTACAGTGGTCAGGGCTTCGTCTAGAGGAGGAGTGAGGATGGGTGGTCATGGCAAAAATGATCGAAGGTGATCTAAAATGATGGGGTGGTCGGACGACGTGGGTTTAGGGTTTAAGCCCTATGTTTGATCGCGTCTGGAAATTTCGTGTCTGGGAATTATAGGGTGGATCGAGTTGCGAATGATTTAGGAAATAGAAGCGCGGAGGCCATGTGGTGATGTGGCCGGAATTTCATGGCGAACGATGGTCGGCATCGTGGGATTGAGGGATTTTCAGGTGAAGTGCTGTTCCAGGTGACAGGTGCGAACTGCTTCGATTTTGATTTGGGTCGCATGATGGATGGTCAGGGGTCAGAGTCGCATCAGTAAACGAAAGGGAGCTTGCGTGCGGTGTCGCTGGTGGTGGCGGCGGCGTTGGTGAGTCGTGCACGTGTACGATGTCTTTGGTTGTGTCAGTGGGAATGGTGTTGGAGTAACTCGAGTTGATGATCGAGTAGGAAGGGTTTTGGATCGTGTTTTGGCTCGAGGTGATAATGTAGTTGCTCATGCTTGGGTTCGAGTGTTGCTTCTTCCAGATTTCAGTGTAATTTTAGTTTAAACATTAAGCTAAAAGAAATAGGGAAGGAGTAAGGGGTATGAACCCGAGTTGGTATCGAGTTGGTCGGGTTGAACCCATAGCTAGTAATGTTTTAAAAAGTTTTTTCAAAACTTTGTTTTAAGTTTTAAATTTTAAAATTTATTTAAACTACTTTGTGAAAATGTTAAACTATTTAATTTGAAGTATTTTATACTTTGATAGTTAAATTTTGAGATAATTTTATATTCATTTAAACTTAACTTTTTAAAAGTAATTAGTTTAAATAAAATGGAAATGTTTTAAATATGTAATAATTTAAGTAATTAATGAAATTGATTTGTTGGAAGTTAATTAAGTTTTTATGGATTAAAGATTGCTTTAGTTAATAAGTAATTAAAGTTAAATTAATTAATAATTTTAGATTGATTAATTTATTAATGTTCTAATTAATTAGTTATGGATTAATTAATTTATAATTAAGAATTAAATTAAATTATAATTAATAGATAATTAGTTAAATAAATAAGATTAATTAATAAATGATTAGTAATGAATTAATTAAGTAATTAGTGATTAATTAATTAGTGATTTAGAATTAATTAATTAAATGATTAGGGTTAATTAATTAAGTAATTAAACATTAATTAATTTATAATTTGAAGTTAATTAATTAATGATTAAGGATTAATTAATTAAATGATCAAGGTTAATTAATTATAATCAATTAAGTAATTAAGATAAATTAATTTATAATTTGGAATTAATTAAGCAATTAATTAAGATTAATTAATTGTAAATTAAGGATTAATTAGTAATCAATTAAGGAATGATTAATTTTTAATCAAGTTTTTACAATGAATAATTAAAGTTATTAATTAATAGTTAAAGAATAATTAATTAATTAAAGATTAATTAATTGATAATGAGGATAATTAAGAAGTGATTAATTAATTAAATGATTGTTATTAATTAATTAATGATTGGTTAAGCATGGTAAAGTGATTAATTCTTAAGTAATTAATTTAATTTGAATTAATTAAATTAATTATAATTTGAACTAGAGATATGCTTGCTTATGGATGAATGTTTTGAATTGAATGTCTGGATTTGGTTGATATCAGTTGGATGATAGTCTGAAATATTCTGTGATGAGTTATTGTATATATTTGTGTTAGATGATTGTTATTATCTGTGGATAATGATGTGTGAATTTAATGTTTAAATTTGAATTGATTGTTTAAACCATAAAACAACTTGGCCTTTAAGACACGTTTGGATTTCGATGAGACCGGGATGGGGAATCAAGTTTGATTTTCCGAAAGCCACATCGATCCAAGTTAAATGTTAGGTCGTGACATCTCAAAGTGAAGATCGAGATGGAGTTTTAGAGTGCAAGGGTTATTGTCATTAACTCTAAGGGTGATTCCAAAATAATTGTAACGAAATAATGCCTACGGTTTCATTCGAACCCGGAACGAACTTGTATGGATTGAATGCTTTCAGCACATCGTCAGGTGGACGATGAGCATTCTAAGAGATGTGTTCTTATAAGGTAATCGTAGCCTCAAGCCTAATCAACCAGGAATGGCTAAAACAGGGGAGGTGCAGCACGGCTAAGTCGGCCATTCTCAAGTAGGATGAGATTTTCCCCTGTCTAGAAGTCCCTTATTAATTTGGCTGTGTGGGTAGTTGTTGGCCATAACTGTGGGGTTGTCATGTTCGGGACTGTCCAGTAAGGGATGGTTCCGGCTTTGTGTTGCAGGGGATCGGGAGTGGTCTTGGGTACGGCGATCTAGGCCCCGTACTGTGACGGGCGGTACCCCAGTAGCCCTGCCATTGTATGGAATCCAAACTCTAATAAGTACCTATACGGTTTTGATTGTGCCCAACTATGTTGGAATGTGAGATGTAAGCATTCCAGCTATTTCTGTATTTTATTTTGAAAACCCTAGACCCTATTAAAATATCACGGGATTTCCTATCAAATGTTTTGGTTAGCGTAAGGTAAAAGCTTACCCGTATTTATGTGTGGGAAGTCTTACGTGATACCTTTTGTTTTCAAATAATTTTAATGTTAAACAACTTTAACCTGTTTACTCACACCAGACCTATGTCTGACCCGGAGTTTGTTTTTTTTTCATAAACTCTTGGGAACTCAAATTTTTATAAGTAGCCAAGTGATCAGGTTGGAATTGTTAAATGTTTTGGAAGCTGGAGCTGGAGTCCAGACGTACTTATCTATCTCTATCCGCTGTGGTGACATTTTGATGTTGTATTTTGGGTTGTATGGTTTGGCAGACTCTTATAAATGTCTGATGTAAAAGAAGTCATATTATTTTGCGTACTCTGATATGTAAAACTATGTAATGGATATGTGTAATATTATATTTTGTTCCGTTTCCGCTGTGAGATTCTGATGATTGTTGTTCTTTTCTTTCTATCTTTTCTATTTCTATCTCTTTCTTTCTTATTGATGATACGTCTTTCTGTGGAATGAAACCCGGTCGTCACATATATACGAACGAAAATCAAGGGGTTCGAACCCTATGTAAAAACCCAATCATCATCGGATACAAAATCATCGAGTACAAGGAAGCAAAAAACAGTAAAGCAAAAGTAACAAATTACATACCGAACAAACTTCGAACTCGATCAAAATTGAACGGACCGAGTGCAAAGAGAAGAAAGCATCGATTTGATGTAGCCGAAAGCGATCGATAGAGAGACGTGAGGAATTGAAGCTTCAGAATTCAAGTGGCGCAGTTCAATTTTCCAAACCCTAATTTCAGAAGCAAAGAAGACCGGTAACAATTGTTAAACAACGTATTTGGGACGAAGCTATAATACAAAAGGAAAAAGGATTTAAACCTATCACTTGTTTATTTTATGCGCTGGCCTAATTTATAAAGGATTTGGTTTATTATAAATTAGGGTTTAGGGTCATTTTGTTCTTATTGTATTTTCTTTTAAAAAACCATTGTAATTTCTAGTCGTGTGACTAGGGTACAAACTACGTGCCGTAGTTTGAGAATTCGCAACTCAGTGGCTAAGTTGTGGCAGGGAAACGTAGAGTTAAGGCTAGTCGATAGCGGGTGTCGCGAGTTAACATGTGTAAGCATCTGACTGCTTAATTTCAAGTAGAAACCTTGGGGGAAGCACGTAGGCATTTTGCCGAAGTTGGGTAATCGTTCTATTCCTGCATTTATTATTCTGCTTTTATCTTTGCTGATACTATTCTGATATATCTGCATTGAAATTATTTTATACAAACTTCTGCGATAAATTTTTATAATTATTAACATCACCCTATTCACCCCACCTCTAGGGTGAAATCGATCCTACAAGTTGTATCAGAGCTAGGTACAAAAGCTATTTTTGTTTTTAAAAAATTAATTTTTTTTCAAAAACAAATTTTTGTTTTAAAATTTTGAAATTTCAAATGGCTTCTTTTAATGCTGCTTTTGCTGAGGGTCAGTCTATAGTTAGACCATCAATGTTCAATGGTGAATATGCTTACTGGAAAAATAGAATGAAAAATTTTCTGAAAATCATTGATGCTTGGAATATTGTTGAGACAGGTTATAGAACACCCACTATAGTTGTAAATAATCAAGAAATTGAAAAACCATTTGATCAATGGACAGATCAAGAAATAAGTTACAAAATGATAATGTCAAAGCTATGAGTTCGATTATTTTTTCATTAGATCAATTTGAATTTAATCGTGTCTCACACTGTCTAACTGCGTAGGAAATATGGCATACACTAGAAGTGACTCGTGAAGGAACATCTCAAGTCAAGGAATCTCGCCTTGCCATGCTGAGTAGCGAATACGAGAATTTTACAATGGCCAAGGAAGAAAATGTTAAAGAGATGTACGGACGGCTTTCCAACATCGTATACAAATCAAAAGGTCTCAGAATATCAAACACTAAATAGGAAATAGTCCGAAAAATCCTCAGAGTCCTTCCACGGAATTTTGAAGCAAAAGTGACTCCCATTCAAGAATCGAATGATTTAAAACAAATCAAAGTTGATCAACTCATCGGAAATCTCACCACTTATGAGCTAGACATGAAATTCAAGAAAGGGCATGAAGGAGGAGATACTCGAAAGAAATCAATAGCTCTCAAAGGAACAACTAAAAGTGATGATGATGACGATGATGATGGAGCAGCAAAGCTGGAAATGGTAATAAAGAGATTCAAAAAGTGGAACCGCAAATACGGAAATCCAGCTCTAAATCAAAAATTAAAAGCGGAATAATCAATGTCCTAGATAACCCAGAATAGCAAGAAATCGTCTGTCATAAGTGCAACCAACCCAGACACATCAAGCCCAATTTCCCTCAAAACCGAAACGACTTAGAAAAGAAATCAAAAAAGGAGGAATTCTGTAGCCACGTGGAATACAAGTGATGAAAATAATAAACGTGCTAGCAGTGAGAGTGAGAAAGCGATATGTGCCTTCAAGGTAATATAACTGATAGCGACGATGATGAGCCAAGCGTGGTATCAAAACTCACTCACTCAGAATTACTTATATATTTCCACGAGGTAAATGGCTGTTTTGAACGACTTAGGGAGAAATATGCCGAACTTGAATCACAAAAGGATACTTTGATAGATTTAAATAAATAACTTGACCAATTAGTTAAAAACTATCAAAGTAGGATCCCTAAGTGTGATAAGTGTCCAACATTCGAAGAAAAGATTAAAAAATCAGAAATCAAAATTAAATCGCTTGAAAATGAAATTCTGATTTTGAAAGAGAGTGAAAATACAAGAAGAAAAAATTCTATTAAAGGTGCACATAATTGTTAAACGAAAATGAATCTCTCAAAACACAAGTCCCACAGTTGTCAATGACTTTAGATAAATTTTCAAAAAGTGAAAAATCATTGAATATGTTATTAGGAAAACAAACTATTAATACAGTTAGACAAGGACTTGGAAATAATCAATCTAAAAATGTTTAGAAATGAAATTAATCAAGTAAATTCAATGTGCACAATTTGTAGAAAATTTGGACACAATCAAAAAAATTATTGATATAGACCCAAACACATAAAAATTATACCAATTTGGGTTCCAAAACGCAAAAATATAAGATCTCTCAAAGTTAAACAAATCTGGTGCCGAAAGGAACATATATAAATAGTTTTGGGTCTTCATAAAATTATTTTTCAAAATATTATGTCACTAACAATCATGGACCTATAAAAACAAATAGATCATAAAACTCTTCTCTCATGTAGGTGTGGCGACTGGCTAAGGAACTACAATAGTGTTACTTGGATTCTGGCATTTCTAGGGACACAACGAGAGACAAAGTAAAGTTCCTTAGCCTAATATAAAGGTGAGAGAATCACAATGGACAACAACAAAAAATTATCGTAGAGGTAAAATAGGTAATGGTATATTTATCTTATTAAATGTGATAATCTGCACCATGATTTGAATTTAATTCAGCCAGTTATTTGATAAGGAAATGAATGCTGATTTTGATTCTGACTAATTCAAAATTGTTGGCCAATTATACTTTTCATACCAAGAACACTACATGCATCTCTTGAGTCTTTAAATTACTTCATATAAATTTGTTTAGACTAATGATGGTATCTTATTGACTGATTACTAATCTCGGTGCACGTAAATATATTTGTTTATCCTACGGCTTCTAAATTTGACACTATATTCATTGATTTGTTTATTGGCACGACTTTAATTAAAAATTAAAAGAATTTTATTCAAAAAGGTCTTCAGGATTTTGTTGCAACTTCACGGTTTGATCTATAATATTCAATTAATGATAATCTTTAGTGAAAGAGAAATTCAATGCAGATTACACCGGTAATCTAGTTGATAGAAAAATTACTGGTGGAACGTGATTTATGTTGAGACATTTAGTAACTATATCATTTTTCAAAGAAAATATCTACAAATTTTTCATTTCAAATTAGCAGACATTTTTCTTATAAAACCCCTTCTGAAAAATCATTTTTGACCTTGTTTTCAGAGAAAATTTGATTTTATAACTATTATTGAATTTGATTTTAAATGACTAAATTGACTAATCTGACTCCCTACTAATTATCGAAAAGATAAATAGTGGTTGAAAAAGTGATGAGTGTTGATATTAATCATATATTATAACTTGAGACGGTATAAATAAATTGCTTTAGAAATTTAAACAAGAGTTATAAACACTTTGTGTTGGTAAAAGTTTCATGATCATTTCTATTTCTATCATTTTCTATCGACTATCACTCATCATAATCCAACATAGTATGTCAATATTTGGTGATTTAAACAGGAATTGTTCGTTTTTTCATTTTATTTTTAAAAAAAAATCTAAAGTATTTACCCTCATTTAAAAGTCCTCACGGTTATGCATGGGTGAACTACTTAGAATTTTTGATTATGTGCTTCCATGCTCATTTAAAAGTCCTCATGGTTATGCATGTATGGAACGCATATCAAAATTAATTTATTAAATAAACAAGTTGATTCTAATCCCATTTAAAAGTCCTCACGGTTATGCATGGTTAGAAGATACCTGAATTCATTTTTAAAAATAAAATTGGAATACTACTAATCTCATTTAAAAGTCCTAACGATTATGGATGGTTGGTAGATATTCAAATACCTGATATAAATATAGCATAAATAGACACAACTGTATGGTTTTATATGATGACATCATTCCCATCATTCTAAAAGTGGAATATGCGCCTAACAACGTATTTATGATTTTTATTTGATTTTTTATTGAAATTTAATATTTATATTCAATTGAGTTTTAATGTTGTATTAATATTTATCACTTTATCTCTATTTTTCTAACACTATTACTCTTTTGCTGATAATAAAAGGGGGAGAGAAAAGTTAAGATTTTGTCAAATAAAAGCAAGCAAAGGTCAAATATTTTCTATTTGCATCTAGGCTCACTTGCATATTTTTAATTGTATGCATGTATGAAGGGGGAGCTTTGTGTAGAGAGTGAGCATTCAAATAGGGGGATCAAATTGAATGAATAAATACATTTAACAAATTCAAAATCTTAAATATATATTTGTTACCATCAAAAGGGGGAGATTGTTGAATATGAAAATATATGATTTTTGTTTGATGATAATAAACATATATATATATATATTCATTTAAATGTATTTGTTAATGTACTATTTTATTGTTCACATAATTAAATAAATATTGGGTGAATAAAATAAATAACATAGTATTTGAATTCAAACAAATATTTTATTCAAACAAATATTTGTTACAATTTTGAATAGTACAAATTTGAACTCTCACTATATATATACAAATTCAATACAATTTTGATTACATCACAATTTCTAATTTACAAATGCACCTCACTACATATTGCTCATTCACTTGTATATATCTTCAACTTTATTCTAGATTGAATCCAGCATCTGAGCAATCTGCAAAAATAAATACTGACACGGCAAATTGAAAAGGAAATTCTTTTGCAGTATAAAATAAAATGTAATTTTGAAAATATTATGTGCCCCAGTTATTTGGGTCATTCATCATCATTTAAATTTGAATTCATCATATACGAATAGGTTGTGGCATGCACAGTGTATCATTGTACATGCTATAAGGGCATGCATACCAATATACACAATTGATAAAGTTACAGGGACGTCAGGGTCAAACCCAAATCAAAAGCCGGGTTCAACTCAAGTGCAATAAAAATAATGTCACAATATCAGCACAAGGTCAAACTCGAGCTCCAAGCTGGATTCAACACGGTTGCAAGTTCATGAAAATGGTCAAGACAACTAAAACAAGCCTTGACCAAAATCCAAATGTACAAATGCAATAACGGTCGGGAGCAACTCAGACTCAATATGTACAGCATGAATCAAAGGCGAACCAGACCCACAACTAACATGACTCAAATGAACAAAGCACTAAATCAGACTCGAGGAAAATGTATAAAACCCATATACAAACCAAAACAGGTAGTGGCAACAACAACTATAAAGGATGAATACAAACAAATACACACGACAACAAAGTCCTAGACAAGTGAATTGAAATGGTCAACCAGGCAGTAGACAGTGCAAAATGGTGCACATGTAACCAGAGCCAAGGCAGGAGAAACCAGAATGCAACCCACTGCATTTATAAGTGCAGACAAGCTACAATGAATGACCAAACTCGTTGAAACAACACTGCAGATGCAAGCACATACGAAGCACAGTGCACATCAATGCCCAACACAAATGAACAGACTATGTCAACATGAAGAAGACTCAAAGCCATATGCAGTAAACAACATAAAGATGCAACATTTTTAGTCGAAATATATATATGGATACAATACAACAGAGGGTGCAACTCAATACAACAAGTTACAGCATAACACAAATGATTAAAGCAACTTGATGCCAGTGATACTAGATCACAATATGCACAGATATGCAGACAAAATATACAGTACGAACACAAAAACTAATGTACAACCACAAATAAACAATATGTACCAGCTCAACCTACTGTGCAAACATAAAACATTGAATTACAAAATCAAGACAGTGCCAAAATCAAAATAGCATCAACTGGCCGATGAAATAGCAGTGTCAAACCGAAATCAGATATGTCACAAGAGAAGCTCTTGGAATAAGGCAAAGACAATTTTTTTACCGAAGTCAATCTTAAAAATGTCAGAGAATCAAAATAGTAGCAAGTTCAACCACGAACGAAATCGAACAGTTAGAAATCAAAATAGTAAAACCAGTAATCACAAAATATACAAATTCGAAAAAAGTCCGAAGTCACCAGTAAAATCAAAGTAACATCAATGCCATGATGACCAAGGCAACAAGAAATTCACACAGCCAACTGCAGTTCAAATCACGGGCCAAAATAAATCAATACCGTCATAGCCAAGAATGGAGCCGTGATAATCAAGTAACCCAAAGAATATGAATTGACAAATTCAGAAATCATCGTCAACATTCAATCAATATCGAATGGCCGAGGAGAATTATAGACGAATTCAAACAAATATATACGAACGAAATCAAGGGGTTCAAACCCTATATAAAAACCCAATCATCATCGGCTACAAAATCATCGAGTACAAGGAAGCAAAAAACAGTAAAGCAAAAGTAACAAATTACATACCGAAGCAACTTCGAACTCGATCAAAATTGAACGAGCCAAGTGCAAAGAGAACAAAGCATTGATTTGAAGTAGCCGAAAGCGATCGACAGAGAGAAGAGAGGAATCGAAGCTTCAGAATTCAAGCGGCGCGGTTCAATTTTCCAAACCCTAATTTCAGAAGCAAAGAGGACCGATAGCCATTGTTAAACAATGTATTTAGGCCGAAGCTATAATACAAAAGGAAAAAGGATTTAAACCTATCACTTGTTTATTTTGTAGGCCGGCCTAGTTTATAAAGACTTTGCTTTATTTTAAATTAGGGTTTAGGGTTATTTTGTTTTTATTGTATTTTCTTCTAAAAAAACATTATAATTTCTAGTCGTGTGACTAGGGGACAAACTACGTGGCGTAGTTTGAGAATTCGCAACTCAGTGGCTAAGTTGTGGTAGGGTTTTGAGCGTAGAGTTAAGGCTAGTCGATAGTGGGTGTCGCGAGTTTACGTGTGTAAGCGTCTGACTGCTTAATTTCTAGCATAAACCTTAGGGGCAGCAGGTAGGCAGGGTTTTGCCGAAGCTGGGTAAATTCTGTATCGTTCTATTTCTGCATTTATTATTCTGCTTTTATCTATGCTGCTATCATTCTGATATATCTGCATTGAAATTATTTTATACAAACTTTCGTGATAAATTTTTATAATTAATAACATCACTCTATTCACCCCCATCCCCCTCTAAGGTGAATTCGATCCTACACATAGGAACTACCTGTGCGAACACTACAGTTTTGTTTGGCTAACTGCTAACTTTGGCAGACACGGGCCTACCAGACCATGTAAACAAAATAATCTGATACCTTCTAGATTCTCCTGTTCCGAATGATCTGTCCTTAACTTATTTGCTAGATACTCATCTTCTAGACGGTGTATATTCTCTTCTTTGTGTAACCATAATTTTATTCATACCTATGACAAAGTCCAGCACATTGGAATTTTGGACTAAATTATCTGGGGCTAATAGCTAATGTATAAGGCGCGACCCTATACCAGTCCCATTTGGTATACCTAGTCATATTACTTAGGGTAACCTTCCCTTAAATTTTCCTGAAAAACCTTTTCATCTAAAATTGATTTAAACCTTTAAATCAAACTTAAACAAGGAAAATATATATACTCTACACTTTACTCAAAATCACCTTGCTATGTTGTATATATCTTACTCAAATCTTTGTTGATGAAATCATTTAAACCTTTGAAAGTATCCCTTTCGAATCCATTGAAAGTATCCATTTCAAAACCATTGAAAGTACCTATTTCGAAATCAAGCAAACCCCTTTCTTTCACCTAGGTCGAAAGGCCAAAACATTCCTTTTGAAACCATTCATATAAACCTTCCAAAAGAAAAACATTTTCTTTGAAAGCAATAAAACCTCAGACAGCCTATCTTTAAAACACTTAACATTTCCTTTCGAAAGCATTGGAAAAATCTTTCCTTTAAAACCTACCGAAACTTAACTTTTAAACCTTTCGAAATCATTGGGGAACCATCCCTTCGAAACTGTTCTTTAAAACCTTTCGTAAACATTAAAACATCAAACATTTCGAAAGCATTTGGGTTCAATTTATAACATGTGTAACGATCCATATTTTTAGCTATTTTTAATTTTTAAATTTAAATTGATTATTGGATAAAAATGGGTAGAAATAAAAATTTAATGATTTATTATTATGGTTATTGAATATAATAAAATTTCAAGATAAAAAATTCCAAAGATTTTGGCAATATCAAGTATTGAAGTTAAATTATATATATTGAATATATTTGTTATCCATAGCTAGAAGTGAACAATAAATATTGGACTATTTAGATAGAAATGAAATATTGTTGATAACTAAAATTCAATTGAAATGAATGGTTATTAATGTAATCTGTTGAATAATTTAATTGTTTAAATTTATTATTATTGAATAATTGAATTATGGATTTAATGTGAATGAAAATGGCATCGGAGACTGATTTAAATTTTATATAAATATGAATCAAGGTTTTTAACTTTTAAAATGGAGTATAAAGTGATTAAATTAAATTTTGGAAATTGCTTTTTTTTAATTAACGAGTAAAAGTAGCCATTTTGGTAACTGTCTTGGATTTCAACAAAATCAATTTCATCAGATCTATAACATTGAGTTATTATAGGATTTCAAGTTTCGTAGCAATCCGACTTGTCGTTTGGCCATGCGAGCTCAAACACGTAGAAATCAATTTAATGAATTTGATAAAATAAATTGACTTTGAAAAGCTATATTCTACATATAATCTAATTAGGCTTCGAAACTAGTTCCATTGCGTTCGAAATTGGGGTAAAACATTATAAATGCCAAGTGGCACGCCTCGATTGGAGTTCGGACTGTTTTGGGCCTAACTATATAAGTACGCACGCCAAATCGAGACAGTTTATATTAAAATATTTCTAACCCTAGTTCAAAATTCATGGCCGCCAATATTATAATTCCAATGTTTGAAATTGTTCAATTTTCTTTCCTTTATTTCTCTCAATCCATTCATCGAAATTGAAAACTTCCAACATGAAAGTTGTAGATCTCAATCTCCTCTTCATATCCATTTTTTCGATTTGTGCTATTACGTCTTGGATTCGTCGAGATCTCAGTTCGAAGTCGCGCATGTTTTTTTGGGTTTTCATGGTGTTGGTGGCACTAAAAAAGCCGACGCTTCAGGCGAAGGTGGAGTGGCCAGGGCGCGTGAGGCGACGTCCTCTGATCAACTGCTAGTCGTCGATGGTTGAGTGCGCATGAAGGAAAAATCGCATGCGTATTGGGTTACAGCTATATATGTGAAGATGATGAGGAGAGGGTAATTAATTTTATAATTAAGCTAATTAAATTGTTAACTATTTTTTAATTTAAGTGTAACTCTTGCATACGAGGTCCGATTCAGATGAAACAGGTGGCGTTGGAATCGTATCGATGAAGGCTACGACATGGAGCTAATTTGAAATTCATTTGAAGCTGAGAAATTTTTTAATTCAAATAAAAGGTGAGTGTTTATATGCTCACGATTGACTAAAATATTTTTATGTTAGTGAAATTTGAAGTTATCATGTGATATAAAATTTACGAATTGTTGTTTGATAAATTTAATTGACATTTAAATTGACATCTAAATTAATTGATATAATTTGAATGAATAGTTAAATTTAATTAGAAATAAACTGCTAATGAAATCCCCGATTATTAATAATTGGTTGATTGTTGTGATTTTCGATTGTTTGGATAATTGATTGTGATGGATGTTATCGTTTGATATTTTGGATGTTTTGGATGTTTGATTATTTTAATATATCCTATTATCATCCTGTGTATTATTTACAGTATATAAAATTGTAAATTAAACTACTTCGAATAAGTTAAGAAATAAGTTGAAATGATATATACCTATGGCACTTATTTTGGGTTGAAATGATATATATCCATCCCTGGAATTAAATTTAAATCATTGATTCACTTGGCCATATGATAGAGAATCATATACGGACATCGGGTTGGTTAAATTAAATGACTTTTAAATTTTGATTCGAAATTATTTAAATGATTTGGTTTTAAGGAATAAAAATCGAATTTATGGAAAACGAATTTTTTTCAAATTGGAACTTGGAATGTTAAAATTTAAATTTGAAACAAGAACTGTTTAATTAATTGAAGTTGAGATTTTAAGTTATAATCGAAAAATGATGTAAATTTTATAAATTGATTTGTTTTAATAGATTGGACTTTTATTCGAATTTTGAATATTGCTAAGTAAAAGTGATATAAAATGACATTTCAAAATTGAGTTCGGAATTTAGTTATATTTGAGATTTGGTTTTTAAATTAGATATTGAAGGAAATTTTGATTTAAGTGTTTTGAACCGATATTTGGGAAATCGAACTAAGAATTAATATATATCGAAATGGTTTAATTTGGAATTGGAATTTAAATTAAATTGAAATTGGAATTTAAATTAATTTGGAATTGGAGTTGAAATTAATTCAAAATTGAAATTTAAATTAA
This sequence comes from Allium cepa, assembly GCA_030765085.1. Lineage (NCBI taxonomy): Eukaryota > Viridiplantae > Streptophyta > Magnoliopsida > Asparagales > Amaryllidaceae > Allium > Allium cepa. The sequence goes on from CM060943.1 coordinate 411,829,177, forward strand.
TACGAAATTGGAATTTAAATTAATTTGGAATTGGTGTTGAAATTAATTTGAAATTGGAGTTTAAATTAATTTGGAATAGGAGTTGAAATGAATTTGGAATTGGAATTTAATTTAATTTGCAATTGGAGTTGAAATTAATTTGGAATTGGAATTGAAATTAATTTGGAATCGAAGTAAAAATTCGACTTGAAATCAGAATTGATTCGATTAAATCAAAATGAAAATTGGAACTAATTTGAATTGAAAATTTTGAAAAGTGAACCATTTTGATTTTGAAACTATTTTTAAATGAACTATTTGAGTATAAACGGTTTAAATCTATATCCTTTAAATAGTCAAATTATTTTGATTTTCCAAATTATTTCACTATATAGACCATTTTTAATACTCAACTTTTTCTATTAAACTATTTTTAACAATTTTAAAGCTACTTAAACTATTTTCTAAAAATTCAAACTGGTCAAAATGGTGGAATGTTTATGTTTAAATCTTGGATTTAAATGCCATTGGGTCAAAGCGAAGTTATAACCTAAATTGTAATTCGAAACAAATTTTGAAGTGAAATCAATATATCGAATTGAATTGACATTTTGAAGTAAAATATGATTTTTGAGTAAATATAATGATTTCGAATTGAAATTGATTCTAAAGCAAATATGATATTTTGATATAAAGTACGAATTGTTTTTGAAATACAAAAGTACCAACTGGTGTGTAAAATGACGATTGGTTGTTAAAGAGACCGGGGCCTCTTATTGGCATATTCTCTATCAATACTGGAACCATTTTGACAACTGTGCACACATTGGATGAAATCCAGAATGTAGTGGTTGAATTGGTGAACATTTACTGGAATTAAGTAAGAGAACGATGATGGATAGCCTTGACACTTGTGTCATAATTAAAATGACTAAAATAGGACCCTATGTTTGGCAATGGGTTAGCTACCTCCAGCGATGTTGATCACTCATATAACTATCATGATTTTGTACTCGACGGGTGCACCCTTTTTGTTTAGATTGATTATCGCGGTCGGCCACGGATAGGTTACGACCAGCCAGAAAGGATAAATTGGTATAATCCTACCTTGGGCATTGCCTCATGTGCCTTTTCATACTTATCCTTATACGAGCCCATTACGACATTGGTTTAGTACTATAAAAATGTGTTAAGGTGGATCAATTTAAAGCCTTAACGCTATTTTGATATTTATTTTACTAATATACATTATCTACTATAGCATATACTATTATATATAAATAGTTTAACGAGTCCTTAAGAGGTATTAAATCCTGTAACATCTCTTAAGTTATTGCACGCACGTTATACACTGGATAGGAGATGTAAAATCCCATAAACATCTCTGGCGCTGTTACACTCATATTTATTGATATTGATTTGACTTAAATAAAAGTATTTTATTCTTGAATCGAGTGTTTTGTTTGTCCATTACGCTCGGGTCAGCCCTGAGTTTTTTTAGCACAATGAAGATCGTTTTTCGGAGGACGGAGACGAAGATTTGGTACATTACTACTACTATTATTATTTTCTGCATTACGCTATTCTGCTGCATTGTTTATTTATCCCTGATGTATATATATATAACTCTGATAAATGTTGATTAGATTATAATCAAATGTATAATATAGACAGCTTCATGAACTGTTATTTGATTATTATATTTTGCCATTCCGCTATGAGATTCAGTGTTTGTTTTCTTCTTCTTTTCATATTTTTCTTATTTATCACCATTGATTATCTATGTTCTGGATTATTTAAATTGGACATATGTGGATTATAGTCGATTTAAAACTTATGAAATGTGGGATGTCACAACATGTGGAAACAACTTTCAAAACCATTGTGGTTCTACCCTTAACAGAGCAAATGGGTCATTAAAACGTTTAATTCGAAAGCACTCTTTCGAAAGCGTTCCTATTGGTGTTGAAACCAACCTTCCAAAAGCAATGGAGAAGCGGCTAAGTTTTAAAAACAAGGTATACCTTCCAAAACCATTGACTTCGAAAGGTTGAAAAGCTGCAGCTTGGGGTTTCGACCCCTTCGAAAGCTATAACTTAAAACAAAAGGCGCAACCCATTCAAAACCATTCCTTTATAATAATGACTCAGCTGAAGGCCAACCAATTCGAAAGCACTTACTTCGAAAGCAAATCATGTGCATTTACAATGCAAAACAAAGTCATGCTTGGAGCCCAATGGAACCTATGGTCTCGACCTAGTTCCTTCCGCCATTGTCCAGTTCACTCTGTACTAATTTATTAATTGAAACACCACTGTACCGCTTAGTATTTCCAAAAGGGCACACCAAAGAATGTGGTGCGTTATGGGAATAGCTAAAGCATCATAGATACTAAGATTAACAAGAAAAATTAGTAAAAGCAGCAGAAATATTTAAATAATAATTTATCGTTCAAAATTATTCTTCATCTCAGAATAAGTCATAAAGACATAACATGTCTCAAAAACTTAAAATCTCTCATGTCTTATAAAAATACATCTCAATCTCACATAATCAGAGTACAAAAATAACAATAATAACCCTCTCATAAATGTCAATCCATCATAAGCCAAATGAAAAATATGAAAAGCAAAAGAATACATCTTAAATAAGAAAATTCCGAAAATGAATCTCCAAGCACTCTGAATCAACTATCCTCAACTCTGTTGGCTTATTAGAGAAAAAGGAAAGATAGACGAGCGGGTCACACAATAAGCTTGGTGAGTAAAAGTAACTACTAGCATTTCTAAGCAAGATCAACATAATAGACTAGGCAATAGTTCTAGCATAAAAGGAATATAAAGAAAAGATAAAACTTGCATAAAGTACTGTTTCTGATTCTGTTTGACTGTTTGCTTTAATTGTTTGCACTTGTCTAAAACTACTGTGATTAGGCTAAGACGCTAATCCTATCTCAACTACTAACTTGATTAGGATGAAATCCTAAACCTACCTATTGATCGGCATTTCCTATCTCTGTTGTGCCACTGTGAACCAACGCTATTGGTCCCACAGCAAAAGAAACCTCTTAGCACATAGGACACAGTAGTGAATTATATACCCTAATCAATGCCACATGCTCGATCATCTCCGTTACAGACTGGTTGTCTCCCCCTCCCCCCTATTTGACCCTTTATTTACCCTAATCAGCATAAGCATGCCTAGCCTCACCCACGTGTGAGACGATCGGTCCTCGATCTGAAAAAGAATGTTGCCGGTACTGGTGCTAACAAATAAATCTTCTAACTTTGCACCCCTTGCCCAAATCCCAAAATTTGAGCCTCTATCTATTGGCCATTTATTTAATCTAATCAGCACAAGCGTGCCCAGCCTCACAGACCATCAGTCCTAGACCTGAAAGGGAATGTTGCCGATATGAGCCACCACTGCTATATTTGCTTATTAACTCAATCCAAGATCTAAGTTTTACAATAAACCCCTTCTGTTATTTCTTTCTTTCTAATTATAACCTATGTGTTATAATGGTTCTTGCAACTGTTACTTTCCTATTTTCTCCTTTTAGTTATAACCATTTACTATAATCATGCTTGTAACTATCTCAAATTTGCCAATTTTAGTCCATCTCCAATTTATTTCAGTTTTCGTCATTTCACATCTGATTTTTGTAAATTTAGTGTTTTTCTATTTTAATCCATATCTGCGAATTCTTCTCTTTCTAATATTTTATTCGCGTCAAAAAGAATTAAATCTCTATAAAAAAGAAACTAATGTTTACATGCTAAATTCCAATTTAAAACAAATGTAAATAACTGCAAATAACCGAATAAAATAGCTAAATAAAAATAGACTGAAAAGAACTTCTGAAATTTATTTAAAAACTGAAAACTTACATAAAAACTGTCTCAAGTGTTAAAAAAACTACAACTATTGAGAACCTTATTATTTTAAATTGCTTACAAATTTAAAATAACTACACAACACTCACATGTGGTCGTTAGCTCTAACCCTAGGCCTTCTTGGATCCACTTCTACGGTGTAAAATATTTTTACTAAAAAAAAATTCTCCCAGAAAATTCTTCTATTTAGGGTTCAGCCTAAGGCAATGAACCCAATTGAGAGAAAATATGAATGAGAAAAATAACTAGGCCTAGGGTTCTATTCATAGTGTGGCTTAGGGATCTCAGGCATCAGATGTGAAGATTTAATCTGGTGCAACCACGTCATAGGCTCACTAGGAACCATTGGATGCAGCTACAAATGCACAGGATTTCACCAAAATTCAGATTTACAGTCTTCTGCCGCACTTGGACGAAAAATCATCTAGGCAAGAAAGTGGGTCGATCTGGTCTATAGGCGAGTCGAACCATAACGGGTCTGCCTTTTTTTTCATTTTCGTTTAATTATTTATATAATTCTGATTTTCTTTGTTTCTCTCGTGACTTCTCCATACTGACTTGGATTTCAATAAGGTACACATGAAAATTGCTTAGAAAATTCACGGACCCAATGGTGCAACTCCCGTGGCTCAATTTTGAAAATTTCCCAACCCTATTTCATTATTCGATTAATTTGTTAATTAATTATTATTACTCTATTTTTTCGGGTTGTTACATTCTCCCCTCCTTAAAGATTCCGCCCTCGAAATCTCCAAGGACAGAAGAATGAAATAAATATTTTCATTCAAATTCCACAACCACATATTCAACCATCATCTATTACATCCATTGTCCTTAAGATTGTTAATGTAATTTATGATATATGCACTAGTGTAGTGTCAATGCCCCTAATTAATGTAAAAGATTATACGGTTTACTGATTCAGTCGGCCTGCTTTTTATGCGCTCGTGTCCATGCCATGTATCCAAATGAATTCAAAATCCCTAATGACAACTAATAGTTCTATATGCGTGCTACAATCATCATCCAAATGAAACAACCGTATATGATAATCACTCATTCATAGCAACCATGAAATAAAAATTCAAATGCACACACATCCATATGCATATAATGACCTAGTTAAGCCGATCTCTAAGAGATAATAGTGTCTAGTGTGTGTATATGCGTCCATTAACATCTACTAGCAAACACTTACAACCACTTGCGTCCAACATACATAACATATGTTTACGTTCATTTCCACCAGCCATTGGTTAAATTCTAAGATCTACCCTCCCAAAGGATACTAAAGGAAAGAACCTATTCAAAACTAAAAATGGAAATAGGAAATTCAAGATGTATCATCCAAGAGATGCGGATAAGAGGTGTGTATTTTCTCCTCCACCTCTCATGTAGCATCCTCAATATTATCTCCTCACTGCACCTTAACCAAAGTGACTTCCTTATTCCTAAGCTTCTTGATATCATGTCCAACGATCTTGGAAGGAATGTGACGAACTGATGCTTATCTCACCACTTCAACTTCCTTAAGTTGGCTAGGTTCCACTACCTCTGTTGAATCACGTAAGCACTTTCTCAAGTGCGAAACATGAAAAAAATCATGAACTACCGCAAGACTCTCCGTAGCTTTATCTAATACGCCATCTTCCCTACTCTTTCCACAATGGGGAATTGTCCTACGAATTTGGGAGCAAGTTTCCCACTTGATCAAAACTTCACTACCTTTCTTAGCAGAGACACCTTAATGAAAACTGAATCTCCAACCTCGAACTCAATATCCCTTCTCCGCTTATCTGCATATGGTTTCTTCCTGTTTTGGGCCATCTTCATTCTTATTCTAGTCAGATCAATCTTTTCTGAAGTCACTCTAACCATGTCAGGACCAAGTAGATCTCTTTCTGTAGACTCCAACCAACACGAAGACGACTTGCAAGGTCTTCCATAAAGGGCTTCAAAAGGAGCCATCCTAATGCTAGCCTGAAAACTATTGTTATAAGCGAATTCCACTAAATTAACATGCTCCTCTCAAGTCTCTCCAAAATCAAGAATGCGCATCCACAACAAAACTTGAAGAACTTTATTAACTCTCTCCATTTGGCCATCCGTTTGAGGGTGATAGGTTGTACTTAATCTAAGCTGTGTCCCTAAATCCTCTTGCATGCTCCTCAGTCGCTAGTAAAGATTAGGTCTCTATCGCTCACTATGCTAAAGGGAAATCCATGGAGTCGGACTATTTCACGAATGTATATGGATGCCAAATAAGGTGTTGTCCTCTTACTCTTGACTGGAATGAAGTGATGCTCTTAATCATATAATCTACAATCACCCAAATATTGGTATTCCCCTTCCTAGATTAGGGTAAACCATCTATGAAGTCTATCGAAACACATCCTAATTCTATTCGGGTATAACCAATGGTTGAAACTATCTGCTAGGCCTTTGTTGTTTCGCCTTAATCATTTGGAACATAAGACACTTAGCCACAAACTCTGCTACATCCTTCTTCATGCCACTCCAATAAAGCACTCTCTTCATGTCCCTATACATCTTACCACCACTTGGGTGAATAGTCATCCGAGAATGGCGTGCTTCCGCTAGAACTGCACTCATCAAATCACCGGTACGAGGGACACAAAGTGTTCCATATCTCCTCAGCCACCCTTTACTATTGGTGGAATAGCATTGGAGATGTCCAGAGACCTCTTTCTACTAATCCTATCTAGAATATAGACAAGCTCTGAATCCTCTCACGGCCTTAAGCCAATCTGATCTATGCGGGTAAGATTAACCTCAAGTGCTGCCAACAATCTAGGAGTAATGTCCGTAGAGGGCCTAAAATCAAAGGTGGAAATAAATTCTAGGCTTTTACACTCCATGAAAACTGGGCTAAGGGTTGTTCTCTTCCTATTAATGCATCTGCAACTACATTTCCCTTTCTAGGGATGTAAGCTATCTTAAGTCATATGATGCCAGAAACTCCATCCAACACTGCTGCCTAAAGTTTAAATCCTTTTATGAGAACAGGTACTTCAATGATTTATGGTTAGTGAAAAGCTCGAACCTCTCTCCTAGCAAGTACTGTTTCCAAGACTTGAGAGCGAAAACAATAGCAGCCATCTTGAAATCATGGGTGGGGTAGTTCTTCTCATGAGTTCTCAACTGTCTACCACCATAGCATACTACCCCCCTGCATTAATACTGCCCCAAGGCTAGTCCCACATGCATCATTGTATAATGTAAAAGGTTTAGCTCTCTCGGGTAAAACTAACACAGGTGCAGTAGTAAGGGCCCTCTTTAGCATCGTGAAGGAATCCTCACAATCCACATCTCACACGATGCCACATTCTTCTTAGTGAGGCGAATCAGCGGTGCTGAAATCTTAGCAAAATCCATGATTAACTTCCTATAATAACCAGCCAAACTGAGGAAGCTGCAAACTTCGATAGCATTCTTGAGGGCCTTCCAATCCTGTACCGCTACTACCTTAGTGGGACCCATAGTTAGACTCTCTTTAAGACTACATGCCCTAAGAAAGGAACCTCGTCACGCCAAAAGTGACACTTCGAGAATTTTGCTTTCAACCAATAAACACGAAGTGTACGAAGAACCTCTTGAAGATGAATAGCATGCTCTTCTGTACTCCTGGAAAACATTAGAATGTCGTCCACAAGCACTACAATGAACTTATTTAGGACATCTTGAAAAACATAGCTCACCAGATCTACAAAATAGCGGAGGCATTGGTCAGCCCAAACGGCACAACCAACTACTCAAAGAATCCATCGGGTGTCCTAAATGTTGTCTTATCGATGCTATCGTCAGTGACCCTAAGCTGATAAAATCTAGAAGTTAAGTTATGCGAAGAAAATACTAAAGAGCCATCCAACTGACTGAAAAGATCGTCCATCCTATAAATTCAGTAACGGTTCTTCTTTGTGAGCTTATTCAACTCTCTATAGTCTACACAAAGTTGAAGGGAACCATCCGCCTTTGTAGTAAAGACGATTGGCGCCCCCACTCAAATACGCTCTGTCTGATGAAGCCTTTCTCTAATAGCTCACCAATTTGCTTGCTTAACTCCTTCCTCTCCCTAGGAGCCATATATCTCACGTGCAATGCCACTGTCTTAGCATTGTCATTCAGATAGATCCTAAAGCCGATCTCTCTCTTGGCAGGTAGCTCCTAACCTCCTCAAAAACATCTGAAAAATCTCTAACAACTGGAACTTAATTTAACTCTCCTAGTGATGAATCAAGGGAATAAAGGAAGCTCAACATGACTGACCCCTATGGGTCACAAGAAACCTCGAGTGTCGGTCTGCTACATGTCCCTAGCCTGACGACTCTCCTCTCATAGTCCAATATCACAACATAAGTGGATAACCAATCCATCCCCAAAATCATCCCATATCCCGAAAATCCTAGTACATAGGCATCACAATCAAACTCTATGCTTAGTATAAAAATTTTCAAACCCCTACAAATCATGGATAAATGTGTCGATCCTCCTATGGGGTTTGAAACAACTATAGGGTCTACAGCAAGAGAAATATCTAAGTCCAAACAATCAACCAAGGAACTAGAAATGAAAGAACGCTATGCCCCGGATTCAAAACGAGTCCGAATAGGAAAATCCAAAATAGAGATCAAACCTTCTATATAGACTTCCTACCTTGGTCTGGTCCACTACTAGAAGGTGCTGCATCCAAAGCCTGTACTTGCACCGTAGGTGCACCTGCTCTTTTCCCTATCCTCCGAGAACAAGCTGTACTAAGGTGTCCAGTGTAACGTCCACTCTTTCCGCACACTTTAAACCGACACTTGTCCCAATTCAAAGCATACGCAAGGGCGGATTGTTATGGGGTAAATAAGAAAAATGGAGAAGAAATAAAACGAAAATAGAATCTCACAGCGGAAGGATAAAATATAATAACAAATATACAGTTTCATAAACAGTTTACAAAAGCTTGATTTTTCTTTTACAATAAATATCAGAGTTACACATACCAATACAAGCAATGCAGCGGAATAGAAAGAGTGTGGTGCAATACTATATGTAAAATAATACTGATTCTTCGTCTTCGTCCTCCAATGCTAAAATCTGCTGTCCTGAAACGCTCGGACTGACCCGAGCGAATTTGAAAAGACAAAAACACTCGAGTCAGACTAGAAAATCTTATGTGAGTTAAATAAACAGAAATAAATATGAGTACAGTAACTCAAGAGATGCTCGGGATTTACATCTCCTAAGGATCCGTTAAACTATTTACTATGTAGTATATTGCGCTATTATAATAGTGTCTAATTGTAAAATAAACTTACATTTAAATAGCGTTAAGGCTTTACATTTTCCACCTTAACACGTAAAATGCCAATAGTCTATACAGTACCGTAATACCTCCTGATCGGGAAGCTACCAGAGGATACTCCATAGGTACGACACAAATAGAAACTCGTAGTAAAGGCTCGATATGGTAGGTGACACGGCACAACTAGGCAATGCCAGGGTAGATATACCAATTGCTATCCAGGCTGGTGGAAACGCGTAGCCGCAGTTACCGCCCACCTCGGACTAACTCCCCAAAATCAAAATATAGAAGTGGCCACTGAATCAAATCCAAGTCAAAGTATAATATCGAAGAGGAGCGTCCGATCAGAGGAATGACCTCATTGGCCTGAGAATCGCTCCTGTTTTAGCCACCTTATGCCAACTCACGGGAGTTGGGTCCACGTATTTACCTTACAGGAAACGTCGCCACCACCTACTTCATTCTGGAATCTCCACCGCGTACACTGTTAGTCAAAGTGGTTTTCGGTATCGACAGAGAGTATGTCCATATCCGATCCCGGTCTCTTTGCCAACCAATCGTTATTATAACACCGCGGTCATTTAAAAATAGTTTATGCTTTTAAAACCAAAATAAAATCCATTTCAAAACCATAATATTACGATATCATTTCTTCTTTAAAACCCAAAAAGATTCATTTTGATATTATTTTTATAAAACCCAAATCAATGATATCATTTCCCAAATATAAATCTTTTCCAAAAATTATGCCACTTTTAAAATTTATAATTCCTTGTAACCAAATATTTGAACATTAACTTTCAACATAATACTTCGAAATCCATAGTTTTTAAAACCATTACTTTCAAAACTAAATGGTTTGGATATTCAACAATATATAAAATAAGTGATTTAACTTTATGGTTACTTTGTACGGAAAATAATTTACATGGCTTTGTGAATATTTCTTTAATAAATGTTAAAACCATAATCCAAAATATTATTTCAAGTCCCAACCATTCCAATTTTATATATTTTTATATCCATCTTGAGGGTTAATATTTCAACTAAAGTTGGATTTTTATTTTTTCAACAAATCAAATGTTCTATTAATTAGTTTTGAACATTCACATAAAATCCATAAATAATAAGACTTCAATTTCTAGTAATAAAATATATATATTTTCCAATTCAAATTATACTAGAATATTCATTTCAATTTATTTTGGGAAAAATCCAATTGTAAATATACTATCTTAAAATTTCCAACTTAACATTTAAACATAGGATATAAATTATCAAACTCCATTTTCTAAATTTTCTTCCATTTTAATAAAGAGATTTATACATCTTTTTTATTTCAAAATTTTCAACTTCATATGTATATAAATATGGAAGAAAACATTTATTCAGTATAAAATTTAAGATTTTTATAAACCGTATTCCATCCAAACCATAGAAATCTCATTAAAAATTGTTATATATAGACCGCGGTGCCTGTATATAGTTTTCTATCCTATGGTCAAGTGATACAGATATTTATCATTTCAATCCGCAATTTAAAAAATAAAACTGCGGTTGTATATCATTTCAAACCGCAATCCCGAATGAAATGTAAATGCATACTAACTTGCAGTTTAATGATATCCAAATAAAACATTCATTCAACAACACATCCATCATCCAATCACACATCGATCAATATCAATCAATAACAATTATATATGTGATCATATATAACAGGTGATAACTGGCAGTTTATTCAAATTAAATTTATCAACTATTAATCTAACAGTTTATTCAGTAATAATTTATACAACTGTTAACTAGCAATTCATATGCAACAATAATTTCCAACAGTCAATTAATACGCAATAAATCAATTAAATTAATAGTTAAATTTAATAAAATGCAATTCAACAGATATGAATGAAATAAACATGCCAGATACCCATAAATAAATTTCTATTCATTTCTAAAACTTATTTAACAAACATAAAAGCTTCTAGTAATTGTGAGTGGGTTAAAACACTCACCTTTTGAATTTAAATCGAATTTAAAATTCGATTTAAACCCAAAAATTCGCCCGTCTCGGAATTCGTCCAAACCAGCGTCATCAAGTCCGGAATTAAATTACGATCCTAACAAAAGAAATTTCGTGTGAATCCGACTTCGTATGAGAAAGTTATGGCGAAAAATGATGATTGAATTCAAATTGAAAAATAAATAGAAACGACACACAATTAACAACTTACTACGCCACGTCACCTTCTCTCCCAGGCTTCACGCGCAGGCACCAATTTGCACGCAACAGAGAGAAACGAACCCAACACGTCCCTTTTTGTCCAAAATCCGACCGTCGATTCGACCAACGAACCATATAGATCTAACCCCCTCAGTCCCCTCTCCAATACCTAGAAACCGTTTCTCGATCCGATGAAGTTTTGTGCGATGATGATGAATGGTTTTGGGGCTGTTTGAATTTATTCTGGATGAACGACAGCTCCAATTGAAAAACGAATTTCACCATGAGATTACGCGTATCGAAAACATCAACATAAATTTTTTTGAAAATTTTCTGAGGTGTTTGAATTTTCACTGAATTTTGCAATTTGAAATTGGATCTGAGATGTATACATTGAGGAAGAAAGAAGGTTGAAGAAAATGAACGTACAACAGATGAAAAAAGAAGGGAGCTAGGGTTTATAACTGTATATTTATAGATAGGCTAGAGGTAGGGCAGCTAGACTAGATACGCGAACGTACGGAATAAACTATGGCCCAAAAATGGCTATTTTTAATATTTATTAAATAAATTAAAATAAATTATAAATCCAGTTTTTATGTTTCAACTTCTAATATTGGCCAAATTTTGTGACTTATATAATTCAAACAATCCCAAATGGTTTTCCAAGCTTGGATGTGAATTAAAATTTATAAGTATATCAATTTTGCAGTGTTAATTTCTGCGTTTTCTTATTATTTGGGAATTATAAATTTTATTCGCAAAAACCCAATTATTAAATCATATACTCTTATACTCTCACTTAAATCCAATTAGATAAATAGATTTGACTTCCATTCCAACTCATTTGATTGCAAATAAACTTTTTACCATAAATAAAATTCCAAATTATTAATAACTTTATTCCCATTTCCTTTACACACAAACATCGTATTATAAAGGTATCTACATTATTCTCCATTGGTTTGCCTTAACTTATTTAAGGTAACCTTACATTAATATCTATTGCTATGTTTTCAAATTATTCTTCCCTCATTCTTCTTTACTATTATTAATTCCAATCTTAACGAATTCAACATTATAAGTTTGATAAATTTATTAAATTCACTCAATTGTTTACAAATTCCATTTTAAATTCAATAACGTAATATTTTACGTTTAATTCTATTTTATTTGTAGTAAATACCCTTTGTTGGATTTAATATTCAAATTATAAATAAAATCTTGCTTTCTAAAGTTATATCAACAATGGTCCAACTAAATTTGAATTAGCTTTAACTTTATTTTATGGAATTAACTATTGCAATAAATCCAAATTGATAAATAAGGCTTGATTCCTATATTAACTACTTTGGTTCCAATTAACCTTTTATGGTGAATATGAATTTCAAGGTATAATTGAAATCTTTATATCCATTTGATTTCACTGTTTCATTTTTATTATTAAATCCATTATAGCCAAATGCATGAAATTAATATACACAAATATTTTAAATCCCAACTTAAGTTTTACTTAACTTATAAATAAACATTTAAATTTTCTTAATTGCAATAACTCAATTACCTTCATTCTTTTTATTCACGTAGCCAAATCTTGATTTAAAATCTTTACTATAACCCATAGTCTTATTAAAATAGGAATTTACACTACCTGTAACGTTAATTTCCATCTGTAAAGATCTTACACCCTTTGTTCCATAGATTTAGATTTCACAAATTTAGCTACTGCATTAATTCTTATTTATATAACATAAATGTTCATATACTTTGAATTCATTCCCAATTCACCAACTCAATTAATTATGCTTTACAAATGTGTTTCCAATATATAGGTATTTTATACTAATTGTTATCATACCCATAATTACACGCTTATAACTAATTCCCACATTTGCATAAATTTATTAAGTTAGAATGTTTATTAAGGTTTATGCATTTCCAACTTGTACTGATTTTACACAATTATTATGATTTCTCACAGAACGTTAAATTTATTAAATGACCATTTATTATAATTTAATTCCCTTAATTGAATCAATTGCTTATTATTATATATATTCTTTTCATTCTACCATTCCTTCCCATTATAAATTCATTAACGTATTTACACATCTCTATCTTTCAAATATCAATAACCAAACTTGATTACAAACACTGTCCTTATCAATCTTCATAAATTTATTCAGATCTATACTCCTTTATATAATTAGAGTTTATGTCTCTATTAGATTTCTTTTCACTACAGGCATAAATTATTACTATCTTACTAATTACATCTTTGTATTAATGAACACCATTCAAGTTAATATTTGTACTACATTCACAGATTCAACATTTGTTTGTTTCTTAAAATTAACTTTAAATCAAATTGTGACAATTTGCATTATCCACATTTATCGTCATAAAATCTAATTTACAAGCCTATACTTAATTATTACCCTACAATACGTTTACGTTACTATAATATCCACTCTTCCGTTACTACGTTTCTATAAATTTATTCGTTTATAAATTTATTGTCTGAAAGTTCTCCTTTTATTGACTAGACACAACAATAACCAAAATAATTAATTAGATTCATTTATATACATTAGATAAATGGGTACACTTCTGCAATAATCCTATAAATGAAAATATTTTGGTGCATAAATTTCTACATACTTAGTGCATTCATTTATTAAATTACAAATTTCCTCAATCCACATAAATCACCCATTCACATAGTTTAATTTAGCGTTTATTTAAATCTTCGTTTATACATTTAGAGTTTCTACTAAATTGAATTACACAACTTATGAACTTTAACAAATTTAGTTCACTTAATAAATTTTCTAATGTTTATTAAATTGCAATCCAATCCAGTTATCATTTCATTAATACCATTTAATCAGCTAATTATAACTAATAGCCACCCACCAATTTACGTTAATTCAATCCATGCCATATAAGTATTTAATTGTCAACATTAAATTACAATCACTATATCAATTTCTACATTTATTCTTAAACAAATTAAAATTTATATCAAATTAATTTATTAAATATTATCAATTGACTTAAGTATGTTTTAATTTTCCCTATTCTAATATAATGGAAAATAGGAAAAATTAAATGACTGCAATTCATAGTCAATGGATAAATAAAAACTTCCACTTATAAGAATGAATGTTAGCAGATTTAGAATTTAAGGGAAATCTTACAAGTGAAGAGTAAGGAAATGAAGATATTCAAATAATTGTTGTTATTAATGAGAATTTATTTTATAAACTTAAGTAATAAAAAGGAAATACAAATATAATGAATTTTGTGATAGTTGGAAAATAAAAATTGTAAGAAACAAAGAAATTCAAAATAAGAATTGCTTGTATTGGTATGTGTAACTCTGATATTTATTGTAAAAGAAGAATCAAGCTTTTGTAAACTGTTTATGAAACTGTATATTTGTTATTATATTTTATCCTTCCGCTGTGAGATTCTATTTTCGTTTTATTTCTTCTCCATTTTTCTTATTTACCCCATAACAATCCGCCCTTGCGTATGCTTTGAATTGGGACAAGTGTCGGTTTAAAGTGTGCGGAAAGAGTGGACGTTACATCCAGGCTGCCCGCAGCTGCAACGCCTCCCCTTCATCGTGTCATGCTTACAGTCCTTTGAGTAATTCCTAACCAATCCACAATTATGACATTTTTCGCCCTTCCTAATCTGCCCATTCTGAGGTCCTCCTCCTTTGTTCTTGTCCTTATCCTTCTTATTCTTCCACCACTTCTTCTTAGCGTTCTCTGATTTAGGAACCCTTTTAACATCTTCTTCCTTAGCAACATCTGATATGAGAGCCATTTCCACAAGTGACTCATACATCGCTTCCATAGGTACATGTGTCAATGCCAACCCTTGGAGGGGCTTGTTCAAACCCTTAGCAAACTTAGTGGCCTTCTTATGTGGCGTATTAACAAGCTCCATCCCGAACCTTGATAACTCATTAAACTGATTTATATACTCTTTCACTAAAAGACTCCATTGCCTCAGACTAATGAACTTCTCCAACTACATGCTTTCCCCAGCCAGTGACAAGAACTTTCTCTCAAACCTTTCCTGAAATCCAACCCAACCAATGTCTCTACCCTCCATCTCTACAATCTACCACCAGTAATAAGCCTGCACCTTCAAATGCCAAGATGCAAGATGAACTCTCTATCGGTCCTCCAATCCTAACAGCCTAAATATCCACTATGTATTCTTCAACCAAGTCCATGCCTCTAAAGAAATCCTCCGTGCCAGAAAACATCTTGCCTCCTAGATTAGTGAACTTCTTGCATATCTTAGAAAAATTGGTTGTTGTAGGTAGATTAACATGACTTCCACCCGCCGGTGCCGCATTGGGCGCTTGCCCTTACACCTCTGGTGTCGTAGCTTAGAGGTATCTATGGAACCAGCTAAGGGCTTGGACACCCTCTGGAATATTTGGATGTTCGCCATTTTACGCAAAGAAAAGAAAATTTAAAGAATTGGAAAAGGATTGAGCTGGATTTTAAGGGGAATTTTATAAAAACTCTCTTATAGTTGAAAACTTTTTCTTTAAAAAGAGTTTCTTCCTACAAAATACTTTTAGTTCGAAGATATGTTACCCTTGTAAAATACTTTACTTTTAAAACAAGTTTTTAGAAATTTTGTAACCTTAGGCTCTAATACCAAATCACACACCCCACACCCCTTAGTATTCTCAAAAAAGACACCCCATATGATGTGGTGCGTTATAGGTATAGCTAAAGCATCACAGGGACTAAGATTCTAAAGACAAATAAGTAAAAGAAGTGGAAAACATTTATATAATACCTTATCATTCAGAATTAAACTTCATCTCAAAATAAATCATAAAAACATAACATGTCTCAAAAGCTCAAAATCTTTTATGTCTCATGAAAATATATCACAGTCTCACATAATAAGAGTACAAAATAACAATAATAATCCCTCGCACAAGTGCCAATCCATTATAAGCCAAATGAAAAGGATGAAAAGAAGAAGAATACATCGCAAATGAGAAGATTCCAAAAACGAATCTCCAAAGAGCCTGAATCAGCTATCCTCAACTCTGCTGGCCGATTGGAGAAAAAGATAAGACAGAGGAGTGGGGGAGACAATAAGCCTGGTAGGTGAAAGTAATTACTAGCATTTCTAAGCAAGATAAAGATAATAGATTAAGCAATAGTTCTAGCATGAAAGGATGATATAGAAAAGATAAAACTTGCATAACATACTATTTCTGATTCTGTCTAACTGTTTTCTTTGATTGTTTGCACTTGTCTAAAACGGCTAGGATTAGGCTGAAACCCAAACCTATCTCAACTACTAACTTGATTAGGCTGAAATACTAATCCTAAATATTGATCGGCCTTTCATATCTCTGTTGTGCCACTGTGAACCAATTCTGTTGGTCCTACAGCAAAAGACACCTCTTAGCGCTTAGGATACAGTAGCGAATTATTTTCCTTAATCGATGCCACACGCTCGGTCATCGCCGATACATACGAACTGTCGCCCTCTATTTGATCCTTTATTTACCCTAATTTTCTTAAGCATTCCCAGCCTCACCTATGTGTGAGACCATCAGTTCACTACCTGAAAGGAAATGCTGCCGGTACTGGTCCTAATAAATAAATCTTCTAACTTGCGCCCCGTGCCCAAATCCCCAAATTTGAGCCTCTATCTATTGCTCACTTGTTTACCCTAATCATCATAAGCGTGCTAGCCTCACTCACGAATGAGACCACCAGTCCAAGACCTGAAAGGGAATACTGCTTGTACGGGACACTACTGCTATATTTACTGATTAACTTAATCTAAGATCTAAGTTTTAAAATAAGCCCCTTCTGTTATTTCTTTCTTTCTTTCTAATTATAACCTATGTGTTATAATGGTTCTTGCAACTGTTACTCTTCTATTTTCTCTTTTTAGTTATAACCACTTGTTATAATCGTGCTTATAAATATCTTAAATTTTCCTATTTTAGTCCATCTCCATTTTACTTTAGTTTTTCTCATTTTACATCTAATTTCTGTAAAATTAGCATTTTTCTATTTCAATCCATATTTTCGAATTCTTCTCTTTTCAATATTTTATTCATGTCAAAAAGGATTAAATCTCTATACAAAGAAACTAACATTTACAGGGTGAATTCCAACTTAAAACAGATGTACATAACTGTAAATAACTGAATAAAATAGCTGAATAAAAATAGGCTGAAAAGAATTTATGAAATTTACTTAAAAACTGATTATAAATAAACTTTAATAAAAACTGTCTCAAAATTGTAAAAAAAAAACTAAACTATTGAGAACCCTATTATTTCAAACTGCTTACAAATCTAAAATAATTATAAAACACTTACCTGTAGTCCTTAGCTCTAATCTTAGGCCTTCCTGGATCCACTTCTAGGGTGTAAAATATTTTTATTAAAAAGATTTCGTTCTCAAAAAAAAATTCTATTTAGGGTTCAACCTCAGGCAATGAACCCAATTGGGAGAAAATATGAATGTGAAAAATAGTTATGCCCACGGTTCTATTTATAGTGTGGCTTAGGGACTCAAGTCGTTGGATTTGAAAATTTAATCTGGTGCAACCACTTCACAGGCTCACTAGGAACCATCAGATGCAGCTACGAATGCACAGGATTTCAACAAAAATTAGATTTACAGTCTTCGACTTGCACTTGTATGAAAGTTCGTACAGGGAAGAATGCGGGTCGACGCAACTCAGGCATGGGTCGACCCATAACGGGTCTGCCTTTTTTCCATTTTTGTTTAATTATATATATAATTTTGATTTTCTTTGCTTCTCTCGTAACTTCTCCATATTGACTCGGATTTCAACAAGTTATGTATGAAGATTGCTCTACCGCGACCCAATGGTGCAACTACCACGGCTCAATTCTGACAATTTCCCAACCCTATTTTATTATTCATTTAATTTTTTAATTAACTATTATTACTCTAATTTTTTGGGTTGTTACATTGATACCATATGCATTAGTTTCGATGGCATTGGAGGCGACAGTACTTGGTCGAAACCCCTGTGCTGAAAGTGCGAAACATGCTAAAAGATTGTAAAAACTTATTTTTTTACTTTAAAAAGAAATTATTTTCAACTAACCTGCCTTGTTTTCAAAATATTATTAGTTTCTAATTTTCTTTCCTAAAAGTTCTACCAATATTCAAAATTAAATAATTTAATTAATTTACAAAATACCCATTTTTCTTTCATAAATATATGAAACATTTAAGCCTCGTACCTTAAATAAATTTATATATCTATTAAAACACTTAGGAAAATCTACAAAAATTATAAAAAATCATTTTTCATATGTTTTCCAACAAATATTAAATTCAGACCCAAAACATACATTATTTAACTGTAAAATGTTTCAAATCTAAATAAATATTATTCTCACTTTAAAATTCATAAATCCACATTACTTTAGAAAATTATGAAAATTGAAATCAATCTCTAAATATCATTTTTGATCTAAATCTAAAATCGCAAGACATTTGGATATATTAAATAGAGTTTTCAATTTAAAACATACCATAAAACCTATATGAATGAGCATAAATCATTAATAAGCCTATATAAACAATTAATAATTCAAAAACATGGCATATCCACGCAAGATAAATCAGGTTTAACCTTAAAAACAAAAAACAATAGAAAATGTGAGATGTGATCATTATTCACCTTAGCTTCGAGATTATGAAGTTTGAGATTTGAAAGGATTAAGTTGATTATTTTTCTTCCTTTAGCTCTTTCTTCCTCTTGTTCTTGCTAATGGTTGCCGGCTTCTATTTTTTTAATCTTGCAAACAAACAAGTAGAACATACATGGCTATGGGTTTAGGGTGTTAGAATGATCTCTTTCCTATTTTACACCTCCTCTATTTCATTTTAACTTTTCTTTAGTCCATGGTTACATGGCATGGCTACCTCTTGTTAAAACCAAATCTCAATCCCCTAATCATCGAATTATTTAATTTAATTTAGCTAATTAAATGCCCTGAATAATGTCACTAAAAATATGAGGTGTTACAGTCTCCATCTCCAAGTTCCACTCATAGATCCATGCATCCTACAGGCTAAGTTGCAGTCTTATTAGATCCCTAGATACAAGACTTACATGGCTTTAAATCCTTACCCTCTAGAAACATTTGGTCATAGGCTTTTTTGAACAGAATGTTAATTGAGGTCCCATAGTCAACCAACAATTTCCTCACAATAGCAGGGTCAATCATGGCCGACATCATAAGTGGATCATGTTAGAAATGCGGGTTACGGATTTTAAAGATGGAATAACACTAGAGGAGGGGTGAATAGTGTTTTATGGATTTTCTAAATCTTTTTGAAACTTGTGTAATTTAATCACCAAAAAATGCAATTCACAGACACAAATATAATCACAGAATCAGACACAGATGCAAATACTAAATAAAACTAGTAAAGGAAAGAACACGCCATGATTTTATACTGGTTTAGAGTTACCCTACATCCAGCCCCGCACAATTATATGGATTTTTTTCGAAATAATCTCCCAGATTACACCTTCGATTTCAAGGCTACGAGGTACCCCCTCCTGTATTTGAGTCAGGGGCAAACTCTCTTGATTTAACCAGGTTACAAGATCAACTAATTGATTCCAAGGATACAATCACACCCAATTGATTTCAAGGCTCAACCGCACCTTTTACTCAACAGTTTGATTTACAAATGATCCTATAACTCTGAATAGCACTGAGATCTTATGGAGAGAGTGGCAGAGAATCAAATAACAGATAATCAAGTTTAATTCACTTGGTATTTCGGTAGAGTATAGTTTGGGATTCTTTAGAATAAACATGGAACATGAAGATGAGAGAAAACAAGTGAAATCTGATGAAAAATTCATTTAGAACTATTGGTACTTATAGAAAATCAAAAACCACATCTATTCTAAAAGGATACGACGAATAGACACTTCTTTTGAAAATTTGAATTTTGAATTTTAACGGGCACCATGTCGAGATGGGGGGTAGGAGTATGTCGACATGCTCTAGGCAAAAATGGTGAATTTTATTTTCTTATTAAAATTGGTTTATTATTAATTTGTAAAAAACAATTTCTAAATTTTGTAAATATATTTGAATATAGTTTAAAAATATAAAAGTAATTTTTAATATATACAATCTTAATCTATAAAGTTATTTAAAATCTGGGTATATAAATATTTAAAAGCTAAATATTTAAAACAAGATATGGTTTAAAATCAAGGACAATTTTTGAAACCAAAATATTAAAAAATGATAAAGATAATTTTGAGGCTAAAATATTTCAGAGAAGAGAGATGTCTTTTTTGAAAAAAAGGTTTTAAAAACATTTAAAATAAGAGATATATTTTTGGAAAGCATTTTTCATAAAATTAGTGGATATTAAAATAGGATCACTATATGTTTCACTAGATATTGTCGTGGGTTCCATCCCACTATGGTTCCATCCCTTTAATAGGCTCGAAGTGGATTCCATTCCATGAATAAATTTCAAATAAAGATGTAATTGATTTCAAGAAGTTTTAACATAATTCTAGACTCAATACTTATCTTGTACTTTGAAATCTTGAACTCTTTATATCTTGATACTCATGGGTCTTTAATCTTGATATCTTCAGTCTTGAATCTTTATATTGTACAGTCTTCATTCTTGGTACCTGCGTAGTTAAATCCTGCATAAACATATATATCTAAACTATAATGTTAGTATTTATATTTCATAACAGTTCCTAAGGTTGTTGTCATCAAAACAATCATCTCAAGGACTAACAATCTCCCCCTTTTTGATGATGGCAACCTATGTTTATAAAATATTCTTCTCTTTCAAATAACTCCCCCTAAAACTAATAATTCCTCTTTAATCTAAGCCTAACTGCTCTAACTACTCTATTTTATATTTCTCCCCCTTTGTCATCAACAAAAAACTAATATAACTCCCCCTTAATCTAATACTATCGGAACTAAATACTAATAAGGAAGTATAATAAGTGAAAACAATTATTATATTATATATGATTATATATTTAATGTATATATAGAACATAAACACACAAATATACATAAATTATGGAATAACACTACTAACGAGAGTTTTGGACAATTGGAGATTTATGAACCGAACAATTTGAATAATGAAAACAAAAGTTTCCACGTTGTTCAACCAAATTCCCATCTTTGTCAAAATAGACTTCGCTTACCCAGACCACGTTGTTATCTTCTTCCATAGGTGCTTCTTACTCTTCTTCTACTTTCTTTTCTTCTTCTTCCTCTTTGCTGTGCTCTAAGGGGTTATGCACATGAATGTTTGGAGAATTTTTTTAATCACAATAGGGTTTGCATTATTATCCATTTAGAATTTATGCAAATTCTGAATAATTTTGCCTTGCTTTTCTTTTTCTTTTGTCATCCTTATTTGCACAACTTTAAATTTATTCAGCATTTTCATGGCATCCTTCATAGACTCTTCAATCTTTATCATACGTGCCAGTGCAGTGCGTTGGAATGGACCAAAATGAGGAGAAGGGAAAGAAATGGTGTCATTTTGGTTTGGTTTAGTGGAGGAGGACATTAGTTTTAATTTTCAAAAGTTTAATATAGAGAAAGAGAAATGAGAAGATAGAAAAAATCGAAGTACATAGGTTTATATAACTACCAAACTAATTTTAGAGAGAAAATCAAAATTTCAAATTTTGTCGTTGTATGTCGACATGGGTTGTAGAGGCGTGTCGACATGCCTATGAAAATTTTGGTATTCTTGTATATTTCTGTTTATTAAAAATATATGTTACTATATCTATATTCTATATTTCAGTTATTGAACAAATGTCTAGTTCTCTTCTTAACTTATTAAATATATATTGATTTAAGGGTTTGCTTAAAATATCAGCAATTTGATTCTCTGAGCTGATAAATTCAAGAGAAATAATCTCCTTACTTATATTATCTCGAAGAAAATGATGTTTGATATCAATATGCTTAGTCCAAGCATGATGAGTAGGATTTTAAAATAAATTTATTGTACTAGTACTATCACAATAAATTGGTGATTTTGAAATTGTTAATCCAAAATCTTCTAGGGTTTGTTGCATATAAATAACTTTAGAGCAAGCCAATGCAGCAAAGATATATTCTGCTTTAGTTGTTGATAAAGAAACAGTGTTTTGCTTTTTACTAAACCATGAAACCAGAGAGTGCCCCCAAAAGGTGACAAGTTCCACTTGTACTTTTTCGGTTAGATTTGCAACCAGTGTAGTCAGGATCACAATAAGGGATTAAATCAAATGAATCATTTTTGGGTAAAATAAACTATAGTCAAAAATATGTTTAACATATCTTATGATACATTTCACAGCTTTTAAGTGAGTCTCTTGGGTTGAGATTAATATCTTGCATTGAGACAAATGCTATGCATGATATCGGGTCTACACACAGTGATATAGAGTAGTGATCTAATCATTCCCCTATATAGTTTTTGATTTACATCTTTTGAAGATCTTCTTTATTTAAATCTTCATTGGTTGCCATGGAAATGGGTTTTCCACACACAGTAGTCATGCCAAATTTACTCAATAGATCCCTAGCATATTTTTCTCGACTAATAAAAATACCACTATCTAATTGTTTTATTTGTAAACCTAACAAGAAAGTAAGTTCACCCATATGACTCATCTCAAACTCTTTTGTCATTATTTTAGAAAATTCTTTATTCATTTCATGATTAGTTGAACAAAAAATAATATCATCTACATAAACTTGTACTAGTTGGATATCATTTATATTTCTTTTAATAAAAAGAGTATTATCTACTTTACTAATTTCAAAATTTGATTGTAATAAAAAAGATCTTAGTCTGTCATACCATGCTCTAGGAGTTTGTTTCAGACCATATAGAGCTTTCTTAAGTTTGAAAACATGGTTTGGAAATTTTTCATATTCAAAGAGTGGACGTTGTTCAATATAAACTTCATCTTTAATAAATCCATTTAGAAAAGCACATTTAACATCCATTTAAAATAATTTGAATTTATTATTGTTTGCGAAAGCAAGTAAAATTCTAATGGCTTCTAATCTTGCAATGGGTGCAAAGGTTTCATTAGAATCTATTCCTTCTTCTTGACAATAACCTTGTGCAACTAATCGAGCTTTATTACTAACGACCTCATCTAGTTCATTCATTTTATTTTTATAAACCCATTTAGTTCCTATTATAGTTTTATCCTCGGGTCTAGGAACAAGTTTCCAAATATCATTTCTGGTGAATTTATTCGGTTCTTCTTGCATAACCAGAATCCATGAATCATCAGACGATGCTTTCTTTGGATTTTTAGGTTCAACAAATGATATAAAAGCTACGTTACTCATGTTATTTAGTTGATTTATTGTTCTAACAACAGATTCGATATTTCCTAGTATATTTTCTACAGGATGATCTTTTAAAAGCTTAATCTTTTTATTTGGATAAATATGTTCATTATTTGTTTCAATTGATTCATTATTTAAAGTAGAAAAATCTTCTTCATCGTTAATTTATTCAACATCTTTGAAATTTTCATCAAACGAAACATGTATTGTTTCTTCAATGGTATTAGTTCTTAAATTGGAAACTCTGTATGCTTTACTTCTATTAGAATATCCGATAAAGATTTCTTTGTCGGATTTAGGATCAAATTTATCCAAATTATCTTATGTATTTAGAATAAAACATTTACTTCCAAAGATTCTAAAATAAGATACCTTTGGTTTGTTCTTGTAAACAAATTCATAAGGTGTTTATCAGTTAAAGATCTAATTAATATTCTATTCAAAATGTAGCAAGCTGTAGCGACTGCTTCAGCCCAAAAATGTTTTGGTAAATTACTATCTTAAAGCATTGTCCTAGCACACTCTTGAATCATCCTATTTTCATGTTCTACCACTCCGTTTTGTTGTGGAGTTCTTGGAAAAGAGAAATTATGAGTTATTCCCTTTTTATTACAGAATCTCTCAAAATTTTCATTTTCAAATTCTCCACCATGATCACTACGAACGGTTATAATTTTTAAAGAAATTTGGTTTTAAAGTCTTTTTATAAAATAAAAAAATGAATCAAAAGAATCACTTTTATGTTTCATAAAAATTGTCCATGTAAATGTAGAATAATCATCTATAATTACAAAGACATATCTATTATGACTTATTAATTGAATTTGAGATGGACCAAACAAATCTAGATGAAGTAACTCAAGAGGTTTTGAAGTTGAAATCCTATTTTTTAATTTGAAAGAACTCTTCCTAAGTTTTCCTAATTGACAAGCATCATATATACTATCTATTTTAAAATTCATTCTAGGGAGACCTCTTACTAGATCAAGTTTAGAAAGTCTAGATAAAAGTTTAAAATTCAAATGCCCAAATCTTTTATGCCAAATCCAAGGGTGACTTGTATTTGCCAAAACACATAGATTATCATTTAAGATTGTCTTACTAAGGATATAAATATTTTTCTTTCTACTTCCTTAAAATATAAAATTTGAATTATTATCTTCGATGTGACATTTATCTTTTTCAAATTTAATCTTGTATCCGTTATCGCAAAGTTTACTAATGCTAAGCAGATTGTGTTTCAGATTCTTAACTAATAAACATTAGAAATAGTAGGAGTTTTAGAGTTACCGACATTGTCGGTGCCAATCACATATCCTTTTGAGTTGTCTTCAAAATTAACCAATCCTCTATCTTTATAGATAATATCATTCAGCATATCTGGATTTCCAATCACGTGTCTTGAACATCCACTATCACGTGTCCACTTATTCTTCTTGATTTGCACAATTTTTCCATTGAGTGTTGATTCTTCAAAGGCCATATAACATTTTCCTTTCTGCACAGAATACAAATTCGTTAAATTACTTGATTTTCTATAATAACTATATGCAGACTTATGAGACAATGATGATTTGAATAGTTGTAAAATAGTGTTAATAAAATCCCCAAACATAACTATTTTTTAAAAAAACTTTTTCAAAACTCAGATTATGAAAACTTTGAAAACCTTGCTCTGATACCAAATGTTAGAAATGCGGATTACAGATTTGAAGGCTGGAATAACACTTGAGGGGGTGAATAGTATTTTATGAATTTTCTAAATCTTTTTGAAACTTGTATAATTAAATCACCAAAAAATAAAATTCACAAACACATATATAATCACAGAATCAGACATATATGCAAATACTAAATAAAAACGGTAAAGGAAAGAACACGCCAGGATTTTATACTGGTTCGGAGTTACCCTACTTGCAGTCCCGCATAACTGTACGGATTTCTTTTCGAAATAATCTCCCAGATTACACCCTCGATTTCAAGGCTGCGAGGTACACCCGCCTGTATTTGAGTCCGGGGCAAAGTCTCTTGATTTAACCAGGCTACAAGATCACCTAATTGATTTCAGACGCTACAATCACATCCAATTGATTTCATGGCTCAACCGCACCTTTTACTCAACAGTTTGATTTACAAATGATCCTATAACTTTGAATAGCACTGAGATCTTATGGAGAGAGCGGCAGAGAATCAAACAAGAGATAATCAAGTTTGATTCACTTAGTATTTCAACAGAGTATAGTTTGGGATTCTTTAGAATTAATGTGGAAGATGAAGAGGAGAGAATACAAGTGAAATCTGATGAAAAATTCATTTAGAACTACTGGTATTTATAGAAGATCAACAGCCATATCTATTCGTGAAAGGATATAACGAATAGGCACTTCTTTTAAAAAAATTAATTTTGAATTTTAATGGGCACCATATCGACATGGGGGTAGGAGTATGTCAACATGCTCTAGGCAAAAATGGTGATTTTCATTTTCTTATTGAAATTGATTTCTATAATTTGTCAAAAACAATTTCTAAACTTTGTAAATATATTTGAATATAGGTTAAACATATAGAATTAATTTTTAATATACACAATCTTAATCTATATGTGATTTAAAATCTTGGTATACAAATATTTAAAAGCTAAATATTTAAAACAAAAGATAGTTTAAAATCAAGGACAATTTTTAAAATCAAAATATTAAAAAATGATAAAGATAATTTTGAGGCTAAAATATTTCAAAGAAGAGAGATGTCTTTTTGAAAAGAAGGTTTTAAAAACATTTAAAATAAGAGATATATTTTTGAAAAGCATTTTCGTAAAATTAGTGGATATCAAAATAGGATCACTATATGTTCCACTAGATATTGTCGTGGGTTCCATCCCGCTAGATTTCCATCCCTTTAACAGGCTCGAAGTTGATTCCATTCCACGAATAAATTTCGAATAAAGATGTAAGTGTTTTCAAGAAGCTTTAACATAATTCTAGACTTAATACTTATCTTGTAACCTGAAATCTTGAACTCTTGATATCTTGATACTCATGGGTCTTCAATCTTGGTATCTTCATTCTTGAATCTTTATACTGTGCAGTCTTCATTCTTGGTACCTACAAGGTTAAATCCTGCATATGCATATATATCTAAACTATAATGTTAGTATTTATATTTTATAACAAGTCATAAGGTTGTTGTCATCAAAACAATCTTCTCAAGGACTAACAGATCAATCGTCGAGGCCTCTACCCCATCAGATCTTTGTTTTGGAATACGATATCATCTACCATAGTTCTGAGTTGCTTTGCTGGAACATCGTCCTCAATGGCCAAATAGCTCACATTCACTGTGTGTTTTAAGATTTCCACATACCATTCCATTCTATTCCAGCTCTTCTCAGCTGGATGTGTTCCTTCGATAATTGTATTGATAACTAATCGCTTCTCAAGTCGCATGGGCTCGTCAGCACCAAGCACGGCTTGCCCCAATTAAGGGTTTGAAGTTCCTTGGCCACAATCTTAAAGGGCTTGTACAAACTGCTGTATTTCCTTCTCATGAGTCAATTCTTCGATTACATCACGTAAATGTTTATTCGTTGGTGTTGTGACCAAATGTCTCATGAAATCTGCATAACTTACCAGATTTCTTTTACTTCTCAGTCAACTCCTTGTGAGCCAGTTTCCTATATTGCTCTTTACCCTAGGTGGCCAAATATATATTCTCAATCAAGTGGTTCAGTGGAGTATAATTGTTAAACTTTAGGATTATCATACATCTCCTTGGAGCCAACTTCTTCTCTTTAGGCCCATCATTGTTTTTGTTCTGTCCACCACTACATTTCTCCACATTGACATCAACATTGCTGGAATTCCCTCTGGACTATTTCACAACAACGTTACTATGTATTACCTCTGCTGACTATCCGGCATGAGTCTTTCTGACGTTATTACTTGCCTCCTCCAAGTGAAAGAACTGATTTGCTTTTCTATAGAACACGTCAATCGTCTGTGGGGGTTTTATCTTCAACTATCTCCTGAAATCAGTCTTGGGATGAATCCCCTTGATCAGTGCCATCAACATGATATCCTTTCAAGCATTGCTCACTTCAATCACTGCGATGTTAAACCTATGCCAGAAATCCTTCAAAGATTCTCCCGCTCCTTGGAAGAGGTTGGAATGTGGTATGATGTCCTTTGGATTAGTTGCGTGCATATAATATCTTGCTTGGAATTTCTTAATGAATTTGCATGCCTCTTGCTTGGAAATACAATGTGGATCTAGATGGCAGCGGATGAACCATATCATTACCACTCCGTCTAAGAAATTTGGGAAATAGGGACATCATATAGCATCAGTAGACCTCGTAGAATCCATATGCCAGTCGTACCTTATCAAGTGTTGCCTCAGATCTATCTTCTCGTTATACGACAACATCATCAGCATCACAAATCTCCTTGGGTACTCCTCATGTAGGTTATCTTTTATGAATGGATTCTGGCTCAAGGAGGAACCCCACTCATCATTAGTTCGATGCTAGCTCTCACTTATAAGTCTCCTGAAAATTTTAGTCAAATCTGGTTTAGGCGGATATACTGAATGGTGGTAAATGTAACTGCCCCGAGTGTTTTGCTCGACGAACGCTCTCGGTTAGTCTCACAATACCTAAATTCCTCTAAAGCCGGAAGAACCAAACGTTCAGTAGTTTCATGTACATAATCTCTTCGTAGCGAATTTGTAGCAGCCATTTACAACACGTAGAGAAATCAAACGAGCACCATCTCTTAGGAGTCGACCACTCATGCCTATGTTTGATAATTTGGTATCAACCCCTTTTGGTGGATTAGTATAGATACATAAGCCTTGGTCATTTCTCGGTCCCACCTTCTATTTTGACTTCCCGGTGTCCTTTTGAGCCATCTTTAGCTTTCTGTTCCTCGGCCTTTACTCAAACGATGAGGAATTGTCAGATTCTATACTAGAGGATGTTCTATCCCTCCTGCTTCTCCAACTGTGATTTTTTAGTTGGTTCAATAAATCCAAGCTCTACTTTATCTACTAATTAAGTTCATTACGGCTTTCCTAGAGCTTGTCTTCTATTTGCTTCATCATACGCTCCATCTGAACCCAAGTAATCACATCTGTTGAGTTATGACCTTCGTTAGTGGTTGGTTTTGCAACCTCCTTAACCTTTTGGGACTAGAATTCTCAACATTCTCGATAGCACAAGAAGCGGTGGATCGTGCTCTTCTAGGAGCCGTGCTAGAAAGCACTTGTGTAGATTTTCTAAAAATATAAATAGTTGCAAATTCCAAAAATGAAGAGAACTGAATCTACTCTTCGATTTAGGATATCCAATAGTAGAAGATGGATCCAGGAAGGTCTAAGAAGCAGCCTCTTAGTGGAAGCACCAAAATGTTAGTCCAAAATGTGGCACTAATACCCAAAGATTAAGAAGAAGATTGAATTGAAGAAAAGAAAATGAAAATGAGTAAAAATAGAACAACATACCTTTATAGCGGTTTGGCTAATCGTTGTCTATGTCTATTTGAAAATTTTATTGATAATACTGTTGTTTTACAAATGTCGTTCTTATGGTTCAGTAGCACTTCATAGGATATTACAGTAAAGTATGTAAAAATTTCAAGAAAGCCAAAAGAACCCCGAAAATGAGCCTCTAGCCTCCTATTCATAGCTGTAGGTTGGCGAAAAATGCTCCACCATGTCCTCTACCTCGAACTCCATTATCTAGCAGTAGTTGGTCTTAAGAAAACATAGCAATTTCAGCATGTAGCATGGATCGGTACCGACCCGTAAGATTGTCTTATGGATCCTTCTTTCCACCTTAGGATGAAAAGATTTGACGTTAGCTTTGTGATTCCAGAATTGTTTATATTGCTATGAGTTTTTTCTTATTCCAAATAATGGTCCAGTGGAGGGATGGAATTGTCGATTTTAGGTGCTCGTGGCGTTCAGTAACAAAAAACATGCATCGATCAAAGGATCTTAGCATGGGCTGTTATCAGCAATACTTGAGCTTGGAAGGAAATTGGGGATTCTTGGATGAATTGCATGGATCAGTACTAATCCATGGGGATGGATCGATACCTAACCATCACTTTGATGGATATGGACTTGGAATTTTAGGAACGTCTTTGTTTTAATCTCGTAAACTTAGCTATACTTTGGTTATGGGTTTTATTACTATCTCTATGGGCTTCCTACCTTGATGGCTTTCAGGCCTAATTCATCAAGTCCATCAAGATATTGCATGGTCAAAAGGCTGAATAACACAATCCATATAACAAAAATCTGAAAATGGCTTCATAATTCTGTTAACAATATATTTCATAAGTTTTGGGGATTATTTTCCCTTACTTCCAAATCCAGTAGACATGTTATCTCATCACGATTAAATAATTCGTTGAATATGTAAGAAAATATTTCAAATTAGATTCATTTATTGGAGCCTAAAATTCAATGGTTTTCGCATAGGTATAATAACAAAAGTAGAACTTCAAGGATGCAAAATTAGTATGTAAAGCATGTATTCTCCCACTCACCTTAGGTTTTTGAAATCTCCAGATTCAAATCCAATTTTATTTGACTCATTTTCATCTTCAACCAAAAATACGTGTACACCTTTTAGAATTTCAGATCCGATACAAGGTTTGAGATTTAAGTGGAAATTAAATTATATTATTTAAATATACCTCTTCCGTAGAATTAATTCACCCCTTCTCTTCTTCTCTGTTATTTTTCAATATTTAATATATATATATATATATATGATATTCATATAATTTTTAAAAGTAATGAAGAAGGAGAAATGGCAGAACTCTGCCTATTTAGTTCAGAAAATATGAGAATAAAGGTTAGTGGCTAAGTTTGTATTTTTAGATGTTGGAATCGATTCTATCGTTAGGTTGAAATATATTAATTCCGAACCATTTTAAGCAAGGTTTAACCCTAGTGGTCACATATAGACTGGCTGAACGATCCCTCAGAGGCAATCGACCGCTAGCGGTTGACCGACCTAGAAAAGGCTATCGACCGGTGTTCGTGCAACCATTTACTGATGTTAATATTTCTCCTTAATCGTATCATTAACTAATTTTTAAATGTTAACCATTTCTTAGACATTAAGTAAATTATTAATGTTAACTTAAAGATTACATTATTTTTAGTTATTAATATTTATTTTCTTACCTCTATTTTAAATTATTTTTTATCTGAAATCTTCAAACGAGGATATTTTCTCCATTTGAACTCTGACAGTGAAGCTTTATATGTGAAAGTTTTTTAGGAAATCGTCGGTGGTCAAATTTTGATGTTTTCACAAATTTTATTTTTGCGCCTTTTAATTTTATTTATTAATTCATTTAACTAATTATTGTTTATTTTGTAGGGTATTTCAATTGATGTAAACAATTGTCGTATAGGGTATTTCTAATGTTTTTAGGCCTCGGTCCAAGGTCGAGCATTGGGACCTTTAGTGCGAATGTCTCAAATTTAAAGCACTTGCTCCGAGCTATTGGATTTTGGTTGGGGATTTCAAACTTACTTGATTTTATAGGGAGTAAGCTCTTAGAGAAGAAGACTTTTCTTTTATGGAAGAGTTCGACCAATCTATCATTCATGGTAACTTGATCGAGTTACCATTAACCAACAGATGCTTCACCTAGTCAAATTCTAGGAAATTCCCCTAAATGGCATTGTTGGATAGGATTTTCATTAGTGATGAGGATGAAGATAATTTTCCCATTTGCAAGGCTGTTGATCTTTCGAGTGTATATTTGAATCTTTGTCTGATTGTTCTGTCCTATGATATTCTTAGAGGCATTCAAAAAATTATATTTGAAAAGATATGATTGTTAGAAAATAACTTTACGAACATAATTACAAAAATGGATTTTCATGAGTATTTATAGCACTAGATTTTCTGGTAATATTGCCAAGATATTTTGTAAGAAAACTTAAATGCTAAGAATCTTTCTTAATAAATGGAGAAAACTTACTTTCAGTAATATTAGGTCCAAAATGAAAATTTATCTAATTAGGTTTTGAACTTAAATAAAATTGAAGAAATTAGAGCCTGGAATTTATCAGAGAAGATTTTCCTTTTAAATTTGAAGAAGGAATTAAGTAATATATTAATTAAGGAGGAAATTATGTGGAAACAAAAAGCTAGAATTGAATGGATGGATGAGGGTGATAAGAATACTAATTTTTTTATATATAGCTAATAGTAAAAGATGTAGGAACACAATTAACTCTATCGTTATTAATGAAATAGAAATTTTTGACCAACATGAATTTACCAAGGCCTTAAATAATATTGTAAAGATATTTTTGGAACTAGGATGAGCCATAAGATTGGGGCTAATTGAGATGAGTTATATCTTGTTGATACTAGGATATACTTAGGTGGCTTAGACTCCAGAATTCTGGAGGAAGAAATTTTAGCAAATATTAACAATATACCTTACAATAAGGCACCAAATCTAGATGAGTTTCCTATTTTATTTTACAAGAAGTTTTATTCTACTATAAAATCTAGTCTAATTAAAACATTTGATGAATTCTATGATGGTATGCTGCAATTAGAAAGATTTAGTTTAGCTATTATAATTCTATTACATAAAAAAGTTGGTGTGAATAAATTAAAAGATTTTAGACCTATTTCGCTTCTAAATTGCTCCTTTAAAATAATTTCAAAATTTTAGAAAACAGACTTAGTTCTAAAATGAATGATCTAATTGATAGCTTGCAAACTACTTTATCATGGGTAGAAATATCGCAGATGAGGTAGTAGTTATGCAAGAATTCTAAAAATAATGTCACTTGCGCCCTTCTAAAACTAGAATCCACCAAAGCTTTTCATTCTCTTGATTAATCCTTCCTTATAGACATTCTTCTAGCTAGAGGTTATAGTGTAAAATAGGTTTACTGGATTATGGCTTTCTTAAGACTAGTGGTTCTAGTATTATGGTAAATAGTATTTTAGGTAATAAAATCCAATCAATACATGGACTTAGGAAAAGTGGCCCTTTGTCACATCTTTTGTTCAACCTAGCGCCAATATTTTGCAAGGATCTTTAATCCAACTACTTGTAATGGGATTTTAGGGAGGGTTAGAAACAAAGTTACCAGTTGTGGTCAATTAATCCTCTAATATGCAGATGACACTATGCTCTTTACTCCACCTTTGCCTCACCATATTGTAGCCCTTAAGTTTATTTTGTATAGTTTTGAGTTACTATTTGGGCTAAAAACTAATTTTGATAAATGTTCGGTTTTAGTGCTTAACGACTTAGGTAATGTAGAGAGTTGGGTTGCCACCACTCTAAACTATAACACTATAAACTTCTTTATTGATTACTTAGGATTCTTAAAAAGACTAAACAAATTTAGGCATGATGATAGATTAACTATCATCGACAAAATTAGCGAAAGACTAAGCGGGTGGAACGGTAAATAGCTATCGAGGACAGGTAGGGTTATTCTAATCAACTCAATTTTATTAGGACTACCCTTTTATTGGATGTCATTTTATCTCTTTCCAAAGTGGGTAATTGATAAAATAGATAAAATTAGGAAAGACCTTTTGTGGGATGGAAATAACCCCAGTAGTAGTGTAAAATGTCATATTAGTTGAGTTTAGACTTGTAAACCAAAAGATAAAGGAGGGCTAGGGATAATTAACCTTCACAACCTCAATTTTTCTCTATTAGGAAAATGGTCGTGGAAGTTTAATACTAATAACTAGAACCTAATTTGAAAAGAACTAATTCCTAATCGGATTTATAGAAGCTCTCATAATTTGTACCAACTAACATCTAGAAACTACAATAATCTATCTCACTTATGGAGATCATTTTTAAAAGGCTTGAATATCGTTAAGCTAGGTATTGGCAACATAGGGCATTCTAGGATTAACACATCCTTCTGGCATGACTGTTAGATCTATGTTGTTCCTCTAAAAGTAGAACTTTCATAACTCTACGACATTAGTAATTTTAAAAATGTTCTAATTTCAGAAGTTTGTTGACCAAACTTGAACTTTTCTTGGGTGTCAACTTTAATCGTGCACTCAAAGGAACCACCTTCTACCAGTTTATACTCATAGCCAAATTAGAGCTATATAATATAGATAATCATAATGATATCAAAATATAGTGTCAAGATAGGTCTATCAACTTTTACATCTAATCACTTTACAAGTTTATGAATTTTCAAGAATTAAATCTAATATTTTAAAAATTATATAGAAAAGGAATGCATAATCCAAGATACATATGTGGTTAATATTACATAGGAAACTTAATAGCATCGAACATTTGAAAAAGAAGATGTGCATATTGATAAACATGTATTTTCTACAATACGAACTTATAAACTATTATGCATCTGTACTAAGTTGTCACTTTATGCTTTTGCATATTCTTTGATTTTTTAGTTTTAATAGTACCTCTACTCACTTGTGAGCCTTATTGGGCTAGGTTGAGATTTTATCTTACTCCTGGTCGGTGATTCTTATTAGACATTATTTCCACCATCGCAGCTTGGTATATTCGGTCGACAAAAGTTTGACTTATATAACCACTATATTTTATTGTAATTGGATTTTGAATAATATCTATAAGTTAGCTAATAGCAACAACTTTCAGAAGTTCCTTAAAAGAGTGAAATCCCATATCGATATCTTATGAGACGTAATTGTTGTTAACAATAGAAATAATAATGTTGTAATTGTCACTTGCTATAGGGGAACACACACGATCTCCTTGACCTATCTCTATTATTAGGTAACTAGCTGATGTCTAATGTTATTATCCAATAGATTTCATATTCATGCCTATGTATCAAATCTCAATCACTATCCATCTTCTCCTGCCACACTTATTGGTAGCTCCTTTTTAAGTGCAGAATAAAATTACATGAGTGCTCTCCTCCTCATAGTGAATCACTCATGTTTTTAAAAAATTATCACTGGTGGGCAGGTAACGCTTAATAGAGTAAAATTGAATTTTACAGAAACTAACCAAGCGATAAATTTGGCCATGACATCGCACCACCTGCTAAGTGAAGTGTGAGCATTAATATTTGAATTTCTTGATATTGATAACTAACCAAATTTACACCTAATAATCTATAACAACCCACCTTTTCAGAACCCCGTATATACACAACGAGGTCTCAAAACGGCCAGTTATTAGGGTGATGGTAATTAACATACAAAGAGAGCATAAGATAAAACTAAACTAAATGATAATTTTTAGAGCTTCAGAGCGAATGTTCACACAAAACATCATATATATATATATATATATATATAATATTACATATCTGATACCATGATATGAGTCTGTATAATCCAAACCTAATAAACTCTACACAGGTTGCCACATCATGTTTGTAAGATACAGATTTTTGGCAAGGCAAGCCGGTTTTATAGTGGACCGTCCACTTTTATTACGAAAGTAATAAAGTTGAAGTACAGAAGTAAGGTAAAAGCACCTATACTACTAAGAAAAAAGGAAAATACAGCACAAGTATGTGACAGACACGCCACAGTAACTATATGAATCACTAAGACTAGGACTCCTCCGAAGAGGTAGAATCACCATCTTCAGCAGAAACCAAAGGGACATTCCCACATAGACCAGCAAAGGGGCTGAAACAGATAGCCAGACATGGGTCGTAACTCATAGCATCAGAAGAGTGTATGAAAGAACAATCCCAAGTAGAATCAACTAGCATGACAGAATTCTTACTTGCATACACACCATCCAAATCAAGAACTAATGAATCACCAGACGGTTTGTAATAAAGGCATCTAAGGTCCATCTGATCATCGGAAACAAATCTGAAAAAGAAAACATCCATGGGGTTAAACCTCACATCATAATTGAGATCAACCCAACACCTCTCAGACTCAACCCAAACAACAGGCAACCGGGCAGAATCTGGAACTGCTAAAGGTTTAGCAGAGTCAACACAAGCAACCACAGCAACAGTAAGAGAGGCAGGCCTTGCAACAGAAACCGGAGGAGGACCCCGATCAGACAAAAGAACCGCAGGAGGGAGGCGAGAGAGGCAGAGGATGGAACCTTAGGAATCCATTTACTGAGCGAGGGACGAGGTAGTGGAATCTTTGGAGCAGCCGTGGAGGATTTGTAATGCAGGTAGGAGATAGTCAGGTGGTCGAAAAAGTAACAGGATGAACATATATCTGGAACCCAACCATAGCGAACACCGACCCTCGCTACATGCCCAACAGCAAGCTGAACAGGAATAGAAGCAGGGAGAGGCTTTAAGGGGGATATCTCAATAAGAGCCTTTGCATACATCAGTTTATCTTGAGAAACCGTATTAGTGTCAAAGCATCTCAATTTTCCAACGTTGCAGGCTAACCAATTCAACCCAAGCAAAGGCTGAAGCGAAGAGGGGATTTGCAAAAAGTACACCCAAACGGTGATGGAAAGCACTAGCTCACGAGCACTCGCCACAGTTGGAGACCAAAGAGTAATAATAAAGGGCCTACCAGCAAAAAAAGAAGGCTCAGCACCAAGAACTAGCCGACGATCCTCAGAAGAGGAAAACTTGAGATAATACATCGAGTCAATCAGCTTAACATGCAAATTACCACGCAGTTTCCAAGCCTTATGTAAAACCGAGGATGGATCATGAAGACGGTGAATTGGTTCCAGAAAGAAACCAACCAAATATTCAGATCAAAAGTCTACTCCGGCTTGCATAGCCATTGGAGGAGGGATCATCACTCCATTCTCTTCGACAATTTCAAATTCAATCGATTTGTAATCACCCGCATTACATGGCAGAGAATTGAAAAGAGATGACCAAGATTTGGGGCAAGCCGGCGATGGAGAAGAAGGACTAAGATGATCCTCAACATTGGGTAAAATAGGAGATGCAACAGACTTTGAAGCAACCAAAAATTTATCACTGATTAAAGGACCAATATTCTCAGAGGCATTTAAATAAGCATTAGAAGAGCATCGACCGGAATCAACAGCCAAAACCAATCCCACATCACTACCAGACAGAACACCAATACCACCCTCATTGAACACAGCATTCGTAAGATGCTTCCCCATATCACTATTTTAATTCACAAGCATACTCACATTAACTCCAGGAGGAGACGGATTAGGCTGCTTACCGGACATAAACGAAGGTGAAACAGCACCAGTAGGAAAACAGCCAGCATCCGCAACATGTATCATAGCACTTGAGCATGGGCGAGCAACAGGAGCAAGGGTGGAATGATTGTTAGAAAATAGAGAGGAAATTCAAAGTTCGAATGAAGGTTTGGATTTGAAGATTCGCCTACAGTTGACATGACTGTAAACAGGCGACCAGATCTGTCGAAGAGGGAGAGAGAGGGAGCGATGGAGGGGAAAGAGAAGGGGAAAAGGACATAGGAAGAGGCGATAGGCAGAATGAACGGGACTAGGCGAAGAGAGGTGGGAATTCACGGAGGAGGTAATTGAATCGCGTGGAAAAAATCGCTTGGTAAAGGAGGACATTTCAAGTCACGGAGGAAACGCGTCGCTGTAAGGTACAGATTTTACACAACACTTACATATAATATTTATAGTATATACAGATCACGCCACCTAGTCCATCACATCTTCAGATTCCATTAAACTAAAAAATATCGATAAAGGTAACATAGGAGTCAGTCATACATATGTCTGAGTAAATAATGCTAATCTAAAACTTATATACTACTGTGGAAGTGATATAACATGATTTAAGTCTAAGTATAATATCATCTGGACCTGTTTATGTCGTGCTACAGAATGGTATTATACTATCTAAAATTGATCCAGGCCCTACGGTAAAGGATCCTCTATATGGAATTTGATCTAGCCACCTATGGTAAAGGATTTCACATCTACGTAATTTGGTCTCACCAACTACGGTAAACAATTACACTTCTATAACCACTATTCGGCCTTGCCACCTGCGGTAAAGGATAATACGGACAGGACTCACACCCGGTCCCGCCACATGTGTTACAAATCGACTTTAGTCCAGACTAAAATCTCCTAGACTTGCCATGTTGCTCTACAGGAGAACGCATGACAATACCACGATCAAGGACCCACCGCATGCGCTATAAGATTCAGGTATCCGTTCATCGTCTACAGCCATATACAACATTGTCAAACTATGCTATTCAATTACATACATACCACATATGTATCTCACCATTATATTCAAGGTTCTACATACACATCTATTTGTCCAAATCTAAATATACTTTATCCATACTTCATCATTGTCAAATTACACTTCCACACATGATTCAGATATTCTCTAACCATTCTCAAAGCAACACTTTGACATTCATTCATCCTTGTTATCATCAAACTATGCATCCAAAAGCAGCCATACATGTCAAATCATCATCATAGAGTCATTAGATAACATCACACAAAAGGTCAAAACAATGCACATCGATTCGGGCATCCAAAAGCCCGAAAATAACCCAACTGGCTAATCCACAGGTGGACCAATGTGCACCTACATATGCACCGGTGCACATCTTGGTTATGGGATTTTATTTCAAGATTTTATTTCTTATAATTTTTAACTATTTATAAAAGTCACTCATCATATATACACACTAGTTAATAAGTTCCTATGGTCGTAACATGTATACATACATTAAATTGGAAATATATCAAATTTCAGTACAAAATTTGTGTCAAAATTGGTCTTGTTGATATTTTTGACATATAATACATTCTTTTATCCTACTTAATTTCTAACCCTACTGTCATATTAATATACATTAGATTTATACCTTATTTTATTCCCAAACCATCTTATACCATTATCAAAGCATTATACAAGTATTGGAGAAGCCACGCTCACCAATTCCTGAGCCAAGGAACCCAATTCTTTTGTTGTCCCAAATTTTCAAAAAGTTACATCTCTGTAATAGCACTAATTCCAACTTCATATGATAGAGATCCTTGATATGATTCCAATACACTTTGTCTCATCGACTTCCATTGAGAACTGAGGGTTTTGTGTTTAGTTAATTGAAGGAAGGAAAGAAGTTGTCGAGTTCCGAGAAAATGAAAAGGAAGAATGAGAAATACAATGTTCGTGGCTTTAAAATAGATTTTAGGTAGGAAAATATGAAATGGTGTATTGGTTTGAGTTCAATTTAAAACCAGGTCCAACTGAGCCCAAACTGGCCCGCTACTCGCACACAAATCCAATCCACTTTATTAAATCAATGGTATCTTACTCATATAACGTCCGATTTAAACAAATGAATACTTCATCTCGACCAAAAAAACAAGAGCTACAAGATGATGTAACTCCCATCAGCAAATTCAACCGTCGATAAAAATTATCATTTCTCCCTTCTACTAAAGTTTACCAAAATATACACCA
Organism: Allium cepa; assembly: GCA_030765085.1. NCBI lineage: Eukaryota > Viridiplantae > Streptophyta > Magnoliopsida > Asparagales > Amaryllidaceae > Allium > Allium cepa. The sequence continues at coordinate 411,868,446 of CM060943.1, forward strand.
ATAGAATTTCAAATTTATTTATTAAATTTATTATCATTATTTAAGTTCTATACAAAATTTCATGGCATTACAGAGTCACATAACCTAAGTGTTGAATACTCCTATTTTTACCCGATTTAAATAATTTCTAATTGTTATAGAATAATTAATATTTATGAAATATTAATTAGAAAATTTTATTTGATGTGTGTTGAACAATATTTAATAGTGTGCATATACTAGTTATATAAACATTAATCAGTGTTCGATATCAATAAGGGTTTAAATTGGATTTAAATGCAACAAATATTGTTCGGGCTTGAAATGGATTTGATATAGGGCATGCTAATTTTAGTGATCATAAGGACATAGAGGGTCAATCACAAGATGACTAAGAGGTAGGGATTTTTAAATTTAAAAGAAGAGAATGGGTAAGGGAAAATTAAGGATCTTGATCCTACGTTTGCCCTATAACATCTTCTTTATATAAACAACTTAAATGCAATAACCCAGTGTTGAGAAGCAATTAAATAAAACTAATAATAGCGATTTAGTTAATTAAAATGAGTTTTTAAAGGTTCGATGTGAATAATTTTGGAGTCTGATGATAAGTCATTTCTTAAGACAAATATTTTAAAAAGTTGGAATTATCAGTAAATGGACGACTTAATTATTTTGAGAAACTGATATTTAAAATTTGAAATTGTATTAATTTGTATTTAAGAAATTAAAGTATCTTTATAATGTTAATGTTGATGGTAAATAAGATGGTAGGTTGATTATAAAAGAAAAAGAGAATCATATTTTCATGTTTAAAGGAGTTTGTGAATTAATTTAGTAGGTGAGCCTAAAGTGGGAAAATTTAAAATAATTATTTAAATGGGATAAATTAAGAAAAATAATTATTGTCAAATTTTGTAATGTTAGTAAAACATTAAGGAAAGGAAAATATGAATTTTATTCAGAAGTATGGGCTATTCTAGTGTGCCATGAAAGAAATTTGGTTAGCAAAGAAGAATAGAATCTGAATGAAAACAAATTAAAGTAAGCCCATTAGGCCCTAATTCAACACTTAGAAAATCTTCTCCTTTTCTTCATTTCATGATAAGTCTAGAAGCTCCTTTGCCTTGCATCCTTTTTCCAAACGTATGCTCTTTCCCTCTATTTCTCTCCTAAGCACGATTATGAATACATGAATCCCTCTTTCTTCTAAATTCAATATAAAATAAAATTCAAAAAAATATGCAACTTAAAACCAAGTTTCTCAACAAGCATCTACAACCCTAGGAATAGGCAAGTTTGATATCATGTAGCAATTTTCAAGTAAGGAGAAAGTTGGGTTTTGGTAAGCTTTGGAGTGCCATTAGATGAGTGGAGCTTTTGCTAGCTAAGGTAAGTGATTCAGTACTATATCTAAATTATTTAATTACATGAATTTCATCTTGTAATTTGGAGTGTTTGAATTATATATGTCTGTGCATTCTCTTGAATCCCAATGTTTCACATTAATGTGCACTAAAGTGATAAGACAATAGAGTAGTATTTACTCTTAAGATAGAGGTCAAGTGGTAGTTGGTGGCCGAAGTCGTCGAATCGGGCTCCAGCACTATCTAGAATTCTTTTCTAGGCCGTCGACTGGTCAATCCGTGCACAGACTTGGAACGAATTACAGCTAGTTGCTATATGGGTTCTTGACTAAAAAATTGTCTGTGAAAAATTAAGTAAGAATATGATTTTGAAACTAGAATATGGGCGAATTGCAAACACTAAATAATCTATGAGAATTTTTTTTAAATTGATTATTAATTATTATATTAAAGATTTTAATTTACTAATGAAAATTTTATTTTTGATTTCTAATAAATCCATAAAAATCATATAAGATTATATAAAAATATGAAATGGTTTGTAATTATTATTTTAATATTTTCAAAGTATATTTCATGAATTTTAAATATAATTAAAAAATTTAGGAAAATAAATTTATGGATATGAATAAAAAGGAAAACTTAATAATATTTTATAAAGAAACCTTTGGAAAAAATATATATAATTTCCCTATAAATAGAATCTCTTTTCTATATGAATTTGTGGGCTTGTGTGTTCTTCTATTTAATAAGGAATTAGAATAAATGAAGTTATAATACCGTTTGTGATGAAGCATTCAATATATATCTTTGGTTATTCTTTGGACTATTATATAGAATAAGATATGCTAGTGTAATTTATTAGCATTAAGCAAATGAGAGAACATCATTGGGTGGTATGGGATGCCCATGTCGATATTTGTCTAATTCCTTTTTATAAGTAAATGTCGCCCATCGGGTCAAGTCAATGGGGTATTATATTTATGATGATGGAAATTGAGGGTGAGCAGGCTGAGAACCATAAGTATGTCTATCTTTTGTGTGTACTCTTATTATTTAATGCGGAGTTAACCGAATGGTTAGTATCCATCCTAGCGGTCTGATTGCGGAGTCGCTCGCCAAATTTGTGACACCTTTGATGTATATGGCTAAGAGCAGGCCAGTAGTTAGTTATTAGTAAGGCACTTGCGGGGTCGTGACCATCACATAGCATAGTCTTGTAATAGATTGATATTGGGTCCCGATGGCTGTCGAGGTAACCGATGATTATCGGAGTAGTGCTGAAAGCCTATGAGGAAAGCTCTTGAAGTAGTATGAGAGCCATCGGTCTTCCATATGGTTATTGCTGATATAGACACTGCTTAGCGCCTAAATGAGATTGTCATGCATACAGCTCAGAGACGGTCAGAACAGACACTTAAGATGCTAAGAGCATATAGGACTCAGAGTCCAGATTACTATCCACGATATTGAGGGTTGAGCAGATTAGCAGAGGTCTGAGAGACCATATGATCATTTCGCTGGCTGAGACCCAAATCGTCTACTACGAGGTCGAAAGTCTAGATCAGCATCATGTGATTATCAATCTCTTAGCTTATTCATGTGATTGTATGTCTATGAAGTTGTGTAACCTCGTATACATCGATTATATTACTATTGAGGAAGATACTAAGCGTATGGAGTTAGACACTGCACATACATTTTATGGTTATTTGAGAGACGGCCTTGGCTACCTAGGTATGCCATTTTTATTACTTGTATGTTTGATTTGGATGATTGTTTGTGTTGTTGTGCTATATGTTGAATATGACGGACCTCGAGTATGTCTACTTTACGATCATCTGAGAGATAATATTGGACTTGTTGAAAGCTTGTCCTATATAGTTTGTGATCTCTTATAGTTTATGGTATTTGGATGTATAGGGTTGTCTCACCCATTTGACGTTATATACTTGCTATGTAATTTGATCTAACTTTTAGATGGGTGATGTTATTTGTCCATAATTTTGTGATATGGTGCTTTTATTTTTATATACATTAACAACTGCATTTTAGTTGTACTCTGATCCACGTGTTATTTAAATAATACTCGGGTCAGTCCGAGACATTTCAGGTTTAGGGACGAAATGAATAGTTTATGGATGTTGGGCTTAGATGGAGGGTATAATATTATATCTAGTAATGTGTATTACGAGATTTCATGTATCTATGACATTGTATTATATATTAATTCATATGTTGTATTTTTTTAGTGGGTATTTGTTTCAGTTTCTCCCACTCGGTATTATGTATATTTCTATTATATATTATAGCCATGTTTTTGACTCTATGTTCTATATTGTTTATATGATGTAATGTTCTATCCTAGAAATACACATGTCTATTGCTTTATTTTGATACTGTGTATGTATAAATGAGTTATATATTCAATTTTGAATATATACTGGTATTAGCCCAAGGGAATATTCATGTATGATATCCCAATATCGCCTTATTCTTTATATTTTCTGACAGTATTACCTAGTAATACTCTTGGATAGTACAAGCATAGAGGTAGGTGTTACAGTTGGTATCGAGGTAGGTTTAGAATAATACATTATATATACGATATACGAGTCATGACCTTAGATGAGACTTAGAGTCCATGTCCCCTTAGATTCGTTGGGTAGATATCATATAGTCAGGGATAATAGGTGTGACTTATATACGGTGAATACTAGGGTAATCGTCAAGGGACGTACTTGTAATTTTCTTACTGTATATGTATGTATGTATGTATCACTTCTACCATTACGAATGTAAATCTCTATATGAGATACATAGTAGTACTTAAGGGTATGAAGGTAGAAGTTGTTGATCTAACTTATAGTGTCGGGTTAGCTAATAAATATTAGAACTTGGTGTAGCTTTAAATATAGAAAATTGATTCATTAAGGATCGGAGTGCACAATGGAATTTGATGTATCACTCCCTACTAAGAAGTCAGGTTACTTGGTTGTATTGATTGATGGATGCTTTAGTTGGAGATTCTGCCTTGAGTGTGTTGTTTAGTAAAAGCTATCACTCAAGGTGTGTGCATACATAAGTTTAATATATGAGATCTGGTGGTGCCTTTCGTCTAGAAGTTACCATAAGTGGTAATTGAGATTTGGATAACCCTAAACTAAAGTCGAATATGTTTATAGAAAAAATAAAATGGTATACTTTTATATAAAAATTAAAATGTGATTAAAATAAAAAAGAAGATTAAAGCTTGCATGTCTAATTGTATGATGGAAGAGTAGTGATGTTTGGATTTTTGTAAGTAAAGTATTCTTAAGAGGTACTCTTACAAAATTATTTACAATGTTTTCTAAAGAAAGCAAATATATTTTGTAATTAGAACCTTTTCGATAAAAGGTACATATCTTTGTATGGTATAAGAAAACCATTTTAATTTTTCAAACAGTTATTTCATATGAAGCATGTATTAAAGTATATAAATGTATTTATTTAAAGAAATTTTTGAAGGTGGTTTAGCGTTCATTTTTCTATTAAGTGCTTTGAGAATTTTAGTCGAAATGCTTGATAAAAGGTACATATCTTTGTATGGTATAAGAAAACCATTTTAATTTTTCAAACAGTTATTTCATATGAAGCATGTATTAAAGTATATAAATGTATTCATTTAAAGAAATTTTTGAAGGTGGTTTAGCGTTCATTTTTCTATTAAGTGCTTTGAGAATTTTAGTCGAAATGCTTGATCAACCTTGTCGATAAAGATTCCTAAATGCTAGGATGAGACTTATAGACATGAAGTTTTGAAAAGCAATGAAAATTTAGAAATGTTTGGAATAGTTTTGAGAAATTTTGTCTTGCATGGCTTTGAAAAATGATATAATATTTTAAAAAGAAGTAAAATATTTTGAGCTATGATGAAACAATATTTTTAATATGATATTTCAATGAAAATTATATTTAACGTTTTGGAAAATATTAGTATGATATGAAGAATATTTTGAAATAAGCATGATATTCTAGAAAATGCAGAATTATTGTTTGAATGAAACCTATTTTGAGAAGAAAAGAAGACTTTTGGAATGGAAAATGATATTTTAAAGAGATATTTTGAACTAATTTTTGAAAAGCATTTAGATATAGATCTAATAAGTGATATAAAGTATTTTGATAAAGGAAATATTACTTTGAAATAATATTTTGGTAAATTATATGTTACGAAGGCATGTATAAAAAAGTTTTAGAAATTGTTTTGTTTCGGCAATTTAAATACGAGTATGTGTATTATTGAGTTGAAGTTAAGGAATTATTTTGAAGATAATAAAATTATATTTTCATATGTTTATATATAATATGTATATTTTATGTGATGTTTGTAGCCATCGAGCATTAGTGGATTGCTAAAGTCGATGGCGAGACATTGTTGATCACATGGTTAACACTACAGCCAATCGGCCAAGTGAACCGCTAGAAATTCATAGCGAGCATCTTTGGTATATTTACATATTAGAATTTGAAATTGGTTGCTATGTGATGCTATGATTTTTTGCCTGCCATGTTGTATATGATGGCTTATGGCCTGCTTGTATGCAATGGATATATTTATGGTTTAATGTATAGTGATATATATGTTGCCAACCTAAAATGATTCTTAAAATTATATAGCATTAAAAGGCTAAAGTAAAAGAGTGGATTATTTTGAGAATATTATGTTGTGAATAACCAATATTTTTGGAAACGTCTCAAAAGAAAGTGTAGTAGACAATTGAAGAAATTTTATAAAATTAGTAGATAATAAAAGAAATTTTATAAAATTAAAAGAAATAATTTTGAAATTGTAATACTATTACGTGAATACTTATAATACTGTTTTGATTTTGTGAGGTTGTAGAGTGTAATTTTATTGTAAACGTAGCAACAAATATTTTATGGAGTTTAATTGGAGTTTTAGAGAATTATTCAAAGGAAATTTTGTATATAACATATTCAAGTATTAATAAAGATTTTTCACTAAAACTGACAAATTAATGTAGTTATGAAAATTGAATTTAGAAGTATTTGTATTATTGATTAATTTTCATTAAAGTTAATTTATATTTAGAAAGGATGTATAAAATTTGAAATCGTGGATAATTAAGTTCTAAGTAAGAAATGTTTTAATAATATGGGAAATTGGATTTTTGAAGTAAAAGTTTGTTTAGAAGAAGTTTTGTGAACTTAATTGAAAAGATATGTTGATTCATAGTTTGAAGTTATTAATTATAAATTTAAAACCATGTAATATTTTAATGATTTACGACTTTAAAAAGACTTGATAATAAGTAATAAAAATTTTATTTTTTGAAATCTTATAAAATTTTGAAATTCGTTTTGTGAATTGTGATTAAAGTTGAAGACTTGTTTTATAAAGATAAATTTTCCAGAATATAAAATTTTTAATTATAAATATCTTGGGTCATCTACATCATATATATATTTGTGCATGGATTATGAAGATTTTGGGGAAAGTTTTGTAAAGTAAGATGAGCTTTGAAGAAAGTAGATTTGTGAATTATTGCGCAACATCATCTTTGGAAGAAATAAATTGTTTGATATTTTGACACTTTGAGTTTATCAAGGAATTATATCATTATAAAGTATAGTGGTAAAGATATGATGTGGATTTGTATTGTATATGTTTGTATGTTATATTTGAGTGTTGTGAATTTTCGAGGTATATTCGTACCAAGAGTTTATTCCGAAGTTTCTCGCGAATTCCAACATCTAAATTATGTTGAGTTGTGACACATGGGTATTATCATAATTGGGTTATTCGACTCATAGCCCATGACCACTGACATTGGGCATGTGATGATAAGCCATTGCTTTTGAGAAGAAATCTCTAGGTTTAATAATTGATGTTGTAATATATGAGCTTTGTGTGATGATTATAAGACTGTTTTAATTGAAGATGGATGTAGAAAAGCTAATAATTTCAGCCAGTTATGGATTTTCCCAATAGGAAATTATAGGGACGCAAGTAGGGCTGTCAATGGGTACCCGAAAAATCCGATATCCGTCCGAATCCGTATCCGAAAATATGAAAAATATCCCTTATCCGAAAAGCGGATACAGATATCCGATATCCGAAAAGCTTTTCGGATACGGATACGGTTATAGTGGTATCCGTATCCGAAAAATATCCGTCCGTTTAGCTGATGCATATTTATATAATTTAAAATAGGAAAATAGGGCTATGATCGCTTAACTTTTGAATATTTTTGGATACACATACATATATTAGTATAAAACAATGTTTTATCACCACATTTTTTATTTCTTTGTTTTTTTATTAACAATAGTACAAAAAATGTTTTATGTTGATCTAAACTTTTTCGTTTATATCTTTAAATTTATCAATTATTGGCGGAGCGGATAAATATCCGATATCCGTCCGTATCCGAAAATTAAGCGGATACGGATATTCGATATCCGAAAATTAAATGGATGCAGATATCCGATATCCGAAAATGATTTCGGATACGGATACGGATATGGCACTATCCGTATCCGAAAGCATCCGTTGACAGCCCTAGACGCAAGTTTCTTACATGGAGAGTCCGTAACAATGCAGTTTTAAGAAGCAATTAATTAAAATTAATAATTGTGAATTTGTAACATCCCTCTACTTGGAGGCCTAAAACTAATGGCTACGGATGTTGTAGTCATCCATAGTTATTAACCGTCAGTGACCAGATACGACGATATTAGATACATTGATACACAAAAACACAAGAATATGGAAAAAAAATTAAACAGCAAATAAAATCCATAATCCATTTCAAGATATTTCAACTTGTTTACATAATCTCAGTCCGCAGACCACGTTCAGATAATATATAATAATAAAATATGCCAAGAGCGACATATGAAGATGCCCCTTTGGTTGATTAGAGTACATATACTAAGGCATTTAACAATTTTCCTTTTCAACAAAAACACACAGCGGAAATATAATAACTCTAAATAACAATCTACCTCTTACACGCCTCCGGAAGCTTTATTCGTCTAAAGAGAAAATCTGAAAACCTTAACTTTCAACCTACTCAAAATCAATTTAGTACCCCAGAGTTTAAAGAGAAAAACAAAAATTTCAAGGTAGACATAAAGCCTAGTGTGAATAATAATCTACCATCTCAAACCATTTGGGTATTTAGTAAGACCACGTCGCTTAGCGGAACGGGTTTTCCCTTTACAAGTATCCTACAAAATTTATAAAACCATATATTGTGCTCCCACATCCACAAAGGTTAAAACATAGTATTTTAAAACATTATGATGTTTTCCAATATGAATAAATCAATTCTGGATTACCCATCCACATTCATTCTGACTATCTGTCTCAATTATAGTTTCTAAGATTACTATTAAGCTGTTAAATGTTTATGGACTATCTGTCCAATTACTTAGTTTTCATGGGATCACTAAGAACCTACTGGTAACTCCAATATCATATTCGTTATCCTAGTTTTCATGGGATAACTAGGAACCTGTTGGCTGATTGCCAATATCTTAATCCAGATATAGTTTTCATGGGCTAACTACAACCTACTAGCCCCTACCAGTATCAAATCATAGCTTTCATGGCCTGACTATGAACCTATTAGCCCCGACCAATATCATACAGTTTTCATGGGCTTACTGTAAACCTGTTGGCCCCTGCCAAAACCTTTAAATTAAGGATTTAACTTCTGTTAAGTTATATTCACTACATGGTCATTCAAACTGGTTATTCTACCCTTTCCCCAAAATACAATTATGGGATAGGGTTTATGTTTTGAAACCATCAAAACATCTCTTTTGAAACCTCTGGATAGCCTCCTTCGAAAGCAAAATCTCTTTTTAATACATACCTTTCGAAGCCCTTAGTAAATACTCTCTTTCGAAACTTATTATACCTTCCGATGGTAACAAATCATCTTTTTGAAATATAGAGCTTCGAAACAAATGAAAGTACCCTTTCGAAAGTATTGGGTTTACTATTTAAAAATCATTTGGGTCAAAATGGTTATATACAAAAGTATCTCTTTCGAAACCAATAAAAAATTGTTTTTGGGAAAAATTGATGGTGTCGGAACCATCTTAGTCGAAAGAGAAACCTTTAAAACAAAACTTTGAAGGACAGAGACGAAACCCCTTTCGACTCCTTCATCTTCAAAACCCCCAACCCTTTCCAAAGCAATTAGAAAAAGGCTTAATTTAAGGTAAAAAGAAGGGTAGCCCTTCGAAAGCATTACCGGACAATATGAACGAAAGGTAGAGTAGCAGCTAGGTTTCTGCTAGGTCGAAACTAACCTCTTTCGAAAGATTTTATTTAAAGGAAAATGAACTCCTTCGAAAGCTAATATTTTAGCATAACATGGCAACCTTCTTCGAAAGCTAAATATGCACCCTTTCGAAAACATACGTTTCGACTTAGTTGAAAGCTTTAAGTAAAACAAGGCAGTTTAAACTTATAAAAACAAAGCAGGGTTTCGACCCTATCGGAAGCTTACTCTTCGACGCCAAGGCTTTCTCCTATCTTCCAATCCATTACGTACCTTCTAGGAGATACCATTTGAATTGGTTTCGATTTTGAAGGTTTCGATTATGATGGTTTCGACTATAATGGGGCGAAATCAAGGGAGTCGAAAGGTACCTTCTAATAAAGGCGAAACACCGTTTACAGATTTAAAGGATGAATTATATCAACTTTAGTAATTACTTTCTAACAACTTGCCTATTTTTAAACCGTTGATTGGCTGCCATAAGAACTTTTCAATACCTTATATTTAAAACTGCAACATTTAATCAGATCTAAATCAAAGGATTTTTAACTTTAAAGCCTTTCCATATAATAAAATCGTCATTTGCACAAAAGCCCTTCTTCCAAAATAATTTATTTCCCCCAGTAAATCAATTGGGAAAAATCCCCAAAAATCACAAAAATTCGAATTAATCATGTAAAGAATATTAAAATTTTAGACCTGATTTCTTCTTGAAATTCACGAAATAAATTTTTAAACCCAATCATATCATATTTTCCATCAAAAATTCATAATAAAATTTCCATAGCTTGGAAAATTCTAAAAATTAGAACAGATCTCCAAAATTATATTTTACTTAACATAAAAAAATACCATGGCAAGTTGAAATCATATATTCTCGGTTTTATGTCAAAACCATGCAAATTTATATGCTTGTGAATTAAAACAAATAATCATAATATAACTCAAGCATATCATCATCCATTTTATCACAAAAATGAATTTAAATCATAAATTGGAAACCATACAATCACAGAATAAAATAGAGATGGTAAGAGATTTTTACTCACCTTAGATTCGATAAGGAACTTGAGATTTGTTGTTGCTTAATCCTTCCTAGCTTGATCCTTAGTTTTAGATTAAAATGTCCTCTTTTTCCTCTTTGTTAATGGCCGGTTCTTTTGTTATTGATTTATGTTTGTGTCTTTGACAAAATGAAACGTGAATGGAAAAAATGAGAAATCATAGCCGTGTAATTTAATAAGGAGGCTATTTTACAAATATGCCCATGTGTAACTAAATTAACCTTTAAACCAATTTAAAGACCATTTATCTTGTTAATAAGCACGACCTTATTAAGTAATTTATTCAAATTTCAATCTCCTTATCATCATTATTCTATTTAATTTGTCTAACTAATTCTTCTGAATAATGCTATCAAAAATTAGGATGTTACAGATTTAGTTAATCAAATGGGTTTTTAAAGGTTTAATATGAATGATTTGGAAGTTTGATAATAAGTCATTTCTTAAGATAAATATTCCGATAGTTATGTATTATCAATAAATGATTAATTTAATTATTTTGAGAAATAATGATATTTGAAATTGTATTAATTTATATTAAAAGTGATTGAACTATTTTTATAACGTTTAATGTTGATATTAAATAAGATGATAGTTTGATTTAAAAGAAGAATAAATTTATTTAATAAATAGGCCTAATGTGGGTAAAAATAAAATAATTATTTAAATGAGTTAAATTAAGGAAAATAATTATTGTAAAAATTTATAATGTTAGTAAAACATTAAGGATAGGAAAATATGAATTTTATTTCGAAGTATTGGCTATTTTGTCATGAAAATTGATTAGTAGATAAGAAAGGATTAAAATGAAAACAGTTGAAAGTAAGCCCATTAGGTCCAAACTCAACACTTAGAAAACCTTTTCTTTTCCTTCATTTCATGATAAGTGTAGAAGCTTCTTTGTCTAGCTTCATTTTTTCAAACGTATGCTCTTTTCCTCCATTTCTCCACTCAGCACAATTATGAAAATTATCGATCCCACTTTCATCTAAATTCAATATAAAGTCAAATAAAATTCAAAATTTTATGAAACTATAACTACCTGATATTTTCAACCATTCGCACCCAAACATGACGAAATTGAATTGCTCGAAATACCAGATTGGAAGTTCATATTTGGCAAAACTCAACATATACAGTAAATAAAAAATCACAGATTACAAACACAGAGTAATAAATGCAGCGGAAACAAAAGGTAGTAGTTCATGAAGCTACTATATATAACAGAGTTAAATAAGTTACAACAGAAGTCTTGGATACAATAGTCAAATAAAAGAATCAGGATACATCATTAGAATCAACTGAATATTTAAAAGCTGGATAGATAGCTGAATCTCCATGAGAAGCTCCAACTCCAAAGGTGAGTCTCGAATACTGGTACACTCAGTCTGACCCGAGCGTAAAGAAAAATACAAAACACTCGAGTCAGGATTAACATTCTTATATCAATAAATCCAACTCAAGTGAAATAACAACGGAAATACAAGTAACTCAAAGGATATTTGGGATAACCATCCTCTAAGGATCCGTTAAACTATGTACTATGTAGTAGTGTACGCTAAGTAGGTAATGCCTATTAGTAATATAAAGTATCAAAATAGCGTTAAGGCGTTACCATTATCCCCCCTTAACACATTTTATATAAGCGTCATAGTCTATACAGCATTGTAAAATCCACCAAAAACTAGTGGGCTATCCGGGAGTACTCCATAGTATAACACCAAACAAATCGTAGTGGTCGTGCATAGGGATGCGAGTATGACAAGGCACATGAGGCAATACCCAAGCTAGTGAAACTACCGTTTTCCTGATCCGGACTGGTGATAACGCATCACCGCTACGATCGCAACACCGCGAAACAACACTCCCAATTCAAGGGTGCGCACCAATCAAAAACAAGTAATGAGTAGTATGAAGAAGTGTGTTCGCTAGAGGCAGCTAACCTCCTTGGCCCAGTACGGCTCCTGTTTTAGTCATTTCAAATTTGACACAAGTGTCAAGGCTATCCACTATCGTTCTCTTTCTTCAATCATCAACGTACATCGTTCCAACCACTTCATTCTGGATCACACTCCGCGTATAGTTATTAAAGTGGTTTTCAGTTTAGACAGAGAGTATGTCCATAACCGATCCCGGTTTCTTTAATAACTTTCGTACTTATTACACTGATTGGTCGTTTAATAAATTTCAAAAAACCAAATCAATTTCAATCTCCTTAGAATTTGAAAGCCAACATTT